>ML796531.1:120235-144556 GCA_009831015.1 Picea engelmannii
AACCTCCTTTTACCCCACTTAAATGTTCAAGTACAAGATGATTCAAAATGAAAATGTCTCATTGGTATATATAGGAGACTAGGAGGTATAATTACAAATAATGGCCTAAAGCCGACATAAATAAAATAACATTACTAATATAAATTACAACTAATGTCCTAAAGCCGACATAAATAAAATAGCATTACTAATCTAGTATGCCCCAATTAAAGGGTAATGAGCCAATATTAGGGCTTAACAAGCATCGAGTGTGAAGATTTAACTCATTAATCCTCCCCAATTTTCGCATAAACACACTATGGAAGGTTTTCATACTGTTAGAAATACATGATTGCTTAAACTCAGAAGTCTTAATTTGCATCGTTTTCTCTGGGATTTCCTTTCACTGGTTAGTATTAAAAATTCTTTTTAATTTTATATAAAACTGTTAATTTTTTCTTTTAAACAAAGCTTACACTTTTCCATTTACTAGTAGGAATTCCCAAAGACAGAATGACTTAGAAAAGCAAAGAAAAACAACAGAATGACGAGGAAGATGAGATTTAAAACAACCCCAATTGGACATTCTTCTCTAATAATACATTCAAGACAAGAATGAGAAATAGTATGGAGTGGAGCCAAATTTACACTTTCTTCTAGGAAGGGGATTTCACTGAGTAATATGAATCAAATGCCAATGTTTTGGTTGATAATAAAGGATCTGAACTTCAAAAATATGCTTCCAGGCCAACTATTTTACCCTATTACAACATAGTATGATAGATTATATCCCATATTGATATCTATACATGAACTATTGTTAATTCATCACACCAGGTTGCTGGTTCATTTAGGCTTGAAGATGTTAATAATATGTATAAGTTAATCCCACCCATAGTCAGGTTTGATGACAATTTCATTAAGAAAAATGTTGAAAAGGAGGAAGTTCAAATGGATGAGTTGATTAAAGAATGGTGTTATGACCCTATTTCTTTCAAAATTATAGGTGACGAGATCTATCATGTCCCTATACTAAAGAAAGCCCCTATGTTAGTTGTCATAATGCTTTGTTGTCTATACAGTGAGAAAAATTCTTCCAAATTCAAGTAGAGTTGGGTCCCCGTTATCCATCAAGTCCTCACAGGGAAAATTTTCAATTGGGCTCATATATTCTCTGCCAATATCAAACAGGAAGTGCAAAAGTATCAGGAAGCCCCTCCAGGATATTGTCCAAGGTTTTTTTTTGTCTGTTTATTCAGTAGATGTCGTTTGTGCAATTATTCCTTTCCCTCTTTTAGCTTGGAGCTAGTCTCCCTCTGAGAAAATAATTCATTTATACTTCTTCCAAAATGTAGGCAATCAACTACAAAATTGATTTCTATGATATATGTAACTTCTTCATGATTCCCTTGTATCTTCTTTTGAAAAACCTACCAACCCCAATATTCGCCCAAGAAACCATGGATGTTATAAATGAAAATAGTGATTGGTTTGTAGATGAATAGTTCTCATACATCATTATGTTTTATTGTGAAGGGCCCCCCCATCTCCTTCCTAGGTATGTCCCAGAAAGGCTAGCATTAAGAGACATTGCATATCAAATTGTCAGTTTCAGCATGCAGCTACTTTGGATAAAAATGAGAAAAGGAAATGGATACTTTCCCAATTTCATTATGTATCTATACCTTGTTAAATGTAGAGCATGCTCAAAAGGAAGTTGATCTATTAGAAGGAATTTAGTTCGCCCTAGGAGATTTTAAAAGACATGATCCAACAGAGGTTGTCAAAACACATTGATCTGTGGTTAAAACAAAAGCTTATATTCATGAAGACAATCCTTTTGATCTTGTTTTTAAAAGAGCCATGAACTTTCATGAAGTATCCCAAAGAGTTGATGTCATTAGAAATAATGTTAATTTCCTGAACTTCATTGAATGGCAATTTAAAAGGAAGAAATATTTTCTTAAGGGACAAAATAAAAAACAAGGAATTGTAGAAATTGAGGAAGATGAAGAAGAAGATAAAAATAAAAATAAAAACAGTTCATAATTATTCTTCCACAAAAACACAAGTGGAAAAATCTACAAAAGAGAAAGTTGTAACAAGAGAAGAAGATTCAAGCAGAATAAATACCCAGACTCTTGCCAAAGTGATTGAGGCAAAATGCATAGTTCAACACCAACACATACATGTGTTATATTATTTGCATGACTAGAATTGATATCTACATTGTGTCGGGCATGTAGGGGGGTAAGAAGGGGGTAGCTTGCCCAAAATTTGTTTTCCTCGGTTTTCGTGTCCATTTTGGGGCAATTTTTCGGCACATGGTTTTTCGTTGATGGTTTTCTATTTCCAGTTAAGGAATTAGGGTTTTTTATTATTCTAGGTGTTAGTATCTAGATACTAAATATTCAATTTTCTCCTTGTTGCAGGAATGGGGTTATTTCTGTAGCACCGAAAAGTGTTGTTCCAGAGCACCAATATTACATATGCTAGAAGTCGTGTTGAGATTTTAACTTGCCTCATTGGAGGGAGGTATAGGAAGGGTGGAAGTCCTTGTTCCATACAACTTTATAGTTTTATAATGCCTTGATTCCACTTCATCAAGATAAATGCCTTTGTACTAGTAAAATGTGTTTAAAGCTGATATTAAGTAAGGATCATTGTTTGTGGATTAAAAGGCAGTTTTCTGGCAAAATAAAAAATGGTATTATAAAGCCAATTTTGGCTTATATGGTCAAGTTGTATGCTCTCGATTTTCTTTTACAGACTTAATGATTATTTTAGCAAAAGTTATTGGTCGGGAGCCAATCTCCAACACTTTCCATCAAACACAACATCGGTTAGCCACAACACACAACAAATAAGTCAATCCTAGCGCCCAAGCGCAAAGCCACATGGAGGGAGCCCACAAGACTTAGTCGTGCACTACGCGTTGATACAGGTTGGAGACAAAAATACATATAAACAACTATTTTCTTTGTCTCTTTGAGTATGAGGGATATTGCCCACTATATAAATACATAAAATACAAATGTGTTCAAACCCAAGACCATTTGTCAAGCATGCAACAAATAGGTGTAACGAGAAAGAATGGCGCCACGAGGATATATTGAATGCCAAGGGTTATGCCCAATAACCACACAATGTTAAAGTACATTTGAGGGACACCCAATGGAGAAAATAAAAAAATCAGTCAAGAGATGATCAAATTCTTGTTTGAAGGTAGAATTTTTAACAGTTGAAGTGGAAAATACAGGTGGTAGGGGATCAATATAGCAATCCCAGATTTATAGTGGTTAGTCAACGATCGATCCCAGATTTTTAGTTCAAAAATATTTTCCAACAGGTGGTCGAAATATCTTCCATATTTGAAAGTATTCAACTGCAGGTGAAGCATTCGATATTTTGTGCATTCCCGTCATTATTCGGTAGGGTAATTTCGGGCTTAATTTTCGAACAAAGCGTAAAGAATTTTCTGAAACCGTTCAAAACCCACTGGATCCATTTACATTCTTCATGGAGGGTTTGCGAAATTTCTCAACGGTTCTGGAGAAATCTGCGTTTAATTAGGATGAAATTTTCCAGAAATTTGTAGTGACAGAGCATTTGGTAATTATAAGATTTTGAGGCAGAACTGAAGGGATTTCGAGCTTTTCTTCATAAAAATCGATCAACAGTTATAGATTTTCAGAGCAGTGATCAAGTCATTTCAGATTTTAAAGGCATAAGAAGCAGGGCACTTGGTAGTAGTCAAAAGATAGATTTCAAGGGAAATCAATCTTCAAATATTATCACTTCACAGCTAGAGATCAGAAGCTTGAATGAGCATTTTCAACTTACAAAACACTTGATATCAAAGTAGATTATCATGAGATTTTATTTTCTTTATTCCTATATTTCTAAACATAAAATCAACAGTTAATTAGCATCCAGATTCAGCATCTTCAGAAAGCAATTTCAAATCGTCTGTAACAGATCAGTTGTGTGTATTCAAATTCGAATTCTAGGCAGAGGATTTTGAAGATGATCCAAATTTCATGCAATCAATTAGATTTGTATTTTGATTTTTTGATTTTTCAGAAGTGAGATTGTAATTATTTATAAATCCTTTTGAAATGTAAGGGGAGAAGAATTCAGTTTCTGAAGGCTCGAGAGGGTTCCATAGAGACCAGGAATGCAGGACTGAGATTCTCTTTTAAGATTGTAAAGCAGGAACTATTTCATTTTGCACTCAATGCTACAACCCTTTTGATGAGCAGACTTTCTCCTCTAACCTCATTCTTCCTTTTCTTACTTTTAAAAACATGTCATCTTTGCGATGCATTGAAATTATCTTGGCATGTTGATAAGGCAGTGAAGATTTCACTATGTTATCACATTAATTTGTAAATGGGTGTTTTTCTTACGAAGTTGGCCCCTTGGTGAAAGAAATGAAGAAAATGGCAAAAAACCCACAAAATCGCGTTATCCTAAGTTTTTTGGGCCTGGGCGCGATTGTGCAAATTGACGCGTAGATCTGGGTGGCTGAAATTTGTGCACCCAGATCTAGGGTGTGTGGTCCATACCAGACCCCCCCCCCCCCGACATTCTGCCTTTAACAAAGGGGGGAGGGGTATGAAAAGCGGTTTCCCCATCAGGCCCACCATTATCATGGTACGTTCTTGTCATTTCAGAGCCCCCCCCGCCCTATGGAATAGCCCACTTACTACTCTCCCTTATCGCTTCTTCCTCCCTTTTCCATATGTCCTCCACTCCATCTCTCTCTTCCGTTCATCACATCGCCCACTCTCCCTCCTTGTCTCCTTATGGCACACCTTTCCTCCACCCACCTTCCGGTCACGTCCCCTTATCACTCCCGCCTATCATCTCTTGCCAAGGGTTCTACCGCTCACCTCCATCTAGGAAGATGGTCCCCATCCCGCCTAGTGCTACGTTTTTTCCTCTGCCCCCACATCATCACCCCATGCCACTTCACCTCTGACATGTACCAACACAGTACCCATGTTTTTCACCACCCACACTTTCCCGGTCACCTTCCATTTTCCACGTCTTCCCACATGGTCGCCTCTCGTCTTACCTCCATGTCGATCGCACCATCATCCCCACCAAGTCCACGTCCGCCAACTTCCCCCCCTTGTAGTGGTTCAACGAAGCAGCCAAAGGCCAATGAGAAACCGCCACGCCCTTCATATGCAGAGTTGACTTGGTACTCTCGGATCTCGAGGAAGTAGTTATTAAAACAGGTGATGGTGGTTGAACATCATTTCCACCATAAACGGAAAGCCTAGGAAAGGACCATCAATTATTACACTCAACCGCAGGCCCGTTCTGAAGCACGATTGTGTCTGGCAGAGTTCACGTCTGACTAGAGACTGCATGCACAGTCTACCAAGAGGCATGCAGACGTAACACCTTCAATGCGATGACTCAAACTCTACTGCAATTTTGGTTCTGATTATATAGGATTCATTCTCATATTTTGTTAGTGTCGATGGTTGAGCTAGGCTCCCAATTTGTAAAGTTTTAGCAAATCCTCGGGTTCTCTGGTTACGATATGTTTTTGATACTTCTTGTTTAATGAAAGTTAGTTTCCTTTCATCTTTGTGTAACTGTTGTGTTAGAACGCTGAGGCATGGATGATCCAGTCGAGGGTAGTTATGTTTTTGTGATGTAGGTTTGATCACAGTGGCATTGCAACCAATTTTAATCAGTTTCTTATGTTCTCTTTTCCCTCTGATACTGAGATCTCGGGCATGGAGGATCCATTCGGGTTGTTGTGATTGTATTGTAATGTATGTTTGATTGCAGTACTGTTATAGCATTTTCAGTTTCTTGAAGTTCTGAATTCAAGAGGATCTTGTATTTGGAGCTTTTCCTCCTTGGGTTGCTGGAAGACCGGATGTCCATAGCAGACCATTTCATTCTCCTTAAACTCTTCCCCCTGCTCACCACTATACTACAAATTATTGACTGAAGTTAGATCAATACCTCACTTGTCTATGCATGCCAACCCAATTTTCTGAGTTTGAACGATACCATCCCGAGTCTGCATCCATTAGATTGCCTTTAAACTATTCATTGTGACATAAAACTGATGGGTATTAGGCTTACCTCTGCAAAAATCCAGAGGTGAATTCTAGTGTTAACATTTATGGCGTCGTTTTTGGGGACAAAGTTGAATATTTTCCCTGGGATTGAACGACAAAGCTTATTGGTTCTGAAGGTGTATCAGAACCTAGTACATCCATATTGCAAATGTGCACCTAGTGACTCCACTGTGGGGACTCCATTGATGTGAATTCACGGGACTCCACTGTTCCAGTTGTGGCTACCAGAGGCAGACATATGAGGTCTACTCCACAGCTTCCTTTGGCAACACCTGAAGCAGACCCAGAGAAAATTATTAGAAAGGGAAAGGCCCTTAATCAAGGTACTTCTACTGTTGAACCAAGTATTTATGATGATTTTCATTAGCCTATAGGAACTCCAATTTATGCTTTTCAGCCTTTTGTTTACCTTCGGTTGGAGTTTCCCGAACTTTGAATTTTGGGAGTGTTCATGTTAAGTTTTCCCCTCCTGGTCTGGGATTGGAGGGAGAAATCCTTGTCACTCCTCTCTCTCCTGAATTTGTACCATGGTTTAGACCCAACACCTTAGAAGATTTTACTACCTCGGGCTTTACCACTCCTCGTCCTGTTAGAGTTACTAATTTCACAGAAAGGGAAACATGTGTTCCCCCAAGTCTGATATCCTTTTCTCCCCATCCTTTTCTTTTTCCCTTTCCTCTCGGAAGCTCAGTTCCAGTCTCCCTTGTTCTAACACCTCCTCCTCCTATTTCTCCTCCACCTCATATCCCTATGGAGGGTGTTAATCCTCCTAGAAGCAGAATGGATACCATAGTGGCTACAAGATATGCCCCCTTGGTCTTACCTCAACTAATGAATGCTCTCCCTGCTAGAGATTACCTTAAATATATGCCTAAGTTCACTAGAGAAGAGGACATAACTGTTGAAGAGCACCTTGTTGCCTTCTACAGTTATGCAGACAATCTAAATATTGAAAATGAAGATGTTTGGATGAGAATCTTTGTCTAGAGCCTTGATGGTGAGGTTAGGAAATGGTTTAGGGGCTTGACCCCTAGATCTATTGCTGGTATTGAAGCTCTAGATGATGTCTTCTTGAGGCAGTGGGGGGGGGAGAATTTATGTATTATATCACAGAGTTTGGGTCCCTGAAGAGAAAGGAGGGAGAATCTGTCTACGACTTCTCCAAAAGATTCAACAAGATGTACAATAAGATCCCTGCTGATATAAAGCCTATAGAAACCTCTGCCAAAATTACTTATGCTAGTGATTTTAAACTTGACTTCTGCCTCCTGCTCAGAGAAAGAAGATCTACTTCCCTGGCTCATATGCAAGATGCAACCCTGGAGGTAGAATCCAATGTGTTAGTAGTTGACAGGCTTAGGAACAAAGCTAACAGAGACAGAGGAAGAGGAAGATTTGAGGCCTCAACCTCTGGTTCTTCTGCATCTCACCCTCAAGTAGATGAATTGACCAAGATGGTGAAGTCCCTGTTTGCAGAAATGGAGAAAATGAAATTCAAGGGGAAGCAAGGTTACAAGAAAGTCCCAAATGTTGATAGCAGAGGCAACTTCAGAAGGCGGAATAACAATGCTCCTTATATTATGCCAATGGAACAGAGGGACAGAGATATGAATGATCAAAAAATTCAAACCCCCCTTCAAAACAACCTTGTTATTGATGAAGAGAGGGAAGAAGAGGAGCTTGACCCTGAAATTCATTATATTGGAGACACCTCCCCTTTTCCCCATTTAACTCAATCTGCCTATGAGGAGTCCCTCATGAACAGTCAAATAAATGAGCTAAGAAAGGGGGAGAAGACCAGTAATAGTCCCAATAAATACAACCTCTGGTCTAATAATAAATAAGGGAAGTCTGACATCCCTGATCAGCCTTCCATATCAAAGAGACCTATTAAAGATGCAGCAAACAACAACAAAGAAAAGAAAGCTCAGAATCCCCCACCAATAACCAAAGACCCTGTCTCGGAGGTGAGAGAAATTATGAGGCCCCCTTCCTCCTTTATCTTTGAGCATGAATTTTAGAAGATCAGAATCCCTATCCCCCTTTTAGAGCTATTCAAGCATGAAGACTTCAAAAGGTCCCTCTCTAAGTTGTTGTAGCCTGAACCACCCTGTCATTCCACAAACTCAGTAAAACTCCAAGACGAAAATCCAACAGTCATCTTAGGTCCTATGGTAGAATATAGAGATGATTCATCCCCTCCCTTCTACACATCACTGAATATACATGATAAGGTGTTGCATAATTGTCTGATGGACTCTGGGGAATCTCATAATTTCATGCCCAAAACTATCATGGAAGAACTCGGATTAGAAATCACAAAATCTTATCATGATTTGTGCTCTTTCGATTCAAGGAGGGTGCAATGTCTTGGGGTCATCAAATATCTAGTTGTGACCTTGTTTCAGCTTCCCATGAAGAGTGTGGTCATGGATATCACGGTGGATGATGTTCCTCCCAAGTTTGGCATGCTCTTGTCAAGATCTTGGATAAAAAGACTTGGGGGAACCTTGCAGATGGACCTCACATATGCTACCATTCCTGTGTTTGGAGGGGAGAATAGAAGACTGTACAGAGAGGCTCAGTTGGCCTACATTATCAGTGATGAAGTAGACCCCACCAATCATCCTATATTTTCCCTTGATACTGATTTGGGATCTAGCTTATTGAAGCTCACTGATGCCCCTAAACCTCCTCTTGAGATCAGAAAGTCCATTACTCTCTGTGAAGATTCCCCTCCAATTACCTCTGTTTGGAAAATTTTATTTGATGGAGCTTATTCTAGAGAAGGTGTTGGTGTTGGAGTAGTTTTTGTTTCCCCTGCTCAGGAAACCATATCTCTGTCATAAATATTAGAATTTGAAATTACCAATAATGTGGCAGAGTATGAAGCTCTTGTTTTGGGTTTGAGGGATGCAAAGGACATGGGAATTGAAGAGATATTAGTGTTTGGGGATGTTGAGTTGATTTTCCAGCAGATCAGATATATTTATCAAGCCAAACACCCTCAGCTCAAAAGTTATAGAAATGAAGTATGGGACCCCATTGACATTTTTTTCTCAGCTTTCAACATTTCATTTATTCCAAGGGAAAAGAATGTCATGGCCGATTCTTTGGCTATTTCAGCAAGCAATTTCAAAGTTCCTTTGCCACCCAAGCTCAGGTATGATGTAGAAGTTAAATATAAACCCTCTATACTTGACATTGTCAAGCATTGGATAGTGTTTGAGGATGATCTTGAAATCAAAAGATTCCTGGAAATTGTTGAGGAGTTTTCTGTATTGCACATTGATCAAGATCATGACTCTGAAATAGAGCCCCATCCTGATGTTTTCTTGAAGAAGATTGTTGATCATCACATTGTCCAGCTACCCAACAATTACATCCCAAAGTGACTACTTCCTTTGTAAAGGATTTTTGACATAAATGATGTGGCATTGAAGGGTAAAATCTCAAATGATGATGCTAATGTGGCTGAGTGCAATATTGGCACAGAGCGGGATCCAAGATTTGTCAAATTATCAGGCAGTATATCAAGAGAGAAGATGGTTGAATATAGAGTTATTAAAATAATTTGCCGATGTGTTTTCTTGGACATACAAAGACCTCAGAACATATGAAACCAATGTCATTGAGCACAAGATCCCATTGAAAGAGGAGGCCAAGCCATTTAGGCAGAAGTTAAGACAAATAAATCCTATGTTGTTGCCTATTATAGAAAGGGAGGTAAAGAAGTTGTTGGATGCCCAAATCATTGTCCCCTTAAGATATTCTGAATGGGTGGCCAACCTGGTCCCAGTGAGGAAAAAGAATCGAGAAATTAGACTTTGTGTCGATTTCACAAACCTGAACAGGAGCTCAAAGAAGGACAACTACCCCCTGCCAAAGATGGAACACATATTACAAAGGGTGACAGGTGCATCTAGGATTTCCATGATTGATGGATTTTTTGGCTACAATCAAATATCTATCATGCCTAAAGACAGAGAAAAGACAACCTTCACCACCCCTTGGGGCACTTTCATGTATGCTAAAATGCCCTTTGGATTAATGAATGCAGGAGAAACTTTTCAAAGAGCCATGGACATAGCCTTCATTGCAGAAAAAGATAAGTTCATGGTCATCTATCTGGATGACATAACAATCTTTTCCAGATCTGATAAAGAGCATTGTTGTCATCTGAGAAAGGTCTTCTTGAAATGAAAACTGTTTGGTCTCTCCCTAAATCCCAAAAAGTCATTGTTTGCCATGCAAGAGGGAAAATTGTTGGGGCGCATAGTATCAGCTGATGGGCTCAGAATTGATTCAAGCAGGGTGGAAGCTATTCAAAACTTGTCACTTCCTAGATCCAGGAAGGAAGTTCAGTCTTTCCTGGGAAAAATTAATTTTTTAAGAATATTTGTTTCAAATTTTGTTGAATTGGTGAAGCATATCACAATCATGCTCAAAAAGGGAAATGAAGTAAAGTGGATTGTTAAGCCCAGAGAATCCTTTGACAAAATTAAAAGGGCATTGAATAAAGCATCTGCGATAATCAGTCTCGATTATTCCAAGTATTTTCTGATTTTTTCCTTTGCTTCTTTTGATACAATGGAAATGGTTTTGTTGTAGAAAAATGTTGAAGGGCTGGAGCAGCCTATTTCCTTTTTCAGTAGAGAACCGAGGGACGTCGATGTAAAATATGACATCATGGAGAAACATGCCTATGCCTTAGTGAAATCTCTCAAAGCTTTCAGAGTCTATGTTTTTCATTCAAAAATCATTGCATATGTCCCTTCAACTTCTGTGAAGGACATTCTTATTCAGATGGACATAGATGGGAGAAGCAGAAAATGGATTGCCAAAATCCTTGAGGATGATCTGGAAATAAATCCCACCAAGCTAGTTAAAGATCAAGGTTTAGCCAAGCTATTCGCTGAATCAAATTGTAAATATTTGGGGGTTAACTTCATCAACACTTGCTTAGATTATCAACAAGATGATTTTTCTGATAAAAATCCATAGGATAGCCCTCCACTGGCAGAATGCACCTGGTATAACGACGTTACATATTTTTTGCAAGAATTAAGGCCTCCATATGGTATGGGAAGGAGCAAGGAAAGATATTTAAAGCTCAAATCAATTAGATATTGCCTTATTGACTAGGTCTTGTATTGGAAAGGCCCTCTAGGTGTGCTTCTAAGATGCTTGGACCCACATGAGGCCCAAAAGATTATGTTTTATTTCCATAGCAGCCTATGTGGGGGACATAATTTCTGGAGGACCACAACCTATAAAATTCTTAGGGCTAGGTACTACTAGCCTACTCTCTTCACTAATGTTTGTGTGAAGGTCGGAGCTTCTATCAAATGTCAGAAATTCTCTGGGAAGCAACAACTCAAGTCTCTACCTTTGAAGCCTGTAGTAGCTTCAGGACCTTTCAGCGTGGGGCCTAGACTTTATTGGGAAAATTCATCCTGCTTCAAGTGGTCAACACAGGTGGATCTTAACTGAAACAGACTATTTCACCAAGTGGATAGAAGTTATCCCCATAAGGAGCGCTTCTCACAAAGTCATCATTGGTTTTTTTGAAGATATTATGGCTAGGTTTGGTTGTCCGAACAGAATCATCACTGATAACGCTACAGCCTTAAAGTCTGAGCCATTGATCAAATTCTATAAGAAGTTTGGAATTTCATTAATCCACTCTATCCCTTACTACCCGGAAGGCAATGGATTAGCAAAGTCCTCCAACAAGAGCCTTATCAAGATCATTAAAATACTATTAGAGGATAATAAGAAGGCATGGGACTCAAATCTCAAATTCGCTCTGTGGGCTGATAGGGTGACAACGAAGAGGTCTCTGGGTGTTTCTCCTTTTCAACTTGTGTATGGAGTTGAAGCCATTTTCCCTTCTCATCTCGCCCTGCCTATGGAAAAATTGTTTCAAGACTATCAAGAAGAGCATGGTGATATGATCAGAAGGATACATCAACCGGTATAAGTAGAGCATACCAGAGAATAGATGATAGATAGAGTGTATGACCGTTAGCGGAGAATCAAGCATGCCTTTGATAGGAGGAACAGTAAGGAGGATTTACAGGTGGGAGATCTAGTACTCAAATGGGACGTGCCAAAGCAGAAAGCACAACAAGTTTGAAGTCCCGTGGATCGGGCCATTCAAAATATTTGATATATATCCAAATAATACATACAGGTTGCAGAATTTAGAGGGCGATCAAGTTTTTGGTGGCCCTGTAAACGGACATTTTCTCAAGAAGTTCTTTATTTGAGCCATGAATGACTCCCATGTCTTTGTAAATATTGTTTTCTTGCTTTTTTGTTTTTGTTTTAATAGGTGACTCCATAACCCAATAGTAAGACACTGGAGTTGTAGAAGAGTTCTTGGAATTTCCCAGGGAGAAAGCCATCCCCCATGGAGCCTAATGTTATCACATTAATTTGTAAAGGGATGTTTTTCCTAAGAAGTTTTCCCCTTGGTGAAAGAAATGAAGAAAAGGGGCAAAAAACCCACAAAATTGCGTTATCCTAAGTTTTTTGGGCCTGGGCACGATTGTGCTAATTGAAACGTAGATTTGGGTGGCTGAGATCTGCACACCCAGATCTACGGTGTGTGGTCCATACCGGACCCCCCCGACATTCTGTCTTTAACAAAGGGGGGGGGTCCAAAAAGTGGTTTCCCCATCGGGCCCACCGTTATCGTGGCACGTTATCATCATTTTGGACCCCCCCTGCTCCAAACTTCTTACCACCACCCCCTCCCCTCTGAAATAGCCCATCACATCACCCACTCTCCCTCCTCATCTCCTTATGGAACACCTTTCCTCCACCCACCTTCGATTCATGTTCCCTTATCACTCTCACCTATCATATCCTTCTAGGTGTTCTATCGCTCACCTCCATCTAGGCAGATGGTCCCCATCTTGCCTACTGTTGTGGCCTTTCCTTTGCCCCCACATCATCACCCCATGCCACTTCACCTATGACCTGTCCCAGCGCAGTACCCATGTTTTTCACCGCCTGCACTTTCCCAGTCACCTTCCATATACCACATCTTCCCACATGGTCGCCTCTCATCTTACCTTCACATCGATCACGCCATCGTCCCCGCCAGGTCCTCGTCTGCGTCCGCCAACTGGGCCCCCTTGTAGCGGTCCAACGAAGCAGTCGAATTCCAATGAGAAACTGCCACGCCCTTCAGATGCAGAGTTGACTTGGTACTCTCTGATCCTGAGGAAGCAGTTATTAAAACGAGTGATGGTGGTTGAAAATCATTTCCACCATAAATGGAAATCCTAGGAAAGGACCGTCAGTTAGTCCACTCAGCCGTAGGGTCGTTCTGAAGCACGATTGCGTCTAGCAGAGTTCGCGTCTGACCAGAGACTGCACACACAGTCTGCCAGGAGGCATGCAGACGTAATGCCTTCAATGTGATGACTCAAACTCGCTACTACGATTTTGGTTCTAAGTATATAGGAGTCATTCTCATATTTTTTTAGTGTCGATGGTTGAGCTAGGATCTCGATTTGTAAATTTTTAGCAAAGCCTCTGGTTCTCTAGTTACGATATGTTTTTGAGACTTATTGTTTAATGAAAGTCAGTTTCCTTTCATCTTTGTGTAACTGTTGTGTTAGAACATTTGGGCATGGATGATCCAGTCGAGGGTAGTTATGTTTTTGTGATGTAGGTTTGATCACAATGGAATTGCAACCAGTTTTAATCAGTTTCTTATGTTCTATTTTCCCTCTGATACTGAGAGCTTGGGCATGGAGGATCTAGTCGAATTGTTGTGACTGTATTGTAATGTATGTTTGATTTCAGTATTGTTATAGAGGTTTCAGTTTATCGAAGTTCTGAATTCAATAGGATCTTGTAATTGGATCTTTTCCTCCTCAGGCTGCTGGAAGACCGGATGTCCATAGCAGACCATATCATTCTCCTTAAACTCTCCCCCCTACTCACCACTATACTGCAAATTATTGACTGAATTTAGATCAAGACCTCACTTGCCTATGCGTGCCAACCCAATTTTTTGAGTTAGAACGATACCATCCTGAGTCTGCATCCATTAGACTGCCTTTAAATTGTTCATTGTGACATAAAACTGATGGGTATCAGGCTTACCTCTGCAGCAATCCAGAGGTGACTTCTGGTGTTAACACACTGATTTATTTCCCATTCCAAGACTTTTTTTTTGAGTACCTTATTATGTTCTTCTGAATGACATTTAGGATCAGGAATCTTCCTATGTGAGTGAACAGATTGGACACTTGCATATTTCTTTCTTCTTATGGTTTTATCTTCTTTATTAAATTGACTACCATTGACTAAGTAAGTGTGATCAGAACTTATTTATAATTAGAGATTTATTTTCTCTTTCTTCATTTACTGTTGAAACCTCCAACCTTTTCAAAAAACCAATATACGTTTATCCATAAAAACTATTGCAATAATTTGATGATGCCCTAGCTTTCCCTTAGCAGTCAAGTGCAAATTTAGGGACTAACACCAAGTCATTGGATTAGGGTTTTGAATGTCACTGGCTCTTATATGTATATTGTATTTTAAACAATGTATGATATGAATGAATATAGAATTTGTTGGTTTCCCAATTGGGGTTTCCAGGGAAAAAATATCTGTGTAATGTTTGTATTTTCCATTGTATATTTTATGTTCGTTTATTGGAAATTTGTTTGCAGTATAATATTGTACAAGGTTAAAATCTGCAACATGGAGTTCTACCATACAACAGTCATTCAAATTACTAATCCTATCAATACTACTCCAATAACCTCAATTCTAGGATAGCTAGTTACCACCTCCTTTAATCTCGATAGCATTTCTCCCATACAAAATATTGTTTTGTCTTTAAACAATTTTGTTTTTTATGAAAAAACCAAAATTATAGAAAAGAGAAAGTCCAAAAAGAGGAAAACGGCCCACCACAAAGAAACCACACAAGATGTAACTCGGTTATGGAATGTTGCACATTTGAACAATGAAGAATTTGCAAAGGAAGTTGTTGATTCTTTGGGGGCATTTGACAATGCAAATAAATGGCCTGTGAGCAGATTGACTAACCAGCTGAGGAAAGAAAAGAACAAAGTAAAAGAGATTCTAGAAAAAAAAAAGTACAAGAAGACAGTTGAACACTGAATCATGAAGCTCAGGTTAAAGATCTCACCGAAACAAATAATCTCTCTCAAAATATCATTCATAGTTGACAACAATAATATATGAGATTAAAATTGGGCATGACAGAATGGTAGTAAATTTTTTTAAAGAAAAAGATAAAATCAGCAAAGAATATGACAAGCAGATAGATAACTTGACTATTCAATTGGAAGAATTGAAGATCAAAAATGAAAATTCTGAAATTTTGAGGAAAGAAGCAATGGAGCTTAATGCCAAATTATCATCCTCACAAGTATTATTCTATTGAAGATTATACATCATCAAATAATAGAATGAGAAAGTCTTGAAATGTTTTGTTGAGTCTCAATTGCAATCTAAAAAGCAAAAGAGCTACAAGTTGTATTTGATAATTTAAAAAATTGGGAGGTACAAATAACTAATTTTCCACCAGGGCACTCCAAAATTTCTAAAGAAGAAAACATCTTAATGCAAGCCTCACTTGATTCCTAGAAAGGAAATTGTTTGTATTCACAAGGCTTCATTGAAGAAACAAGTAAAAATTGTTCAGTCTTATGGGATGCAACAGTAGATATCATTGAAGAATACAAAATTCCTCTTGTGTAATTTCTTGGAAAATCAATTCCATTATAAAATTTCCTTACAGATGTGCAACAACAAACAAATTCAAGAGAAAATGGAATCAATAATTTCATTTTCTGGAATTTGGAAAGTGTACGACAACTTCTTACTCATCCAGTAGAATGTTTAAAAGAAATTGATAATTTTCTATCAATATTTTCATCTAGACGAGAGGAAATTGCCAAGAAAATTTATCGATGAAAGTTAAAAAAGAAATTTCCTCAGCCTCTGTTAATTGCACTTTGGTTAGAAAAATTTACTTTATGGCAAAGCCTAGGAAAAATTCATTATAGGTGTTGTTGGATCTTAGGAGAATATATTTCCTTAGTATTACCAAACAGATCAAATCAAGTATTTGTTGGAGATATTAAACACACCTACGATTTTCCTTTCATTTTATTTTCCTAAGTTTATTTAGCTATGTTGAGGGTCCCTTAATATAAGATATTATTCCATCATTGAGGATATTCTACCTTAGACAAGGGTGCCACATACCCTCCAGTTAACTCTAAGTTATCGTTCAGTTAGACTAGTTGAGTGAAGTGTTGCATGTCAACCTTGGCTTTATCACCAAATTTTGCATTCTAACCTCAGTATCATCACCTATTATGAACACTTGCATTGGGATAATCACCAGTGAGGTGCATTCCACTTGTGTGAGTGATCTCCTCCTCATTTCACTCCAATTTTTCTAGTTAACTGATGACCACGTGACCAGTTAACTAGGACTAGGTGGCAGTTGAATCCAACGACTATCAGTGTGTCACATGTCTCTAGAACACTCCTAATGTGAATTAGCTTGGGACTATGGAGAATTAGTTGTGTGATACAAATTATATCATTTGTATTGTATCATTTCTCTCATTCAATTAATAGAAATTATTTTCATTCTTTCCTCCAATTTTTTTCTTCTCTTCACACCATTTGCAAGTTGTGTACGTTTCATTGTTAGATAGATCTTTTGTGAAGGTATCTCAGAAACTCTACATGGTATAAGATCCCACATGTCGCTAGAAAGGGTCATCACCAACACTCTTTTGCAGGTACTGAAGACGGAATAAAGCAGTAGGAAAGATGGAATTTCATGCATCTACAATTCTAACGCCATACAACTACTTAGACTGGAACCCAAGAAATACCCACATGATCATGGGTAAAGGATTCTATCAGATAGCCATGGTCACATAAACATAACCCACCTCAGTAGTGGAAAAATCCAAGTACTTCAATCACATGGACAAGGTTTATGGTCTCCTATTCATATCTATTTCTCCCAACCTATGGTTTCACATTGATGCATGCAATACACCAAATGCGATCTGGACCACCTTGGATAGTCTCTTTGAAAAGAAGGATGAAAAGAGGGCCATTTTATTGAAGTAGAATTGAACTCCTTGGATCTAGAGAACTTTTACAATCTCCAAGATTTATTCACCAAATTTAACTCTCTCCTACATGAAGTGAAATATTGTGGTATCGACAAATCCAAAGAAGAAAAACAACTGATTATTTCTATCATGGAAAAAATTGGACCAGAATATAGTGTATTTGTCTCCAAATTTCACTCTAACAGATTCATCGTAGGATCAACCTAGACCATGCCTTCCTTGTCGAAATTTATTAAATATTTGACACAAGAGATGGATAATCTCATTCAAATGGGCATAATCAAGGGCCCCAAGGAACATGCACTCATTGTGCATGATGGAAACAACTCTCAAAATCCTAAATCCAAACAAAAAGGAAAAGGAGAGGCACATGCAAATCCAAAGAAGGAAGGGTACTCCAAACCCTTCAATGATTCCTCGGATTCCAAAGGTGGAAAAAGTAATCAAGGGAAGAAGTGTGGTTACTACAATCGTGGGAACCATCCAGAATCTGCATGCATGAAGAAGTAGAGTGATCACATGGTACAAATTCTTCAAAAAAACAATCTCGGGGAATTCATTCATGGGGCTACCAAGAATAAGTCAGAAGATCAAGCCCCTAAGAAAGGTAATCTTCATGCATTAGTAGTTGTACATTCTTTTCCTAAAAATTGAAAACACAAAGGATATTCTATCTTCTATACCTACATGCACGGGGCCTTCTATCCTCACGGGGGATGACAATCCAGTTGAGGTCACCAGGAAATGGAGAGTGGAACTAGATCATGGAAGCTTTGAGAACGTCCTCCATGTTCCTCAATTTTCCAAGAATATTCTCTCGGTGTATCGTATTACACACTCGGGATCATGCAAAAAGGTGGAGTTCACACCAGACTCTGTGTCCATATTCAACATGCAAGACAACTCCAAAATTTTTGTTCGGGACGTAAATCATAAATCTCGGTTATAATCTGTTTCTAAATTTATTGAACCTAATTCCTTTGTACTACTTACACAAGCTAATGAAAGTGGTAGATTATGGCATGAGAGGTTTGGTCACCCGAACTCCAGGTACATGCAACAACTTAGAAAGAAGGGGATGGTCACTGAGTTACCTTTTATCCAATTTTTTGAAGGGGTTTGTGAAGGATGTGTCCTTGGCAAGCATCCTCAAGAGAAGTTTGAGAAGGGGAAGGCTCACAAGGCCTCCTCTCCATTGGATCTGATTCAGAGTGATATCATGGGTTTGTTCCCGCATCCATCCATCAGTAAGGCAAGGTACGTGCTTACATTTTTGGATGATTACTCACGTTATACTTGGATGTTTTTTCTTAGGAAGAATTCTGAGGTCTTTGTGCATCTCAAAGAGTTCAAGGCACTTATTGAGACTCAATCAAGGAGAAAGATCAAATCCCTCTGTATAGATAATGTGGGGGAGTAGGTCAAAAAATATGTATAGAATCTTTGTCTTGAGGTCGGGATGCAGTTGCAGCACACAATACCATATACTTTGTAGAATAACGAGGCTATTGAGAGGAAGAATAGATCTCTCAAGGAGATGGCCTCTTGCATGCTACATGCAAGGTCACTTTCTCATAAGCTTTGCGTCGAGGCACTTAATTATTCCAACTACATTCAGAATAGATCCCCTCACAAATATGTTAAGGACAATACTCCTTTCGAGGTTTGGAGCGGAAACAAACCAGAATTCACCCACTTATGTATCTTTGGATCACAAGCATGGGCCCGCATTCCCTCTGAGAAGAGGAAAGCATTAGATCCAAAAAGCCTCCCATGCATATTTTTTATCTATCCTAATGGTGTCAAGGGATACATATTACTTGATCCCTCTACAGACCATCTCATCATTGAGCGCAGTGTCCAGTTCAAGGAAAGTCCCTCACATGCTCCAAATGAACCACATGTAGAGGCTTTTGTACGTCCACCAATTGTGGATAATGAGTCCACACATTCAAATCACACCATAGATTTGAGTTCGAATACAGAGTTGGAGGATTCAAATGATATATATGCACAGTCAGAGCATTCAAATGCAGATTCAGTACATGCAGATGAGGAGCCAAATTCGATTCCCAAGTGGGCACATTCCACACTTGAGGATGTAGGAGACCTTGTTGGGGATACAATAGATCCGAGGAGGACCATATATGAGTTTGAGGATCCTCCTCATGTACACACAACCACTGAACCCATGATGTCTCTACATTGTTAGATGGTTTAGTCTTCAGACCCGCAGACCTACAAAGAGGTTGCAAGGAACCCCTTATGGGAAGCAGTCCTGCAGGAGGAGTATAAATCTCTCCTCAAGAATTAGACTTGGGATCTGGTTTCTCTTCCTTCATATAGGAATATTTTCAGATGCATATGGGTTTACAGGACCAAAAATCCAGTGGATGGACAAGTGAGCAGACACAAGGTAAGACTAGTTGCCAATGGATTTCATCAGATCCACGTGATCGACTATGATGAGACTTTTGCTCCGGTAGAAAAGATAGATTCGATAAGGTTGGCCCTTTCCATTGGAGCAACCAAGGGATGGAAAGTAGATTAGATGGACGTGAAGAATGTCTCACATACAAAATATGTATAATATTAAGTAATAATAATAAATCATAAATAATAATAATAATAACAATGAATAGTTATTAATTGTCTAAGGGATGCATCCTGATCCAAAAATCCTTAGATGTAAAGTTAGTTCTTAAGTATACATAAACATCCGACCAGATTCATAAATGAAGATAGTCTTTGACTATTTTTAAATAACTTGTGAATGTCTTACTTATCCATAAACTTCAATAACACTAATGAATATAACTTGCAGAAATAAAAATATTGAAATGAAGTAAAATAAGATCATCAATAATTCAAATGGCACATAAAAAAAAATTTAACAGAGTTCACCCATCTTGGGCTATGTCTCTGGGTCCCTTTTCAAACAGTGAGACCACTTAATTAATCTCAAATATGCTTCTTTTACAATGATAACTTACAATAACAAATTTTAAGTCACTCTTCAATTCTGCTACTCAATCCCAGAAATAGAGGTTACCACTGAAATCCTCTTGAAATTCTAAGAAAAATGAGTATAAACTTGACTATGTTCTGAACATGTGCTTAAAGACCCCGTTTTACATGCATAATGAGACCATGTGTCGTATACATGAAAAATTGGACTAAGACTTTTCATACATAGAATTTTTACACAAAATGGACATCACCATCATATTTCTCTCGAAATTCTAAAAAAAATGAGTATAAACACTATACTCCCCTCAAAGAACTCAATAGCACATAAAATGAGGAAAAAATATGCGATAGGCACAAACTCTGTCTTCACACACACTTCCATATTGTATGAAGGTCAGGGGCTGAATTTATCTAGGAAAAAATCAAATCTAATCCATTGACATTGTTATAACCAAAATTAATTACAAAAACAAATTAATTCAATGTCATTAGTCAACATATTCAAACTTGGTGGTCCGTTGGATAAGACTTTGGGTAGTTAGGGCGGAGGTCTCGGGGTCAAACCCGTGGGCCTCTCCCTTCCCCAACACCATGGCATATATTAATATATATACGAATCCATTATAACAAAGTTTTGGTTCCCCCTCTTTTTTTTTTTCCCAACATACAACCATTTTAAACATAAATAAAAATGCCGCCATCATATGTTAAGTAATTTCATGGTGGTGTAATGGTGAAGGCTTGGCTCTTGCATGGTGGAGGTCTTGGGTTTGATTCTAGTTGACATGCCAAAAATTTTCACAAC
Source organism: Picea engelmannii (assembly GCA_009831015.1). NCBI lineage: Eukaryota > Viridiplantae > Streptophyta > Pinopsida > Pinales > Pinaceae > Picea > Picea engelmannii. The sequence goes on from ML796531.1 coordinate 141,262, forward strand.
ACAAACCAAAGAAGGTCAATGGGATGTTTCCATGTTTCAACCTCTCATTGGTCCACCTGTGCAATAATTTCCATGTGTCCATACCAGACTGGTCCACTTGTGTGCCACGTATCAAGACCTGATTGGTCCACTTAAGCACCACATCATTGCCAAGTTTTCTACATACCAGACTGGTCCACTTGTGTGCCACGGGTCAAGACCTGATTGGTCCACTTAAGCGCCACATCATTGCCAAGTTTTCTACCTGCCTTCCACGTGTCACCCTGTGGGGATGACACGTCAACATTGTATCACATGTACATAATTCCATGTCTCACCCTTCTAGTGGTGCCACGTGGCACTCCTACTTTGACTTTTACCCTTGTTTGACCAAACTTTGATTGGCCATAACTTTTGCATATGAACTCTATTTGAGGAAAATTTTGTATCGTTGGAAAGATATCGTTGAGATATACGCAATGGAATCATTTTAAAAAGAATTTTTGGATCCTCGTGGATCTCTTTGAGCATTCCAGATCCTTCTGGATCACACCTCCCCACTGAAGAACTTTTGGACCTCCAAAAGTATGGATTATTCAGAAACAAAGTGAGAATGATTTCACCTCGCTTGTCTAGTATCGTCCATCCTTCCTGCTTCGATAATGAGCACCTGAGTCATCACAACCATAATGAATATCGAAACAACATTGTTAACCAAGTTAACAATTCCCTTAAATTCACAAACTCTGCCATTCATTACTGCAACTACTAACCATACTCCATTGATTAGTAATAGAATGAACAACAAAAAATAATATACATATGTGGAAGAGAATGAACCAACAACATGTTTGTCCTTATTAACAGGTACAACATCAACCAAAGGACTTGTTTTACTTTCAACCATAGGCTGTAAATATGGATTCTAGATACTAGCATTAACTAGCATTTTCATGTGCCTTATAGTGACAACTGTCAAATTAGTCTTCATCTGATGAGATCTCACAATGAACTCAATCCCATCATTGAGAATATGATACTTATTTTGTTCCCTATATAAAATGGCCTTCATGTCATAGAAGTATGGACTTCCCAAAACCATCCCTCAGATGTCAAGTGGAACCATGTCTAACTCTACCTCATCAATGAAACTGGATGTGATCGCAAACCATAACTTACATTTCTTAGTTACTTGTACCTGAGAATTATCACAAATCCAACCCAAAGGATATGGTCTTGGATGAAGCCTAGTTTCCAATTCCAAATTATGAACAACTTGCTCTGAAATAAGATTCACTTATGATCCACTATCAACAAGCGTATCAATATTAGTGTGCTTTGAGATAACTCGTAAATGAAACACGCCATTTATTTTCCTTCCATCGGGAATTACATTATCCTTTTAAGAAGTACACAAACTAAAATTGCAACATAAGATTTACCTTTGATGCCCATAGTTGTAACCTTAGTTTCATCCTTAGAATTTGATCCAAGATCATGAACTATGGTCGTGGTCTTATTTTTACCCTTCCTAGGTTGACCCCACTTTGGTTTCAATTTTGGACGCAACTTCGAACGATGCTTATCATCATGTCCTTTCTTCTCACGGTGATAACATGTGGGTTTCTTATTTTCATCCTTCTTCACTATAGTTGTCTTCTTACTCTTCCTTTTTTCCTTCGAATGCTCCTCAAATTCTTGTGGCTCCCACGACACATCCTCAACATGTTTTCCTTTGTTGGCTTCAATATGAATATCTTGCACTAACACTTTGTCTATATTAGTAGGATTAAACATCAATATTGTATGGCGAAGATATGAGTGCATACCACCAATATACTTTAGAAGAGTCTCGGGAGTATGTAATAAAATTCCCAAAGACAATGTCTCACTTTTAAATTCATGTGTATAAGCTTGAACATTTTTCTCTTTTCATTGCCTTAGTTGTTTCCAAGAAATCATTGATGTTTGCATATAAGCTAATGGAAAAAATTGCTTTCTTAATGCATCAATAAACTCAATCCAGGAAGAAATAATTTTACCATGTTGAATAAGATCAACTTATGTCCAACTCTCCTGCCATATCAAAGTTGTGTCGCTTAGGAGAAGAGTATACAAATGTATCTTTGAAGTATCATTTATGATTTTATGTACCCTTCAATACACTTCAATCCGTTTGACCCAATTATCGAACATCTATGCATTCAACTCTCCATCATAACTAGGCAAATCAACCTTTACATCTGGCTTTAACAAATTCAAATCATGAGAATGAGAAGACTTCTTAAAATGTTTTTTCCTATTATGAGAAGAATGTTCACTTCCATCGGAAGAAGATGATGATGATGATGGGGATGAAGGAGGCTCTCGAGGTTCTTCACCTTCTCCTTCTTCTTTAATTTCTCCAATATTTACCAATGTACTTTCTCTGTTTGTTTGATTTCAATCCTCATACATCTCTTCCACCATGGACTTAATTAAATTAAATTCCTCGAAGAAATCATATTCAGAGTCATAAGGAACTAACCTTCTTGTTGAAGTTGTTATCACCCTATAAGTTATAGGATCAACTGGTGACTGGGATATTATTTGTCTCTAGTGTTTTTTATGACAAATGATTTTTCATTCTGCAAATCATTTGAAAAAGAAAAAGAAAAGAAAAGAAAAAAGAAAAAATAAAGAAAAGAAAAGAAAAAGAAAGAAAAAAAAAAGAGGGCATAAAAGAATTTCAATAAAAGCCCCATGCAATAATAGTAACTTGGTCCATACCTTTCAAGCATGGCCAAGTTATTTTTAAATTGATGTTGATAGGGTAGTGAATGAGTTTGGCTAAATAGTTTAATCTTAGCCAAATTGTCTAGGTTAGATTAGTGAATAAATCTGGCCAGACTGTCTAATCCTGGTCAGATAGCCCCAGGGTAGAGTAATTTCTTAACCCAATAGTCAAATCTGGGTTAATTTCCATAGGAAGCTAGGTTAGAATATAGGCTAGTTGCTTTGTTGCTTCATTCCAATAAGAACCAGTTTGATGTAAGTGTTGCACCATGTTTCAGATACTTAAAGGGTCGTTTGCCTAACCCCTTGGTGGTGTCTACTTGAAAAACCTTGGAAAAACCCATAAAAATCATTTATCCTAAGTTTTTCCCTGGCGCATGTGTTTTCCGCTCCCCACTTATGCCCCTTTCACATATCAACGGTCCTGATCATGGCACCCAGATATACGGTGGACCGATTTTTCCGGACCCCCCCCCCCGACCGTTCTACCTTTAACGGAGGGGAGGGGGGGTCTGGAATCGCTGATAAGACTTGCATGCAT
>ML796531.1:166664-181654 GCA_009831015.1 Picea engelmannii
TTATTCCCAAATAGAACCTCCAATCTGGTCCATAATTCATTTGGAGTTAATCCTTGTGATTCTTCATATACTTGATGGAAAAGTTTGGGAGAAACAGACATGCCGATACTTCCTATGGCCATATCTTGTCTATTGAGAAAGTCGTTTTTCTCATCGAAAGAATCAGGCTCTACTTCTATTGCCATAGTAATTTGGTACAAGCCTCTACATCTAAGATGAAGCAGAATTTTTGGCTTCCATTCCAAATAGTTATGAGGCGTGAGAAGTATTTTCGATGAATAATCCATCTTTTTGTTGTCTTCAATCTTCAATACCTGCAAAAATTAATTAGGTGTATCTTTTTCTTAGCAGTCCATCGGCTTTGATACCATGTAAATGTGTTGAACCTGTACAGAATAGATCTAGCTAGAAAATACTACACACATTTACAGAGAGAAATTGAGAAAGAAGAAGCAAGATAAAAAGAATGAAAGAATTCTCATTAACCGTATTCCACACTCAAAGAGTGAATAATTTACAATAGATATAGGATACATGAGTAACTAATGAGGCATAGTGGTGGTCTAGATTGATCTGGACACACACCAACAGTTACAAGAGTAAATTTCCACCTAGTCTAGTCTCTCAAGTAGTTATGGGAGTGAACTGCCACCTCGCTGAGTTAACTAGTCAACTAATCTTCAGTTAACTAACTGAACAAAGAGTAGTGAGTTGTTGATGATCCCAATGTTTCATGGTGACAAAACCAATGCAACATCTAAACTCAACTCAACTAGTCAAACTGAAGTGTCAACTGAAAGAGAATATTCTCCAGGTGGAATATTCTCCCCTAAAATATAGGAGACTGGATAATGACTAATTATGACTAATAAACAAGGAATAACCTTAGGAAAAATAAATCCTAGGTATGTGTGAAGTAACTCCAACAAAGGAAACTCCATTGGAAAGAAACAATGTCAACTATGGTAGCAGGGCATAGCGCTTTGAACCATTTTTTGACTTCTCCGGTCAAACTTTGTGCAAAAATTCTCATCTGGACGTCTGCTTCATCAACTTCCTGCAAATCAAAATAATCATTCATCTTATCAGCATGTTGTTGTGCATTTAGAGGACCAGTACCATCAAACTAAGGAATTCTAGTTTGATAGTCCTGAGGCATGGCATGTAAAGGAGCGGTCAACAACAAGGGAGCATATCTTGCTGCCATGATTGGTGGAGGAGGCTGAACAACAACTTGTGTTATTGGAGGGGAAGTGACAGAAGAGGTAAGGCTAGGGGATGTAGAGTGAATTATTTGATGTTTGATGGATGTTGCAGCAATATTCAGGGCAGAAAGTTCTACAGAGTGTTGAAAGTGAGCTTGGTACAGAGCTTGATCAAGATTTTCTACTAGATCTTCCAAATTGTTGAATTCTCGAAGGAAGCGTTGATCAAATTTTGTTCTGAAAGAAAGCATTTCAGGGGTTCTGGGTTGCATGATGTTTTGATCTAGGATTGTCTCACTTACAAAGTTGTCGAAATTGGTTCTAAAAAGGATTTGTTCAAAGGATATGTCAAACTCAAGATCCTGTATGGCAACCAACTTCTCTAGGAGAGAATTGAACCTATGAAGAGGACTGTGACTCCCGGAACCTTCTACAGTGTTTTTCTTTCTGAGTAACTTTTCTAGATCGTCTACTGTTGTCGCAGGTTCTGGATCGGGGTGAGACCTAGTGTAAACTTTTTTAGGAGCCAGAATTTTTAATTTTTTAAGAAATCTAAACTAATATATACAAACTTTAACAACCTCTAAACATTATCTCTTTATAAGTTATATTTTATGATTCGTTCAGAAATAAAGTTTTCTTTATCTAGGGAAAAGAAATTATAGGATGAAAATTTGTTCTGTTCCCCAGTATGTTCACCATTATGTTAACGCTCTATAAATTCCTAGAGGTTGTCGAGAGGTAGAAGAAATTTATTAGAGGTAACTTTATCCAACCATTTTGAAACCGGGGTCTAGCCCTGCCAGTTTCAGAGAGGGATCTCTCTGTAAGATTTAGATATGTTTCAGGTTTCAGATATTAGGCTAGTTAAATAAATGGGACTGTGTTGTTTTGTTTTATAAAATGGCTGAAATATTGCTTATGCATCCATTGGGATATGGGGTCTGTGTTAAGGTTTGAGATCTGAGAACATATTTTATTAGGTCTCTTCACAAGGCAGGATAATGCCAATGTTGGATCCTTGAGAATTTAAAATGATGGATAGCAGAAATAGATGAGATGATCAACTAGAACAAAGAAGCATTGAAGAATTTATTTATCACAACATCAGAAGATAAACACTTAGATCTTTAAAAGATAGAAACAAAGTAGAAAAAGATAAATTCTGCAACTTTAACTTCTTTTAAATGATCAGATATAGAAAACAAGATGATAACGAAGTAAGATAAACCCTTCAACGAAGAGGAGTAAACATCACCAACATAAACACACAAGAATCATATGAATCATCCCTTTTTATTACTGGTAGATCTCTTCAAAAATATTACAATTTACATCTTGCTTGGGCATAAAGATCAACCCTCAATACTTCGAAGTTTGAAGTATTTATAAGAAAAATTATAATTGATCATGTCATTAATGATCAGGACATGGTAGAATCTGAATCTAACTAACTAGATAACAAAATACAGAATTGTAGGAACTGCTAATGATCTGTCAGATTCTTTGATCCTATTTCGAAAATGTTGTTGGTGAGTCATCAACTTGACTTTGACTTCTCCACGTGCTGATTTTTACATCCACATCATCTTCTAGTCGATCAAGTCACACGGGTCATCCAATCTCTGCTGACTAGGGATATTGAATTTGAGCAGACTTAGTGAAGGTGGGTTTGGTGATGAAACGATACTTTATCTCTTGTTGAATACTCAAGTCTACTCTTAGAGTTTCCAAGAATGCTTTGCCCGTGATGCTACCTTTTATGCTTGTGAACTTGGGCCCATCCTTCGCCACTGTGAGAATCTTTTGTTTATAATCTGAGAGAGTAATCAACTTATTATTGATCACAAATAAACTTGGGAGACCTTTCTTCTGCAAAGAGTTAGTCTTGCTGAAAAACCTTTGTACCACAACATACATTGCCTTAACTCTCTCCTCGAGTTGCAACATTAGTCCCCTCTTGGTCAAGACTCTCTTAACTTCAAGAATTATTTTAGTCATGTCCTCAATTTGTAGGGATTCCATCTCTTCTTTTGATTTAGAATTTAAGAATTTGATTATCTCGTTGGCCTATGTAGACATTTCTCCCAATTCTCCCTTTATCTTGTCGATGGCCTATTTGGCTCTTTGCACTAGATCATGTTGTTCAAACATGATTTGTATCAGAGGCCAAATCTCTGTCACTGATTGACATATGTCCATCCAAATATTTTATTTAGCCTCTGATAGAGTCTTAGCCATGATTGTTTCTCTCTGCAGCTGTTGCAGTTCCTGTTTGAGTTTGTCTGACTTATGCCTCTAAGTGTTGTAGATGGTCTGGAATGTGGAATTCATATTTGGAGATTTTGAATCTCTTCTTGCATTTTTCTGATTTCTTCCCCTTGCAGAGTCATATCTTCCATCGCTTTTTCCAATTGGTCTGCTACATCTGGAGTTGTTACTGATGTTGTTGTTGGAATTTCCCCTGTGGTAGTTGATGTTTTCATTGTTGTATTGACTGATCCTGTGATCGGGACTGCATTCAATGGTATGACTGCCATTGGCACATTCTTCTCCTTCTCCTTGACTAGATTGTCCAACTCGACTTGCATTTCTTTAATTTGAGTGTTCTGCTCCATGATCAAATTCAACATCTCCTCTTTCTAGCCTTCAGTCTCAGCCATCTCTTTAGCCTGTGGATCTTCAGTAGCTGATATTTTCAATTGTTTCCTCAGAGAATCTATGTCATCATTCTTCTTTTTTATTAGCTCTTCTGCTGCTTTGATATTGGTCGTATCATACCCAATTTTGAGCACCAGTTCTTCCAGGGACTTAATTTTTGTATCCTTTGCCAAAGATGACACCTTCTCTAGCTTCAGTTGAGTCTGGACATTGTTCAACAAAACCTGTAGCTTTGTTGTGGCCATGGAGGTGTTCGCCAAGGTGGCGATGGTATGGGAAACTGGTATGGTGGTTTACTCGGAGGGGGGGGGAGGTAGGCGGTAACTGGTTTGGAGCAAGGGGGGTCTGAGTTAACACAAACGTGCCACGTTAGGATGGGGCCCGTCAGAGCATACCACCAACTCAACCCCCCCCCCCTCTCCGTTAAAGGTAGAATGGTCGGGGGAGGGAGTGGGGGGGGGGGCGCGATATTACCTGTCGGCCATAGATCTGAGTGTTGTTTTCTCAGCCATTGATCTAGGCGCACCATTTAATCATAGAGCATGACTCATATTACCTTTCAGAAAACTTAGGATAGCGTCATTTTGTGGCTTTTTTGCACTGCTTCTTTTCGTTTTGTCACCAAGGGGTTAGAAAAAAACATTCTAACATCAAAACAAAGAATCTCAACCAACTTTATGCTTGTTTTATTTAAAGAAAAACAAACTAACCTATGTCCTAATCTATTTACCTAACACAATTAACCCAAATTAGACTGTTGGGATAAAAATTACTCTACCTTGGGGCTATTTCATAAAGTTTAAATAGTTTGATCAAATTTATTCACTAGCTAACCTAACTAACTTGGCTAAGATTAAACAGTTTAGCCAAGCTTTATTCACTAATCCTATCAAGACATTCTTATTGCATGGGGTTTATCATTTTTCTTTTCATACCCTCTTTTATTCTTTCTTTCTTTTTCTTTTCTTTTCTTTTTCTTTTCTTTCCTTTTTCTTTTATTTTTCTTTTCTTTCTTTTTCTTTTCTTTTTCTTTTTTATTTCTTTTCTTTTCTTTTGTAAATTTTTTGCAGAATGAAATATTATTTACAACCAAAAATAGAACAAGAGTAAAAAAATTCTAGTCACCAATTGATCCTATGAAACATAGGGTTATAACAATTTAAAACATATGTAAACCATGGTGGGTGGGGGCGGGGGGCGTACCCTTTTAGTTTTCCCAACATACAACCATTTTAAACATATATAAAAACGGTACCATCATATGTTAAGTAACTTCATAGTGGTGTAATGGTGAAGGTTTGGAACTTGCATGGTGGAGGTCTCGAGTTCGGCTCTGGTCAACCCACCAAAAATTTTCATAACACAAACCAAAGAAGGTCAATGTGAGGATGCCACATTTCAACCTTTCATTGATCCATTTGTTTAATAATTTCCACATGTCCATACCAGACTGGTCCACTTGTGTGCCACATGTCAAGACCCAATTGGTCCACTTAAGTGCCACATCATTTCACAGTTATTTGCATGCCTGCCACATGTCACCCTGCGGGGACTCCATGTTAGAATTGTATGATTGGTATTGACTACCATGTGTCACCCTTCTAATGGTGCCACATGGCACCCCTTCTTTGACTTTTTCCATGTTTGACCAAACTTTGACTGGTCATAACTTTTGCATAGGAACTTCGTTTGAGGCAATTTTTGTGTCGTTGGAAATTTATCGATGAGCTCTACGCAATGAGGTCATTTTAAAAATCATTTGAGAAGATCATGTTTTGAGCATTTTTGGGTCCTCCTCGATCTCTTTGAGCGTTCTAGATCCTCCTAGATCACATCCTTTCATGGATAGTCACCATATGTGCCTTTAGGTTCTCTATATACTTGGCACATTCATCATTGTACATCATCAATCTATTCATTATCATCTATATTTATCCATTCTTACTCAATATATTTTCTTGTCTAGTATGGATTACAATTATTAATTCCATTTATGATGGAAATCCATTGTAAGAATCTGATTGGTTCTTTACATCATAAATGTAATAAATACTAGACAAGAAAATATATTGAGTAAGAATGTATAAATATAGATGATAATGAATAGATTGATGATGTATAATGATGAATGTGCCAAATATATAGAGAACCTAAAGGCACATCTCATTACTGTCCATGAAAGGATGCGTCCCTTAGAAAATTAATAACAATTCATTAATATTATTATTATTGTTATTCTTAGTTATGATTTATTATTATTACTTAATATTATACATATTCTTTATGTTATGAAATGCTTTTCTTCACGAGATCTCTTAGAGGATATTTATATGGAGAAGCCACCTGTATTCATACAAAAATCATCTTTAGTGTACCGACTCAAAAATTTGCTTGATGTTCTCAAGCAGGATCCTACAACATGGTATGTAAAGATGGAATCCTTCTTTCTCTCCAAGAATTTGTCAGATGCAAATATGATCCAAATGTCTACATATTGAGGATCGCTAACTCACTTCTGATCCTAGTTTTGTAAGTGGGTGATCTTTTGATCACTGACAACTCGATTTCAGTGATTGCCTCGGTCAAGGGAATTCTTCATGACAGCTTTTCAATAACGGACATGGATCCACTCCATTTCTTTCTTGGTCTCGATATTAGCCAGGATGCTTCAAGCATCAAGCTATCTCATGCTAAGTATGTTCAAGATCTCATGGAGATATTTCACATGATAAATTGTAAGTCTACACCTACACCTTTCTTATTTGGGGTTTGACTTGAGGATGGTCGAAATAACCCAGTGGTGGACAAAACCTTGTATCGACAGCTTGTGGGGAACCTTATGTATCTCACCCACACCCAACCAGATATATCATATGCAATAGGGGTAGTCTCCAAGAACATGCAGGCGCCGCATGAGTTACACTAGAAGGTTGTCCATCACATCCTTAGATAAGTTCAAGGCACCATCAATTATGGGATCCACTTGTTAGAAAGTAATGGATGTTCTCGTTTAACCATAGACAATATATAAATATTTTCACCCAACCATAGGCCGAAGCCACCCCCGAGCACCTTAACCTTGACAGAGATTCATTCTGAAAGAAAACCATAGGCTAGATAGACAAACACAGGTAGTGCACATTTCTCCAAGGATAGCGCACCAAGAAATAGTAACAAGAGTTGATCAGAGAGTCCAAACCATAACCAAGAGAAATTCCAAGCCAAAACTGAAATCTACTAGTTGCAACATCTGCAACAATAGCTCTCCTCCAAACTTGTGCACAAACTGGCCAACTGCAGTGCGCACAAGTGTTTCTTCTGCAGTTCTGAGAATACTGGCCAGAATGAAGACTGGCCTCTTGTATTTATACTATTTCTAGCAGACTTCCTGGGCCGACTTCTCATTCTGGGTGCTAATTCTTTAGTATATAACATTTCCTTTAGCCGACTTCTTCTCTTGGAGGCTAATAACCTAATAAAAGTCATTCTCTTGAGTCGACTTGTCTTCTAGGGTTATTAACCAATTAATTAGGGTTTCTTCTTAATTTCTGAAATATTCTATTCTCTTCAGGTTTACACGTGGAGGTAAATACCTCCCGCAACTACCATAATATCAACACTCCCTCCTATCTAGGGAGGTATTGAAGGTAATGGTCTTAAGCACAAATATACCATTCACCCGGTAGCATCAACATAGTCGTATAGACTATCTCATGATTAGATCATGAGAACCATCATCACTATCAGTGTCATCAGCTGCATAATCTCTCGAAATCGTACTCCATTTGAGTAATCAGACATGATGTTGGATAAGTCACTCACTCCACAGAGTGACACAAGAGCCATTCTTCTAATCCTGACATATGTCCTAGAAGAATAAATGTCCTGGCCCATTTTCCGTCTGGGAAATATCTGTCCATTAATCATCCATCTAGTTGATAATCATTTCCAACACTACTGATATTTTTCAAGGCAGTCATAACAATGCCATTCAATAGAAAACAACTATGTCTATTCATAGTAGTACACAACTACAATTCAGTGGTACACTACCACACCAAGTAGCACATAGATACTTGATCAGTGACATATAGTCACAATCAGTGGAACACATCCACCAAAGTAGCATACATCTATTGTCCAGAGACATACAGTCTCCATAACAATCATATCATATGATATCAACCTGCACAGAAAACATTTTTATGATATAAACTGAATCATCTGGGCCATTCTTACCCTCACATCTATGAGATCTGGAAGAGCATCTGCCCTCATAAGGTAAAACATAAATGATGAGCTATATGGACTATTCTTCTCAAGAAAGGAAGAATAACTGTCCCGATTTATGAGCCTGGACCATTCACCTATCTGGGCCATTCCTCCGGCACTAAATAAAGTGCAACCTGGAGAGAATGAGTCTACCCTAGGGAATTCTTGTCCCTGATTGTTGAACCTAGACCATTCACCTATCTGGGTCATTCCTCTGACACTAAACAAAGTGCAGCATGGAGAGAATGAATATGCACTAGGGAATGACTGTCTGGACCATTTCCTAAGGAAATGATTGTCCTGCACCAACCTTCAAAATGGACCATTCTTCGAAATTGCTCGCAACTCTGAGATTTGAAATAATGATTGTCCAGTGAGGCAGAATAGTCTTCTTGACCACTACTGAGAGTGACCATCAAGAAGAGAGATTGTCCTAGACCATTCCCCCACACTGGCCATAAGGGGAATCGTTGTCTATGGTACATCAACAATCCATTGAACCATTTTCATTACAAAAATGATTGTTTGATCTGGACCATTTTTCGAACTGGAAAATGCTTGTCCATCAGAAATCTCAAACCAATTTCCGAACTGGAAAGGAACTACTCATCCTAGACCATTTTTTGAACTGAAAAATGATTGTCCATAAATCAATAACACATCAGTGCTCCCTCCCAACCTGGGAGTCATCTCTTCCTTTTCCAATAAGGAATCCGTCTCCATGAGCTCTAGCTTGAGTACGCAAAATATTTTATCTTGGATAGAGGCTTTACCAAAATGTATGATTATCTGCTCATTTGTGGAGATATATATTGGAGAACCACTTTCTCTTTTCTGGACTTCACCATGGAGAATGTAATGCTTGATCTCAATGTACTTCGATATTTATGGAACATTGGTTTTCTGAAGGCTTCATATAGCTCTGATCATTACAGTATATCATAGTTGAATTCAACTCTTTTGTTTCATGCTAGCTCATAACATCGTGGAAAGACTCAAACTGGAACATATCCATGTGGTACTTCTTCTGCTATCATGATAGTTTTTCATGGATTGGCAATCCTTCATCCTGGAGTTCTGAGTAACTATTCTGATACAATATTTTTGTTATAGAAATTTTTCACCACGCTTATGTTGTGCATTGGAGGTTCTCCACCAAGTTGTCTTCTTTCATCTGCATACAAGGGTCTCTTTTTGGTATACCTCAAAGCCTTGAGGTTTCTCTACATATGCTCTTTGTTCAATTATTCTGGAGAACAATCTTTGCATTCATATGATGTCAACTCCAACCCATGGAAATTGTGGACGATATAGTGGCTCAAGTAGAGGTATGTTTGGTTTACTGGAACAAGCAATCATCGTAGTATTATCCCTCCATCTGGGAGAACCTCTAGTTCTGGATCTCACAATGCTTACATTCATGAGTCTTCTATACATTGTTCTTCATCTCAGATTTCATTTCCTTTGCTTGATTGATTTTAGTGAGTTCAGATCAGGTTGGTAGTCTTGTGATTCTTGATACAATGATTGGTTATTTTGGCTTTTCTTTCTCTCTTGGAATCTTCATGTTCTTCCTTGTGTTTCTCTTTAGCTCTTGGGTCCATGGAGTTTTCTATAGATTCCATGCCCTGAAGATTCCAACTTCTTCCTTTCATCATAGTATCATGGATGTGGATGGACAATCAGGGATAATTTTAGGCTTCTTTTCGAAGAAGGCTTCTTCTAAAGTCAAACTGAACACGTATTTATTTTCATGGTTGCTATCATGGATTAGATACTTCATCATCTTCAATGGACCATATTATTTAGGATTAGGTCCCTCCTAATCCTTGTTTCATGCATGAATGCATTCTCTTCTTTTGGAAATATATAATCGGCTCCATCCATCTAACAAATTCCACGCTTCCGTCTGCATCCTTATTTCCTTCTGCAAAGTGTCATAAGTCTTTCTCCAATTTCCTCTTGATTGTTGACTTATTTCTAATCTTTACTTCTTCTAGGTTTCTTCAAGATTGATTCTGATTTTTGGCTTGTTTTGCAGATGTTACTTATGTAATAACTTCCACATGAATTGTTACCAGGGGTTGTTGATGTACTTCATCATTTCATGTGTATTTCCTTGTCGTATAGTCATTGTGATAGCAATCCTTATCTTGTTGTTCTTCCATAGGTATAGTTTCTCTTTGAACATATTATCTTCTAAGAAATAGGTATGCAAGATATGTACAGAAACTTATGTAAACATGGTATGTACAAGAACTATGAAGAGTAATGTTACCTTGTCTTAGAAGAAGAAGTTTGTTTTATCCTAATTGGTCTTCTTTGAGGGTTCCCCTTTGGCAATTGATGCTTCGTGTGTTTCCTTCCTTTTCTTTAGCTTGGGACAATGATTCTTGTAGTGACCATATTTTTGACAGTTGAAGCATTGTATTTTTGTCATATCTTTCTCTTGATTTGATTTCTTCCTAGAGCCAAACTTCCTTTTATTCCTGAAATTATTGAACCTTGTTGTGAAGGCTTGATCATCGTATTTCTTTTGGGGTTTCTCTTTTGCACTAATCATTGATTCTTCTTGTGCACAGCAAGTCCAAAGTTCTTCAAATGTAGGATACGCCTTCCTTGTGTTCATGCTTGCGGAAAATGCATCCCATGTCTTAGAAAGACCATTGAGTACTATATTTATTGGTTCCTTCTCTGAAATGATCTCTTAAATAGCTTGTAGTTTATCTCTGAAGTGAGATATTCTCACAAAGTATGATGTTATGATGTCATCATCATTCATTTTTATGTCACAGAGCTCATTCTTCATACTCATTACTTGTCTAATGTTTCTGAATGAGAAGATAGGGCATCATACATCTTCTTAAACGAATCAAGATGGGAGATGTAGGGTATCAAGTGGTCTTTTATAGAATCCACTATGATACTCATGGGATTGATGTCATTGTCTTTGAACTTTTCCATAACTGCAACGTTATGTGGTTCCTTCTCTTTTCCTTCTTCAAACTCTTGTTCCACGATCTTTCCTTTTACGATATCCAACACTTTATTCTTGGCAAGAATGACATCAATCCTTTTCTTCCATGCTCTAAAGTTAGAATCCCCTTCTAACTTGTTTTCTGACTTCATAGAGTAAGTCATGGCTTCTTTGACTTGGTCAACCCTAGATTTGACCAAAAACTCAAACTTGATGTCTTAGCTTGCTGAGAGTATCAAGAGATGTGTTAGGTTAGGGTGCACTAGTCTATCCAGAAATTAGGTCAATCCCTTCACTTAAGGTGCCTCAACGAGAGGGTTAGGGTTTCGTTGTTGCAACAAAAATTGGTTGCAACTGCAACTGCAACTGAGAAAATCCTCCCAATCTATATTCTAGCAGTGAGACTGTCTAAAGATAGTGTGGGCCCATAACCTATTAGAAAGTAATGGATGTGCACATTTAACCATAGACAATATAGCAATATTGTCACCCAACCATAGGCCGAAGCCACCCCCGAGCACCTTAACTGTAGAGACCCATCTTAATTAAATACAAAATTTTAATTCAATTAACATATAATTGCCTTCTCATACATAAATTATTCATTCACATCATAAGCATAAATATTCTGCATAAGTTAAAATCTATCTACAGCATGGAAATAACTCAACAATTCACAATAAAATAGCTTCTTCTGATGCTAATTCCCGTCGATATGGTTGTCCCTTCCCTGTTGTCTTGTTGTTGTCTTGCCTAGCCTGATGCACTAACCAACACTGCCCAAACCGACTATCCTCCCAACCATCTAGGAGCAGCATGTCCAGCTCCCTAGCTCCAGGAAACCGAAAGGAATCCTGGCCCCCGTGCCCAAAACCCCTAGCAACCCGGTGCCCCCTGCAATGATACTCATAGTCTGCAGAACTCTCCCACAGAACCAGAAAAACCAAGCCAAGAAATAAGTGCTCTCGTCCCCCTCCCAAATGCTTCCTCCCAAAAATCAAAAATCCTCCTCCCAAAAGAATGCCTTCCACCGTAAGGCTCTCCCCGTCAAACTCCGGAAGTTTGATCTTCTGCAATTCTCGCGTGATGTCTTTAGGTGGAGGTCCTCCCCCTGAATTCCTTGATGCTTCTGGATTACCCATTCCAGACAGTGGGGGTTCCACTTCAATCCCTGTCAGTTGTCGCCCCTTTAAAGTATCGTTAATGGCTTCCAACGAGCGCAGTATGAGGGCTAGTTCGGGCAATGGTGGTGGAGGCGTTGGCGGTGTTGGCGGTGCTTGCGACGACGCTCCCTTGCCTTGACTCCTTCGAGTCCTGACCATCCTGTATGCTTTAACCTGTATCACCCCAAAGTTGTCAGGGTGAGTTCAAGGACGTTTCAAATTGGTGCTACTTAAACTTAGAAACAGGGTTAGGCGTAAGTTTTCTTTACTTGTCTGTAAACAGACATTACTCCATTAGGGGATTGGCTAGGTTAGGGTTAGGATTAAGCGTCTAAGCTTGATTTCTTCGCCCCTATGAAAAAAAAAAATATTGGTTCCCTTGCCCTGTAGCTATGCTAGCCTTGCGCCATACTCGCCACTTCCTATGCTTACTCTCCTAGTGCATATGTCGCCTCCTTCCCGCTGGTCCTAGTCTAAGCCCTTTTAACTTTTCGCTTACAACTTGAGTAAAGTGACTTCCGACCTTATGTTTATTAATTTACACCGAAAGGCGTACGCCTATTGACAATGGGCACAATTAATGATCTTTTAATCTTATTTAACCTTAAACTTTTATCTGATGGCTATGCATTGAAGATGTTGGCATATTCTTAGTCGTCCTCCAAAATCAATGGGTCAGATTTATTGTTCATAACTTTCTTGCATTTATCAAGGAATCCATTAACATGTTTACTTTTTAACATTTACCTAATCACAGTAAAAAAAATTGCTATAAGGATATATAATTACCACGTTTAAATGATTAAATAGGATTAAACCGCGGCATCTAAATAATTATCCACAACTGTCAGCCACGTTTCGGTGTTCACCAGCGCTATGTACCTTTCGGTGTTAGTGTTCTTCTTAAGACGCTTCACTTGGTGGGGGTCTTGGGTTCAAAACCCATGGACCCCAAAACATTTTTATTTAATTAATTAATCATAATTACTTTTAATTAATTAATATACTTAGTTTTAATTTGTTGTGTATATTATATTATTATTATTGTTTTGTTTTTTCCAAAGACACATACATGGTGCGTTGGTGTTTGGTTGTTCCTTAAGGCTTAGGTAGTGGGTGGTGGTCAGGGGTTCAAAACCCACAGACTCCATATCACCCACCCTTTTGTAATTTAATTTATTTTTTTATTTTTATTTTAATTCATTTATATATATAATTGTCTTCTCATACGTAAATTATTCATTCACATCATAAGCATAAATATTATGCATAAGTTAAAATCTATCTACAACATGGAAATAACTCAACAAATCACAATAAAATACCTGCTTCTGATGCTAATTCTCGCCGATATGGCTGTCCCTTCCCTGCTGCCTTGTTGTTGTCTTTCCTAGCCTGATGCACTGACCAACACTTCCCAAACCGACTATCCTCCCAGCCATCTAGGAGCAACTTGCCTGGATTCCTAGCTCCAAGATATTATACGGATATCCTGACCCCCGTGCCCAAAACCTCCAGCAAATCGGTGCCTGTACTGAATCTTTCCGACTATAGAACTCCACTCTCCTCTCTGCCAATCCAAGAGAGCCCCCAAAATCAATAATCTCCCCTTGAATGATCCCCTCCTTCCTAACCTTCTCCGCTCATATTGCCCCTTCACTGAATTCCCCCTCCGTCATTACTTTCCTTACCCATTTATTGATTATCTTATCCTTTCGTAATTAATGCCCCTTATCCCCTTATTTATTATTTTATCCATTCTTATTTATTATCTTATCTTATATTTAATGTCCTATCCCTTCCCGAATACGTAAGCTTTAATTTAAAAGTATAATTTATTAACCCCCTTTAATCCTTCACTTAATTAATTAATGAGTCAATTAGTAATTAATTAATCCTTGACAATCATGAACAACTAATTAATAATAATTAATTAGTTAATGTTATTTAAGAAATAATTATTGTTTAGCTAACTTTTAGGACAGTTAGATCATTAAATTAATTATAATTAATAATCCTATACATCTATTTAAGCAGGGTCGTTACATTAACCTTGGCAGAGAATCATTACAGAAGAAAACCCTAGGCTAGATATCCAAACAAAGGTAGCGCACCTTTCTCCAAGGATAGCACACCAAGAAAGAGTAACAAGAGCTGATCAGAGAGTCCAAACCATAACCAAGAGAGATTCCAAGCCAAAACTGAAATATGCTAGTTGCAACAGCTGCAACAATAGCTTTCCTCCAAATTTGCGCACAAACTAGCCAACTGCAGTGCGCACAAGTGTTGCTTCTACAGTTCTGAGAATACTAGCCAGAATGAAGATTGGCCTCCTGTATTTATACTATTTCTGGCAGACTTCCTGGGCTGACTTCTCATTCTGTTAATTACCTAACTAGATCTGCAAATATAATTTAATAATACCAAGAAACCTAACCAGATCTGCAAATATAATTCAATAATACCAAGAATAAATCATAAACCATTCACCATAACATGAACACAAGAAATAGAGAAAACCCTTGAGGTAGGGTAACACCATATATTAATCCTTATGGAAGGATAAAAATCCTCAAGAAATCATTGCTTGTACAATCACAATATTCTTCACTATGTTTCATTACATTGCCTACACTTCTTTATATAGCTCTCCCTATCTCCTAGGAACCTTCTAGAGAGCCTTCTCACATTTATTACATCCAACTACCATAG
>ML796531.1:190501-222029 GCA_009831015.1 Picea engelmannii
GGGTTCTCTTACTCCACAAAGCGTCTTCCCGTGAGGGATTTCACCATAAGGGGACCACTTTGGAGTTCATCCATATTTACTTCTTATCAACCATGAAAAAACAATAATGAGTCATATTTACATCAAACACTATTGGTTCCATTTCCCAAACCTTTTTTCTACGGGTCTTTCTTCAAGGGTTGACATCAATGACAACCAACCTTAATCAATAGTTTGTTGCTGAAATAGAAAGGCAGTACAACTGTTGGTTTCATTTTTTCCATGAAAAGGGAAAAAAGAAATGCATCCTCTACATTGGAAATTTGGGGACTTCATATTCATAAATATGAACCATATTGATGAAATCGTGGGCCACTTCCACAACCTCAATCTAAAATATGTTGAAAGAGTAAAAGGGTTCGACCCTAGTGGAATTTTTGTAGAACATCTATTGGTTGTTGGTTTCAACAATTCTTTCATTAATGTTATTCTGAATAAAGATGGAGATAATGTATCAGGAAATCCCACTCGTGACACTGGTGACTTGGAAACTATACTCAACACCAATGAGTCGTACAAGCAGAGATAAAAGTTCTAGGTGAGAAAAGTGCCCAATCCTCGACTGTCACTCCAAAGAGTACAACATCTCGAAGCAATGTTCCAATGGCCCACCAAATTAAGAAAGTAAGCCACAGTTCTTCAGGCGAAGGAGGAGATAAGAACCCTCCTTCAGGAAAAATTGAAAGTTCTCACAAGCTTCCCTTTATGAAGAAAAGAAAAAACATTGTTCAAGAAGAGGAGGGACCTCGATATGAAAGAAACATCCACGACCTCTCCCTCGAGGATATGGAACTCGAAATTGACATCGAAAATTGTTCCCCAACGTCGACCAGAATCCTCATATGGAAATATTTGAGAGAGAGACCTTCGATGAAGAAGAGTCTTTTGTATTTCAAAGCTCTGTTTTAGACAACGAGTCCAAAAATTTTATTATTGAGAAAAGAGATTTAAAGAACAAAAAGGGGAAATCTTGTTCAGAGATTAACCCACGGAACACGCAACCTTCCCAAATTTCCCAAATTCACCGAGCAACCAAATATGCTCTAGATAATTCTATTGGAGGCCTTGAAGCAAATAATGTCAGGTTAAAGGAACGAATCAAAGAATTGGAGGAAACTTTAATGCCTCTTCTAGTACTTTCTAGTCCTTTAGCAATGATCGGGCCTACCACACCTGCAGCAAAATTAAGAGGATCGACAAGCCTTCTCACATCAACCCGGGGCATGTGGAGAATAATATCAAGAAAATAATGAAATTAATTACAGATGCTTGGGATATGTCAAAGAGCATGGTCTCTTTTGGAACGAGAGCACACGCTTTTCATGAATATTTATAGGAAGATTTGAAAAAACAAGGAAGGTTTTTACCTCAATGTTGATGTACCCTTTAGTTTTAAATTTACCAATATGACAGAGTTGAGAAGAAGAGAGGAGGATATCCCTTCTCCGAACTAAATAACCCAACTAAATGCATGTTGGAAGGAAAAGGTTAAGAACCTGAATATTATTGTCCAAGCATGCAACCAGGCCATAACCAGAAGAGAAGAATTATTCAAAAATTTGACTGAGACAGACCTAGATGGGAGCACCAATGAGGTCCAAGACCCCAAATTGATACTCAACTCATTTTTCTTAACCAAGCAAGAATTTGACGAACAAGTTGATAACTTTAAAGGATTATCATTTCAAAAATTCTATGGCATTCTTGAGTATAGTGAAGATGACGTGGAAAACTGGCTAGGCGACTATTCGATTAAAAATCAAGATATTGAAGAAGATTTGCAAAATATTTCTATTGATCTAAGGGACTTGGAAGGAGAGCTCTTCAATATAAAAATATGGCATGAAATCAATGTGGCACCAATGAGGAGCTACATCAAGGAGTGGTTTAAAAAGGTTGTCGAAAAACTTACCAATGAAGGGCAAAGGATGGTTGAGACGGTTCCTGTAACTGCCGATGAAATCCATAAAAGGACATCAGCGAGAAAGTGACAAATAGTATATACCATCATAGTAAGTTCATACTGATCACATCTTTCTGTCTTTATCAAGCTCTTCATCCAGTTACTCCACCTCTTTAAATAGAAAGGTTTAGCCGAAGACTGATAATTTCCTTTTCTTCTTACCAGGTCTTGTTGTCTTCCACCGCCCACTTTCTTATTTCTACGAACTTCATTCTTATACATATTTTCTTTATGGTCTGTGGGAGCCCCAATCCTAGTCATTATGACTATGTAATTTCAGAGAATATGTATTGAACTATATAGTTTTTAGAAATTCCGAGTTATTTTGGGAACAATCTCGACTCTACTTTGTAACCCAATTTTTTTTAATATAAAGTATTTGAGGTTGGTCTATCGTTATCTTCATTTGAGCTCCCCATGTATCACTCTGTCAAAGTTCTCTTATGAATGCAGATCATTTTCTTTTAATTTTTTATGTGATAAAAAATATTTATCCCTACTATGATGGATGTGAGGAAATTATGTTTATTTGCTTTAAATGTATGAAGGTATGTGTTTCCTGGTCCATTCTCGGGAACTTTCTTTTAAAAGAAAATTAAAAAAAAAAAACATTTTCCCTTTTTCTTTTATATATATTTTTACTTTCCTTCGACGAACTTCTATAAAAGTCCCACATTTTAAAAAAATCTTGAACAGAGGAGTACCACCTCTATAAAAACGCAAGAGGATTTGTAACCTCGTGAGGTTGTCATTTCGGTCCTAACGGATTCAAGTGTCAACATTTTTGGTGACCATATGGGGACATGAACTGAAAATTTGGAACTTGGCCCAGTGTTTTTGAAAGAATATATGACTTTACCCCAGGGTAATCAGCCCCATTTAGAAATTGGATTGAATAATCAATGAAGCATTTTGCACCAGTTGTATAATCTGGTAATATCAACAACCCATACTCAAGAGGATTTAGAAGGGTCATGGAAGATATTATTCCAAGAAGAAGAAAGATAAATCCTTCGAAGACAAAGGAGAGAAGAACGACAAGATAGAAGAAACCAAAGATTGGCTAGAACAGTACAAGAACAAGGTCAAGATTCAAGTTGGACGAATACAAGGGGCCCATTACTAGAAGTAAAAGTAAGCAACTCTTTGTCCTTGGAAGTGTAAAGTTTGATCCTGAAACCTCCTCAAAAATGGCAGCAAGAGACGAACAACCCCAAAACAAGCATCATGAGGAGAGACAAGGATGCGAAAGAGATGTCACAAGAATCCAAGGAATCCCAGGGTTTGGAAGTAGAAGGAGGATAAGAGATTCCCCTCTTAATATCATAGGTGAACAACATGAGCTCCATGTTCTCCCTAAGGGAACCTTAAAGGAATTTTCTAGAGATGGGACAATCGATGCAAAGAGGCATATGCACTTATTTCTTGACGTTTGTGACTTTCACCAAGTTGAATATGATGATGTCATGGTGAGGTTACTTCTACAAACTTTATCAAAAATAGCTTATGAATGGTATAAAATGTTTCCTAGTAGATCCATTCACTCGTTTAACAACCTTGAAGAGATGTTCCTAACTATGTTTACCCCCCCAATTGCCTACCATACCCTCATCATAGACTTCACCCAGAATGGGATGAGGAAGATTGAAAGGATACAAGATTTTAATCTCAGGTTCAATAAGACCTTGAGTAGAATCCCAAAAGACAAAAGACCAAATGACCCGGTCATTCACTATTGTTATAAGAATGCAATGCCCCTTAATGTAAAATATGCCATCAGAACATCTGAAATGGATACTTTGAAGGAAGAAATGACTAAGGCCACTGAGATGGAAGAAATTATGATTCAAATGGGTGTTGACCCCAACATTATATTGGGAAGAGTACAAATGCAGATGGGAGGATTGAATATGGATAATCAAGGAGCTTCCATCTTGAGAAAGAACGAATAATTTAAACCTTGGGCAGCTCATAATCAAACAATGGGAGGAGGATTTTTTAAAGGAACCATACCTAACGTAAAAGTTGATCCTATGGAGGCACAAGAAACAAAGCAAAGAATTGAGGTTGCACAAATGAATAGAACCATCAAACATATGCAGAATGAAATAACCAGGCTGATAAGGGGAGATAATTACATTCCAAACCCAAGAATGTTGATTCCCGAACAAAGGAGGAACCCTCCCCCCGAAAACAGAGTCAGGTTTGAGAATATTGACGACCCACATAGACCAAGGGTTCCTAGAAAACCTACTCCAAACCCCGGTTGTTTTGGATGATGTCTATGACGAGAAATTGATCGAGCAAGAAGGTTATTACTTACCTGATGAAATCTTCGAGATAGTGCAGATGGATGGATGTGAGATGTCCATGTATATATGTGGAGAGGGAGACAACAATCCTAACTTGCAAGAAAATGTCACCCAGACAAGAGGGTTTGTAAATAGACCAAAGAATGAAGGTGACTCCGACAAAGAAAAACAAAAAGAAAAAGAAAAGTAAAAAGAAAATGAGAAAGTGTCAAATGAGAAAGTGACAGTTTCAACCACAAGGAAACACATGGCTTCAAGCTCAACTCAAATGACATATAATGTCATGGAGGAATTAACTAAGTTGAGGAGAACTCTTCCTTTTACGAAAGTGGTAAAGATTCCTCAGCAGAGGCAAAACATCTTGAAGTTTTTGGAAGATCCATCATAAATAATTGAAGTTATTGTTACCACTCCAAAATAGAACTAGAGCCCGTCAACTGCTAAGCTGAGAGGAAAAATTATGCCCTTCTACATTTCAATGGAAAACCATGATGTCGCATTACATAATTGTTTAGTTGATACTAGTGTGACAAATAATATAATGCCACTTGCGGTCATGGAAGCATTGGGCATGAGTTCCACTAAGTATTATGAAAATGGTGAGAGAATATATGCAATCGATTCTAGAAAAGTGTCGGCGTACAGATAAATCAAGGATTTGTATGCCTGGATTACAACATCCCCCCATATCATCACAATTTTTAATATTATTGTGGTAGACTTGCCTCCAGCATATGGGGTTGTGATGGGAACAGATTGAACCTCCATGATTGGTGGATATATAATGAATGACGACAGTTGTATGATGTTACTAGGCAAGGACAGTGCAATGATTAAATTACCTTGTGAACCTAGAAAACCCTTTTCATTCAAGAAGAAGGATAACAAATTAATGGAATATCACATAGATGTTGGGATTGGAAACTATGTTATCTTGGACATGGAGCACAACAAAATCCTAGAACGAGTTCAAGACTTGGAAGGTAGAATTTTTGTTTGAAGTGTCATTCGATGGAGCTTGTTCTAAATCTGGAAATGAAGTTGGAATTGTTCTCATAAGACTAGATAAGATGATGCATTGTGTTGGAGGCATGTTAAAGTGGGAAAGAAAGACGATTTTGGGAAAGAAATCATGCACGAGGAAAATGAAAGCTGGAAGAAAGAACAGCATGCACGCATGAAAAAGAATACCTAATGATGGTAGGGTTAGGGTTTTGGTAATGTATTGTAATGGTTGAAGAGACAGAAGCATATAAATGTAGATACTTAGGTATCATAGGGGGTGGGGATTATTGTTGTTAATGTTTTAGTCAGGCATGAGTTGATGCAATAAGTAATATTTTGTTGTATAATCTATTTTTGTATAATTTGTTGAGCTAGAGAGGACAAAGGAGGGTAGATCTTGAGGGTTAGATCGCGGGATGGGGAGCCTGGTGTGATCTAGTCTGCCTCATATAAATCTTACCTGACTAAGAGGAGTTGTAAGTGTGCGACATTGTAGATGCGGAAATACTATAATAAAAGAGTTGAGAGCCAAATATTTGTGGATGTAGCCCAGGAGGGGGTGAACCACAGTAACATCTGTGTTATGTGATGAATGCATGCATATATTTATTGTCTTCAATAGTTATTATTATGTTGAATGAATGAGTTGTTATATTTCTTGCTTATTCATCAATAACAGTATATTGTGTGTACAAGTTATAATAAATGGTTCAATATATAGTTCTCTTATCTCACACTAAATCCTAGGTTGTAAACACCTGATTTTTACAGTCACCCATTAAATCTATCTCGTGTGAGATTGTGCAACGCATTCTGTGTGTTGTGTTTCCTTCTAGTTTACCAGGAGGGTCGATAGTTTTAGAGTCTTTGTTGGAAACCCGAACAGACATGAACCTTGGTTATATAAAATCAGACAAAATAGAAGAGTAGTAAACCAACAAATGGTTTCGTTGTCATTGATAGGAACAGGAGAGGATTGAGTGGAGGAGATAAGTCGAAGATTTGTCAAAGGCGGATCAAGAAAATATTAGGGCAGAGAGAAATGATCCATTAGAAGGGAATGTTGAGACCATGGAATCCCACAAAAGCAGAGATTGAAAACTGGTTAAGAACAAAAGAGATAGAGTTTTCATAGAAAGACAAAAGAAACCTTAGACTAACACCCCACAAATATCTTGAGAAATACGTGTTTACTGATTTACACGAAGTCTTTTTCTTTGATTTTCCACATTTTTGGCAAGAGTGGTTACTAAGATTGAAGGATAACCATGCAACGAACTAGATTCGACAGCTAGATTGGACCCTAGTACAGATTGAACAGTTACAACAGGTGAACAACAAGTTCACCCACGTAGTGGATTTTTTGCTCTATAGTATTGTGGCAGGTTTTATAACAGAGTTTACAGTTGACACAGTGAAGTCATACAGTGCAGCAGAGAAATATTTTCTACGAGGACCTCGAGGAAAGTACATTCAATCGTTGTATACCTATATTAAGATACTGCTATATAACAAAGGTGTAATGACAATGGAGTCAGACAGCTAAACTTCCATGCGTGCATGGTGGAAGGGGGAAGCACTGACAGAAGAAGGAGAAATATAAGGAGGAACCCTTGGACCCAATAATGATGGATGACGACCAGATCAAGTAGATCATGGAGACTGCTAGAAAGATGCGTAGCAGAGTACCCTACCAATACATGGTGAATACCAAAAAGAGATTCATACCCATTATGGAAGGCTTGGTGAGTGATGAGGAAGAGGTAGAGGATCTCCAGGCTATGGAGCAGATTGAGGAAATATTGTGTGCAACATATGAGAGGAAGATGAGAGGTCCAAGAGTGGGAAGAGAAGGCAACAATCCTATCCATATTAATGTCAGTGTGGAACCCATAAACCCATGTGCGACTAATACACCAAAGAGAACACCATTGTTTAGACAACCGAAGTTTAGAAGTAGTCAGATAGTTGGAAGTACATCTATACAAGGAACAACAACTGGAGGAGCCAATTCAGGCAGCACTAGTCAGGTATCTACACCGTGCGGAGGTAGTAGTTCGGCATTTAGAATGGAAGGACACGATCCCACCATCAGGTTACCAAAATTTCAAGGAGAAGCAGCAGAAGACTCTGAGAAACACTTGTTCATTTGTGCAAAGATCTAGGAAGAAAAACAGATCACTCATGAAGATACCAAACTTGTACAGTTAGCGATTACGCTAAGAGACCGTGCATTAGACTGGTACATGAGTTTAGATGCAAACAGTGCACTGGGGATGACAAGGACATTGACCGGCATTAAGAATTTATTGATAAATGAGTTCCAGAAGCCAAGCTCAAAGGATCAATACATGAATGAGATGATATAAATATGACAAAAACCAGGAGAATTTGTATGGGAGATTGACCAAAGATTCAAGCGACTAAAGGGAAAGTTAAAATATCTCATGATTGATATGCAGCATCGGAACTTGTTTTTCAATTCACTGCTCCCACAATTAAAATATCCATTGCGACAACAGAAGTTCTAGACGCAGGTAGAGGCCCTGCAGGCAGCCTTGCAACTGGAAGAAAACCAGTACCAGCAGACAAACCCAGTTGAAGGAGGACTTGAAGAATTTAACGTTTCAGCTGAACCAGAATAAGAGTAAGGACAAATGAGAAGTTGTTTGGTGTACCAGACATACCCAGCTGAAGGAGGACTTGAAGAATTTAATGTTTTAGCTGAACCAGAATAAGAGTAAGGACAAATGAGAAGTTGTTTGGTCTACCACATGCAGAATGGAAGGAAACCACAAGAATGAATTTCCAACATTCGCGCAGTATATGGAGGCATGAATGCCAAACCCATTACCCACAGGAGGACCATGGTGTGAATTCTGTGAGAAACAGGGTCACAACCTCTATCACTTCCCGATGATGAAAAAAATACCAGACGGTCCCAAAGAATTCATACTACATCTTTTGCAAGTCATTGGGCCACAATGACAAAGATTGTAGAACTATGGAGTTGATGCGAGAAATGACATCGGACGCATATAGAGTGCAAGAAAAAATGATGACGGGGCAACCCACACCATAGTTCAATCTAGTTCCAACTCCATACAACATTGTGCAACAGTAGTATAATACTGCGCAACAACCATACAATAACGTGTAGCCATAGTACAACGCAGCATAGCCTCAGTACAATACTGCATAGTACAATCAGTCACCTCAGTATAATGTGTCAAGAGGAAATAGAGCAGGCTACAGAGGTGGAGGATAAGAAAGAATAGGTTTCGGACGAGGCAG
The DNA here is from genome assembly GCA_009831015.1 of Picea engelmannii. NCBI lineage: Eukaryota > Viridiplantae > Streptophyta > Pinopsida > Pinales > Pinaceae > Picea > Picea engelmannii. The sequence goes on from ML796531.1 coordinate 199,115, forward strand.
AGGACCAGTGGTGTGTCACAATTGTCAACAACCGGGACATTATGCAATGGAATGTCCACTTCCACCAGCAACTTGTATGTATTGTCGCGCATCAGATCACGACACAGAAGAATGTCTGACACTACTAGTAAAAATCTAGGAAAAGAGGAACCAGAACAACCAGAATGTTCAGTAGATTTCAGCCGAAGCCAAGGATGAAGGACGAAATATCAACATAGTTACTCGGGGAGGAGATAAAATAGGCGATGATGTTGTTCAACAAGAACCAACACAAAATCAATGGGTGAAAAAGAACGTTGAACCAATAAAATAGTTCGACATGCAGAAGGAAAAGGAGATATTTAAGCAAGCTCGACGAGAATTCCAAAAGGAAGATATTGTGACGACTTCAACTGCGCAACAAAGTAAGGAAGCACCAGAATATAAAATTCATTCATTATTGGATCATACCAGCGAAATACATTCCATGGGACAAGTAATTACAATAAAAGGATTTTTACAATCATGTGTAAAAGTATTAAGTGATCCATCATCTGTGAAAATATTGCAAAACATACTAGAAAAATGTAGCATCGAGACGGAAGGAAAACTAGAACCAAAAATAGTCAATCACCTACACACAAGAAGAAGAACAAGCAGGGAGTTTAGATTGAATGCCAACATCGAAGATTTCAATATGGGAGACATTATACTGGATCTAGGATCTTAAGCTAATGTATTACCAAAGAAGACATGGAAATGCATGGGAGAGCCCACATTAGGATATTCACCTATTCAATTGAAACTGGAAAACCAACACAGAGTACTACCAATCGGTAGACTGAAAGGAGTGACAGTAGACCTAGATGGAGTGTGCACTAAAGAATATTTTGAAGTCATTCAAATAGTAGACGACACAACACCTTACCCAGCATTGCTTGGTCTAGATTGGGTGTTTGACAACCAAGCCATAATCAACCTCAAGACCATGAAAATGACATTTGAGTCAGGAGAATAAAGGATCATCATGCCATTGGATCTGTCATAAGGGGAGAGGTTTGTAGAACCTACTTGCCTAGACTTAGAGAAAATCATCCAGTTGTACAGAATAACTACGCACGATGAGGATTATGTGAACCCAACTGCAAATGGGATACTCAGTTGGCAGAGCATTACTTCATGTGCAACATATTCAAATACTAGTTTAGAGAACTGGCAACAAAGGTTACACGAAGTATCCACGAGAAGATGTGCACAAAAAGATCGTGCAGTAAGATGGGTTGGCACATAAATCTGAGAACCACCCAGTTTCCATGAAGTAAATGACTTGGAAACGTTCTTAGAACAGTATGAAGATGGCATCTTAGAGAACCAGAGACTGTTACAACTTTATCTAGCACTTAAGGCCACACCTTCAAGATGGTGGGATGCACACAAAGAGACCATCACAGATTGGTACCAATGTAAGCGGTTACTGCGCATAAGGTTCAGCACAGAATAGAAAAACAACAAGCAGCAAAAGTACGATGGACAAGGGACACCAACGGAACACTTTGAGGAGTGTAGAACATTGTGGAAAATGACACCTCCAGAGGAATGGCCTCATCATTTTATACACACTCTAGAGGGCATACCAACAAACTCGTATACATACCAGGAATTGTGCAAAGGAACTACGACCTGGATGACATTGCAATAGAATTTCACAGTCACTTTCTCATTCGAGAATGAGAGCCCCAACATATATGTCACTCTTAAAATGATAAGAGGATTGATATTCATCAAAGAACCAGAAATAGAATTGATCACAGAAGAACAACGACGGAACAAACAGATAGTCAAGGAACTATTGTCATGTTACCATGTACAAGAGGAAGCATCAGATGAAGACGATCCACGCGATATTTAGATTGAAGAAGAAGAAGGTGAAAGATATGTGGAAGGTCCACCCATAGAATCAGAATTCATTTACACATCGATCAAAGTCAATAAAGTTAACATTGGGACAGTAGAGCATCCCAAAATGGCCAGCATTGGAGACTATCGAGATGAGCAAACAGTCGAAAGCATAATAGAGTTATTGCGCGTATACAACGACTTGTTCCCCACAACATTTACAGAGATGAAGGGGATAGTCGGAGAGTTAGGAGAAATGAATATACCACTCATACCTAAAGCGATATCGATCAGACAACGACCATATAGATTGAACCCAATATATAAGAAAAAATGCAAAGCTGAGATCAGCAAGATGCTTGAATCCGGCATCATAGAACCGGTTGAAGAATCAGAATGGATAAGTCTGATGGTAGTACAATACAAGAAACAAGGAGGGATAAGGCATGCATCGACTTGAGGAAGTTGAATGGTGCATACCTACATGACCCATTCCCTACACCTTTCATGGACGAAGTGTTAGAAAACATAGGTGGACACGAATATTACTCATTCATTGATGGATTCTCAAGCTACCATCGGATCAAGATAGCACAAGAAGACAGATAGAAGACCATGTTTGCGACAGAATGGGGATATTATCAGTACGCATTCATGTTGTTTGGATTGAAGAATGCACCAGCAATCTTTTCTAGAGTAGTAATTGTTGCGTTTAAGGAATTCATCCACCAATTTCTCGAAGTATACTTGGATGATTGGGCAGTCTACAGTTTGTTGAAAAAACATGTAGAAGTCTTACGGATAATGTTGGAAAGATGAAAACAGTGTCACATATCACTAAACATAAATAAATGAATATTTGGAACATTGTTTGGGATACTATTGGTCCATATAGTATGAAAACAAGGTTTACTCGTAGAGCCCGCAAATATTGCAGTAATTGTTAACTTACCACCACCAAAAACAGGAATTTTATCAAAGGGTACATGCAGATTATTGCACCAATGGAAAATATGATAAGAAAGGATACAAAGTTTCAGTGGAACGATGAGTTTCAACATGGTCTGGATACCCTAAATGAAAATATGGTCATCACACCAATATTAGTCTTTCTGAACTGGGAGAAGATATTCCACGTCCATGTAGATGCATCAGCCATAGCAATGGGAGCTATCTTGGCACAGCCAGGAGTGGGAGACTTGGATCACCCAATAGAATTCACGAGTAGAAAGTTATCAGAATCAGAACATAACTATAACACTACAAAAAGGGAAGGCCTAGCTATGGTCTATGCACTGCAAAAGTTTAGACATTACTTATTGGGAAAACACTTCAATATGTTCACAGATCACTAAGCCCTAAAATATCTAGTCAACAAGCTAGTGTTGGGGGGGATAATTTGTCAATGGTTACTCCTATTACAAGAATTTGACTTCGAAGTAATCATCAAACTAGGAAAATTGAACGTAGGACCTGACCACCTATCAAGGGTCACAAATGGAGAGGAACCTACAAATTTAGAGGACAACTTTATGGATGAACAGTTATTGTCTGTCCAAATCAATGATGAATACTTTGCATATATCATTCAGTACTTGAGCACAGGTATTGTGCCGCAAGATTATAACACTGTGCATAAGAAAAACCTAGTAGTCTGTGTTGTCGACTATCAACTGATTGCAGGACACCTATACAAAATGGGCATAGATAGCATTTTTTGAAAGTATGTGTTAGAACACGAAAGACCACAAGTTTTAGCAAAATCCCATGAGGGAATAGTACGAGGACATTACGCAGGCAAAGATATTGCGCAGAAGGTATTGCACGCAGGACTATGGTGGCCAACGATTCACAGAGACTCGAAGGAGTACTGTCAAAGATGTGATGTATGTCAAAGGGTAGGCAAACCCAACAAAAGGGATGAGATTCCATTACAACCACGAGTAACATTGTAGGCATTCGATAAGTGGGAAATAGACTTTGTGGGACCAATCAACCCACCAACAAAAATAACAAGAGAAAGGTACATTATCACCGCGACGGAGTACCTAACAAGATGGGCGGAAGTCACACCAGTGAAGGATTGCAGCGCAGAAACAACAACGCATTTTTTATTTGAGAAATTAATCACTCGATTTGGATGCCCAAGAGTTTTGATGAGCGACCAAGGCACACACTTCATAAACATCGCCATCAACCCTATGACTAAAGAGTTTGAAGTCCATCATCATAAGAACACACCATATCACCCACAGGCAAATGGCACAGTGGAAGCATTCAACAAAATCCTGGAGAACGTGTTGACAAAGATCTGTAACGTCAACAGAGACAACTGGGACCTCAAAGTACAAGCAGTATTATGGGCATACAAGACTATGTGAAAATATTTGACAGGGAACACACCATTTAAACTGGTCTATGGCCAAGAAGCAGTGGTGCCATTAGAGTTTTTAGTACCAAGCTTGCGCATAGAAACTGTTGTCACCGTAACATTTTTTCAGACAAGATCCAGGTCTCAAGAAGTTAGCAAAAGCTACATCATCGTGGGAGCTTGATAGTTTGGAAAATTGATAATTTAGAGAACCGGGACATGCCTGGCGGCGTAAAGACAAGTATAGCAGAGGCGCAAAAAGGTAAATCTCTATAGACCATTGATCAACAGATGGAGCCCGTATCGGGCGGAAAACTTGCATGGGACTTAACTATATAGAGGCAGACCGGGGAAACCATTGTGGTTTTCAAGATGGATGTGCGTCGCCCCCAGAGGCACGTCGAGGCGAAAGGCAGGTTGCCTGAAACCGTTTTCGCCAAAACCCTGATATCACGTGTTCCTATACATAAAATAAAACACTCATGGGGTGTTCGTGGTGGCTGGTCGAAATCACTCTATTGCACTCATTCGGTGCTTCACAACCATATAATGTTAGGTGAACTTCGCCATTTAACAAACTCAAACGCTAATCATTTGAAATGGATTGGCCAAGCATGGTAAATCAACGTCCCTATCAGCAAATTTGTCAGTGTTTCATGATTGGAACTCTATAATTATGCAAGTATGAAGGCATTATTTTTATCCGTGAGTGAAGTAATTTCCAATTTTCTAAACTCTCTGATCTCTGTAAGAATGTTTTGGTGTATATGAAACTAGGATACATAGACCAAGCTACGTCCAGTGAAACCGATTATTCAGGCAACGTGGCAAGTTTACCTACAAGCAGTAAAGAACGGGCAATTGCACGTATATTGGCGGAAAAGTTTCACACAGAACCTGTTATAGATTCCAGATTGGAAGCCAGGATTAATCCCATTATGAAAGATCTGGTCATAAACAGGCGAGCTCTAAAAAAGAAATGGACCAAACGATAGAAGAAAGAGGTCATAGTCGAAACGGCTGAAAGTGTTGGAGAGAATCAACCGGTTTGGTTGGATACTCTAAAGGATGAGATCACTAAGTTAATATAAATTCTCAAGTAAATATACGTACCTCCCAGCAAGTTTTGGACAGTTGGTATATAAATATGATGAACTTGTTTCTAACGGTCCCTCTAAAGAAGGGTAACGATTATTACAAACCATTTCTCGTTTGTAACTGACCTCTAATCCTAGAACGACGAGAAGTCTAAACATTTTGTATCTCACGAAGAAATATTCTCTATATATATATTATCTAAGAGAATAAGAAAGGAGAAGGGGGAGCCTGCCCTATGTGCAGGAAGACCTTTGTAAATTTTGGGGTTATTATGAATATATAAATGTAGAGGCAGATTTTAGATTGTTTATGAAAAGATTCTAACTGGAAGTGATATGAGTCTTGTCTCTTTTCATAGTATGTGTTTCCTGTGAGCTTATATTTCATTCACACTTCTTATTGTCTAAATTGAAGGATTAATGGTCTAGAATTCATCATTCGATGCTCTCGGCTTAACAATTTAGATCATGTTTATCTCTTTCCGAACTATGTCCGATTTCATTTCTGTAATGCTCCTATGTAGTTATGCATTTCTTTTTCTTCCGACGCCATGAAAAAATTTTCATATAAACTCAGACTCACTACCTAATTTAGCCTTTCTCCTCTAAATAGTCCTCAGGTCTGACAATGTATTATTTATTCCTGACTCCATAGCCCAAAGTGTTCCTCTCCTTCCTTGCTAGAAATTTTATAAAAACCCCCAAACAAACCGAAACTAGCCATTGAATCCCATATATATACCCAGTGACATGAGAGATCCATCTCTAAGTTGAGAAGGCTAGTGCCTCAACTCTAAAGTTGGTTGAAATAGTTACCTCTGTCGTTTGTCTATTCAGCCCGAAAAAATTTACAGAGTGCTAACATTTTGGCGTCGTTGTCGGGGACAGAATTGAAACATTTTTCCTTGGGAAGAACGACATGGTTGAGTCCTAATTTCTGAGAGCATCAGACACTTAGGCACATATTGGTTGTATTCCTACTTTGGCGACTCCACACATCAAAAATCAGTTTGAAGGTGATTCCATTGGTAGAAGAATCCAGAAATTTGAATTTTCTATGGCGACTCCACTCTCATGCAGAATCTGGCTTCCAAAACATTATTAGTGACTCCACTCAAGTTTCAAACGTAATTCAAAGATCAAACTGAGAAATAAAATCCCTTGACAAGGGCATGAAAAGACCTTATGGAAGAAAACAGGTACTTAAAATTGAAATTTTTCCAAGGCATTCAGTTGTTTGTTATAAGTTGCCTCTGCTTTCTCCTTGAAAATGCCAAACAAATTTTTCTTTACCTCCTGCATTCTAATGATGATCAAGAAAAAATTGAAATCATTCATCATCCTCTTAAAATTGCACATGCATACCCCCACCGTATCGATGATCTCGATAAGAGTTTTACAACTGGGCCATGTGATGACCACGATCAAGTTGGTAAACCCCATAAATCCAAGGTTGATGCCTCTCCCCCTATTTCTACGTCCTCCAGAGCCCAACTTAGATACATACCCTTGAAGCTACCCCAAGTCCTCCACGATTTCCCTCCAAATCATCATGAGTATCTACCTGTTTTTGATGGAGAAACTAATGTCATCTCAACTGAAAAGAACATCCAAGGGTTTGAGCATTTCATAGATTTATTCGAGATTGACCATGACAATGCTTGCATGAGATCCTTCTCTAAATCCTTGAAAGGGAACACCAAAGATTGGTTTAGACACTTGCAACCAGATACAATTAGCTCATGGGAGGAATTGAAGAACATTTTCTTGAAGTTTTGGGGCAAGAAGAAATATTTGGAGCTACAACTTGTAGAGTTCTATGCCTTGGAATGGTAGAACGACAAAGCTATATCTATGCTCAGTAGAAGGTTTTCAAGTATTTATTACAAATTTCCTGAAGAAATTCAACCCACTGAAGCAGCTGCCATGTTCCATTATATGACAACTCTTCATCCAGATTTGTCTTTCCTCCTGATGGAAAGGAGACCCAAGTCCTTACAATAAATGTTTGATGATTCCCAGGATATTCATCACAACATCCAAGCATGTAAACAAATCCAAAATGAGGAGTTAAATGATAAAGAAAATAAAAGTGAATATGAACAAGAGATAGTCGATTGGAATCTTAAGTGTAGAATGGATAATATCATAAACCCTCTTGAAGTCTCAAATGCTTTTGATCGTGTTAAAAATAACACTACATTTGTTAAAATAAAAGGTGTTGCTCTACCCTCTGATCCACCTCATGATAAGCAGGAAGTTGGTCATTTTGTAGACAGTTAGGAGGATCAGTTTGAAAATCAGTTTGTTGAAGAACAAATAAATTTTCCAGGTCTGTTCTTATTGGACGATGTTGCATATGATGTTGATTTGCCTATATATGACAAACACAAAGATGATCCTGATACTGAAGAATCTCTTCTTCAGCAGTACCGTGGGGAGAAGGACATCAGGTCAATGAAAGAAAACTCTCTACATCTATGCTTCACTACTTTCAAATTGTTGAAAGAAAATTCTCATATTACTGTTGAGGTAAGTTAATTTGTGCCAATGCAAAGTCACACCAAACCAACAAAATAGATTGACGAGACATTGGAACACTCTTCTCAAATGCTTTATAACCCTCTTCTTTGTTCTGAAGAAAACTTTGTAGATTCAGAAATTCAGTCATTGGTCCAAGAAAAGGTTGAACGTGAGCATATCCAAAATCCCAAAAAGATGGAAAAATGTACCTATGATAATACTGAGAAGAATGAAGAAGGTTGTGAGTTAGGTGACAAAACCTTGCCATTATGTTTCTCATCATTCGAATTATTGAAACAAAATGGCGTTTCAAATCATAAAATATCCAATCATGAAGTTGAAAGCGATGAAAGCATCGGGCTTACAGGTGAAAACTCTCTCCCCTTATGTTTTTCTTCCTTTGAATGGTTAAGAGAAAATTATGAAACTTCGGAAAGGATAAAGACTTCTAACTATATTCATAGTAGCATTGTTTCACACCAAAGGGTCGTCATCATTAAAAAAAATTGACTACACTCACATGCATTGCACGATCATCTATTGGAAGGGTATTTCAATCTAGAATTTAATCAGAGCTTAATCATCAGATTAAGGAAGAAGCCGATCAAGAAATTTTTATTGAGAGTCTTTTCCTTTATCCTGGAACTAATGCAGATATTCGGAAATATTGCCCACAAAACAAGGTATTTCAAGGTTGCCTATATTCCCCTAAAAATTATGTAATGACCCTATTTCTAAAGAGCCTGGATATGGATGGAGATTTTGAAGTTTTGCCCATGAAAACTTTGAACAACGATCCAACCCTTATGGAAGAATCTTGTTTTTTCTATCTTGAGTCCTGAAAAGAAACCGTTCTCTCATGTGATTCATGATCTCGAGACTCATTATATGAGAAAGGTTTACGATCGGAATGGTGGATTTCAATGAATCAATGTTTATACCAGATATGAATATTTTCACACCAGATGATGCTTTCCAGCCTTGGTTTCTTTATGATTCATGAAATATTTTCTACCGAACTTCTCAACAACTCTGTCAATTTTTCAGAAGTCGACAAGTTGAATCACTTAAAAACATAAATGTTGTGGGAGTGACACACGATGATTGTTTTACGCATAATCTAAAATATCCATTCACAATCCTATTAAAAGAAACAAACAGTCCAAATGTTTTTACTTTTTTGAAAATCATGGATGAATTTTTAAATGAAATATCAATCAGTGGGACTTGGAGCAACTTTGTGCAAGATAAACGGATAGTGGATAAAATGCTCACATGGTTGCATTGGAATTTTGATTTCACTTGATTAATGGCTAATTTCAGTACTTAGAGTAGATAGGAGTGTGTGAATAGACAAGGAATTTCAGTTTTTGTTTCCAGTATTGTGTACAGTCAGTTTTCAGTGGTATATCCAGTGTTCAATCGAAAACGGCGTGCAGAGTTTGGACTGCAGCAGACACCAGTGAGAAGGTAGGAACGAGGCCCACGCACATGTTTGGGATCATCCCAAGGCATCAGGCAATGGTTCTCTAGGTTCTTTGCTACCTCACAGGGAGGATAGCATCCCCAATTGCAGCCTATGTTGTCACCGTAACATTTTTTTAGACAAGATACAGGTCTCAGGAAGTTAGCAAAAGCTACATCGTCATGGGAGCTTGACAGTTTGGAAAATTGATAATTTAGAGAACCAGGACATGCATGGTGGTGTAAATAAAAGTATAGGGGAGGTGCAAAAAGGTAAAGCTCTATAGACCATTGATCAATGGTTGGAGCCCATATTAGGCGGCAAACTTACACGAGACTCAACTATATAGAGGCGGACCAGGGAAACCATTGTGGTTTTCAATATGGATGTGTGTTTCCCCCAGAGGTACGTCGGGGAAAAAGGTGGGTTTCCTAAAACTATTTTCACCAAAACCCCGATATCACATGTTCCTATACATCAAATCAAACACTCGTGGGGTGTTGGTGGCAGCTGGTTGAAATCACTCTATCTCACTCGTTCAGTATTTCACAACCGTATAATGTTAGGTGAACACTGCCATTTAATGAACTTGAACACTAATCATTTGAAATGGATTGGCCAAGCATGGTAAATCAACGTACCTGTCAGCAAATCTGTCAGCGTTTCATGATTGGAACTCTATAATTACCTAAGTATGAAGACATTATTTTTATCTGTGAACGAAGTAATTTCCAATTTTCTAAACTCTTTGATCTTTATAAAAACGTTTCGGTGTCTATGAAACTAGGATACATGGACCAATCTACGTCCGGTGAAACCGGTTATTCAGGCAACATGGCAAGTTTACCTATGAGCAGTAAAGAACGGGCAATTGCACGTATATTGGCGAAAAATTTTCATACAGAACTTGTTATAGATTCCAGATTGGAATTTAGGCTTAATCCCATTATGAAGGATCTGGTCATCAACAGGTGAGTTGTAAAAAAGAAATGGACCAAACGACAGAAGAAAGAGGTCATAGTCGAAATGGATGAAAGTGTTGGAGAGAATCAACTGATATGGTTGGATACTCTAAAGGATGAGATTGCTAAGTTAAAATAAATTCTCAAGTAAAAATAAGTACCTCCCAGCAAGTTTTGGACAGTTGGCATCTAAATATGATGAACCTGTTTCTAATGGTCCCTCTAAAGAAGGGTAACGGTTATTACAAATCATTTCTTGTTTGTAACTGACCTCTAATCCTAGAACGATGAGAAGTCTGAACATTTTTTATTCCACAAAGAAATCTTCTCTATATATATATTATCTAAGAGAATAAGAAAGGAGAAGGGGGAGCCTTCCCTATGTGCAGGAAGACCTTTGTAAATTTTGGGGTTATTATGAATATATAAATGCAGAGGCAGATTTTAGACAGTTTATGAAAATATTCTAACTGGAAATGATATGAGTCTTGTCTCTTTTCATAGTATGTGTTTCCTGTGAGCTTATATTTCATTCACACTTCTTCTTGTCTAAATTGAAGGATTAAAGGTCCAGAATTCATCATTCAATACTCTCGGCTTAACAATTTAGATCATGTTTATCTCTTTCCAAACTATGTCTGATTTCATTTATGTAATGCTCTGATTTAGTTATGTGTTTCTTTTTCTTCCAACGCCATGAAAAAAATTTCATATAAACTCGGAATCACTACCTGATTTAGCCTTTCTCCTGTAAATAGTCCTCGGGTCTGACAATGTATTATTTATTCTCGGCTCCATAGCCCAAAGTGTTCCTCTCCTTCCTTGCTAGCAATTTTATAAAAAACCCCAAACAAACCGAAACTAACCACTGATTCCCATATATATACCCAGTGACACAAGAGAGTCCTCTCTGAGTTGAGCAAGCTAGTGCCTCAGCTCTAAAGTTGGTTGAAACAGTTACCTCTGTCGTTTGTCTATTCAGCCCGACAAAATTTACAGAGTGTGAACAGCATCAATTACACAAATGACATAACGAAGTGCAGTACAGGAGAGGTTGAATCAGCTAATTGTTAGCGATAATTCTTGTCACGGGCTCTAGAGCATTCAGGTCTGTAGATTGCACACGAAATGCTCAAGCGCAACGCGGGAGAATCCCTATTTTTCTTTTTTTTTTTCAAATAACAAGTCAAGCTAGCGGGCAAGATGTCGTCAGCGGCGTCCAAGGTCTATTTTGCAAAGCAGATCAACGGTCGGTGGGTAATTGCAGTCATCCAAGTCACGCCAAGTATAGCGCAGAAGTTTTAAAGAGGTGAACGGTGTCAGCCGTCGGATCGGCAGAAGAATAGATCTGGACTGTTGGTTCAGGAGCGGACGCGTGTCACGAGATTACACACATCGGGGACTCGGGCATCGGAGGTTGGAAGAATAATTCATTCGACTTCACGAGCGGCGAAGTGGCGAGAATATTGGAGCCGTCCATCTGAGAAGGACAGGTGTCGGAGATCGAGAGATCTCGCGAACTCGGAAGTTCACAGGGTAAAGGCCCAAACATTTGGTACTCCAAGTCGTGAAGGCGCGAGGAGCGAGAAGAGGATAGTCGTTGGATCTGGATCGTAGGAGGACCGTTGGATCCGCACGTGGGATCGTGCATCTGAGTCTCGTAAGAAAATACCCAAGGAATTGGCCGCGAGGATCGCGAGGTTGCGAGGTTGTGAGATTTCGACCGTTGGAGGACAGGTGGCCATAACAAAGCAGCGAAGTGGAATACAGGTGGCAGAATCCCTCGGGATCTCACTGCGAGAAGTCCCGAGGTATTGGCATTAGGATTCGCGAGTTGTGAAGTGTCGAGGTTCGTGTGCATGTGTGGCAGAGCATAAGGTGGGACCGCGTGGTCGACGGGTGGACACACGTTGGCTGGAGATAAAGTCAGCATTCCGTTGAATTCTCGCATCTCAGGGACTCACGAAATAGGAGGGTGAAAACTCGACGGTTCAACCGGTGAGGTTGCGAGGTCGCGAGGAAATCATACCTCCTTTGTTCTTTGCGTACCAGATACAGTCCCTGAGTTAGAGCGATGTCTCCTCGAGTCTTTATCTCCATTTGATCATCCCTTTAGAAACAAATCGTGACATTAAACTGATGGGTGTAGGGCTCTGCTCCTGCAAGCAATCCAGGAGTGACTTCCGACGCTAACATTTATGGCGCCGTTACCGGGGAACGAAGTTGAAGATTTTCCCCTGGGCAGAACGACAACGATTAACTAATTCTGAAGGTGCATCAGATATCAGAATTATCAAGATTGCTACTGTGCACCTGACGACTCCACTGTGGCAACTCCATTGTTTCCACGATCATTGTTTTAGCTGTGACTATTGTTAGCACACCTGAAAGCTGACCCTAAGGAGCTTTCTCGAGAAGGTTTCAGCAGTTGCTTTCTCAGTCTGAGAAGCTTCCTGGGGTAACGACAACGTTAAGATCTGGCCTTTGATGGTGAACAAGGACTGCGCATATTTGAAGCTGCGCATCTTTCACCTAGCGACTCCATGATTCAAGGATCGATTGGCGACTTCACTGGTTCGATATGGAGAAAATCCTTGATCGCAGGTTTGCTCCTTTTAATTTTTCTGCTATTCCTGGTTTTCCTAATTTTGTCCCCTCTATGGATGAATGGGGTGATTATTTGCCCATATTTGGAAAGTGTGAAGAGGAAAACCCTGCTCAGCACCTCAGTGATTTTCATGAACTCATGCGTCAGTGGGAGATACATCATGAGGATGTGTTACTGAAGATGTTCATGTTCTCGTTAGTAGGGGATGCGCGTAAATGGTACCATTCTTTACCCCCTGCTAGCATTTCTTCACTCCATGGATTCCATGCATCTTTCACTGCCTATTGTCAGAGGCTGTATCCCCCTGAGTTAATTTGTCATAATTGTTGTGAGGGATACCACAACTCTATACAAGAGAAATTTGTTTCTGATGTAAGATGTGGGGAGGATCTTGATGACCTGGATCAACACTTAGTCCTTTCTCCTCCCCATTCATCTGCATCCAAGGCAGGTTATGAAAGTGGTGAAGTTCCCAGGAAGGAGGATGGCACCCTGAGTAAGCTGATGGAGCAGGTGAAATATCTCTCTGCCCAATTAGAAGGATTGAAATATGAAGACTGTGTAGAGGATTTTCCAGTCCGTGAGGTAGACGCTCTGAGCAACTCTTTTGAAGAGATTGTTGAAGATTTTTTAGGTGAGTTAGCATCTGCCCCCGATGAGCTTGTTGTCTCAGATCAAAGTGATGAAATGATAGTTGGGGAAGAGGACTGTTCTCTTTTTCTTCACAAGATTTCCCATGATGTATTTACATTTGGGATTGAAAAGGAGGATCTGGAGATCGTTCCTTTTTTGCAAGATGAAGAAGTCTGGTGCTCACCCAGCTTTAACGACTATTCAGTTGAGGAGCAGCAGAGCCCCACATCACAGATTGATGACATGGGTAGCAGCCAGCCCATGTATGACAGCTACGAATCAGGTTCTGAGCTGGACACCCAGAACTTCCAAAAGAAGACTGCAAAGCCTTCTCCTCTGTTCACAAATGAAAGACAATGCGAGGAAATTAGCCCCCCTGAGCAGTAAATTGAAAAGCAGAGATTTCCCACATGTCCTATCTATGATGATTATGACTCTGACCCTTGGGAGAGCCAAGAAGAGGCACCAAAAGAACCAGAGGAGCAGTCGAAGATGCAGTTTACAGACTGCGCAGAGCCAGTCAACGAGCAGCCACCACCTGAGATCAGTGGGCCTACTTCAGTTATTCACCCGCCTATGGATATCAGAGACATTCGACCGCGTGTGAACAACTGTGTAGTAGAAGAGGCTGTATTTCTCTTATTCCTTGGAAATGGCCACTCATTCGATGACCCTGTCAGCAAATACATGGAGTGGCATTTATCCTATGCCTTGGAGCCGCCCTATTTCATCTCAACTCCAGCCTGTAAGGAGGATTTGATGAGTGTAACCGTTCTGTTGTCACGGCTACACCATATGTTGATGATCATTGACAGAAGGAAGGAGCTTCTATCTAGGAAGCTGCTTGGATGGCTATGGTGGAAGTTTTCTTTCACCTAGCCCATGTAAAAATTTTTATTAGCATTAGGATTGTATATAAATAAGCTCCTTTGAGCATGTAGTGTTTGTTTTGTTTTGCTTTTATTTTTCGGCCTGTATTTTCAGCAGCAGGAGGTTTGAGCTTGACTCCATATCCCAATAGCAAGGCACTGAAGTTGCAGAAGGAGTTCTTAGAGAATAGCAGGGACGACTCTATCCCCCATGGAGCCTAATGTTAGCGATAATTCTTGTCACGGGCTCTAGAGCATTCGGGTCTATAGATTGCACACGAAATGCTCAAGCGCAACGCAGGAGAATCCCTGTTTTTCTTTCTTTTTTTCAAATAACAAGTCAAGCTAGCGGGCAAGATGTCGTTGGCGGTGTCCAAGGTCTATTTTGCGAAGCAGATCAATGGTCAGTGGGTAATTGCAGTCAGTCGAGTCATGCCAAGTATAGCGCAGAAGTTTTAAAGAGGTGAACGGTGTCAGCCGTCGGATCGGCAGAAGAACAGATCTGGATTGTTGGTTCAGGAGCGGACGTGTGTCACGAGATTACCCACATCGGGGACTCGGGCATCAGAGGTTGGAAGAAGAAGTCATTTGACTTCACGAGCGGCGAAGTGGCGAGAAGATTGAAGTCGTCCATCTGAGAAGGATAGGTGTCAGAGATCGAGAGATCTCGTGAACTCAGAAGTTCACAGGGTAAAGGCCCAAACATTTGGTACTCCAAGTCGCGAAGGCGCGAGGAGCGAGAAGAGGACAGTCGTTGGATCCGGATCATAGGAGGACCGTTGGATCTGCACGTGGGATCGTGCATCGGAGTCTCGTAAGAAAATACCCAAGGAATTGGCCGCGAGGATCGCGAGGTTGCGAGGTTGCGAGATTTTGACCGTTGGAGGACAGGTGGCCATAACAAAGTGGCGAAGTGAAATACAGGTGGCAAAATCCCTCGGCATCTCGCTGCGAGAAGTCCCAAGGTATTGGCATTAGTATTCGCGAGTTGTGAAGTGTCGAGGTTCATGTGAACGTGTGGCAGAGCATAAGGTGGGACCACGTGGTCGACGGGTGGACACGCGTTGGTTGGAGATAAAGTCAGCATTCCGTTGAATTCTCGCATCTCAGGGACTCGCGAAATAGGAGGGTGAAAACTCGATGGTTCAACCGGCGAGGTTGTGAGGTCGCGAGGACTCGGGCCCACAAGTATTACCGAGATGATCTCAGTCGTCCATCCAGAGGGGCACGTGGTGCATGATTAGGCTCCTCGCCTCCTCTCCCCTCGCAACTTTGAAGATAAAGGACCAGCCTCCTCCCAGCCACGAGACACGAGGTGCCGAAAGCGTCTTTGAAGATAGGCACAAGGTCACAGCCCGTGGTCACTTGAGGAAAGAAAGGAGCTGCAGAAAGAAGGTCGAAGGCATCGAGTTCAGTTGCAGAGAGGATCATCGCAGTCTCTGAGCACTATCAGATCCGATCTCCATACTATTCCTCGTCTGAAGTAAATGACAGCAAGAGCGGGTGGTTGAAACCTCATTTCATTCATTAAGTGAGGGGATGGAGGGTCTGGCAAGCCATCTGCCCGAGGAAGTCTTGTGTATCGATTTCCTCAAAAACGCCATGCCGAAGTCCTCGACTAGCCGAAGGAAGTTTGAACGTGCTAGCTCGGCACTTAATGGCTCAGCTACTCCCCTTAATGGATCCACGCGTAGATTAAGATGGCGTCTATCATAGGCGCACGATCTTCCAGTCTGCATGCGCAGACTGTCAGAAGACATGCAAACGCAATGTTATTAATGCAATATCTTGTTTTCGCTGCTGTGTTTTGTTTTGAGTATATGTAGGCGTTTTCGCCATTTTTGTAAGGATCGATGGTTGAGCAGAGCTCCCAGCTGTAAATATTTAATGAAGCACTGATGCTTTGGTTATGTATAGACTTTTGAGACTTCTTGCCTTATGAATGCCAGTTTCTTTACATCTTTGTTATACTGTGTTAGAGCAGCTCGGAATTGGAGGATCCAGTCGAGTTGTAGCTGTTATAGGATGATGTTGTAATGGATCACTGTAATAGTTACGATGTCTCTAATCAGTTCTTGTGTTTTTCCCAACGCTGAGTGACTTGGAATTGGAGGATCCAGTCAAGTCCCCTTTCAGTTTCGTGAAACCCTGAACCAAGAGGATCTTGTATTTAGAGTCTTTCTTCTGCAAACCGCTGAAAGCATGCTGCCCAAAGTTGTTTGTCCACCCTCCCTATCAAGTCTTCCACCTTCTCACCTTTTAATCAACCTGCTGGCTGAAGTTAGGATTCCAAACCTCCTTTGTTCTTTGCGTACCAGATACAGTCCCTGAGTTAGAGCGATGTCTCCTTGAGTCTTTATCTCCATTTGATCATCCCTTTAGAAACAAATCGTGACATTAAACTGATGGGTGTCGGGATCTTCTCCTGCAAGTAATCCAGGAGTGACTTCCGACGCTAACACTAATGACCATGGAGGAAGACTATATCTTAGCAGGATTTCACCAACAAGTTCAGAAAGTAAGGGAAAAATCTTGGCATGATAGACACATAAAGAAGAAAACTTTCAAGGAAGGATATTTAGTATTGATGTATGACAGCAAATCGTTTCAGGACCCAATAAATCTTAGAATGCATTGGTTAGGACCATACGAGTAAAATATGTCACAGGTGGAGGAGTTGTATAGTTAAGAGACTTATCAAGCATAGAACTCAGAGGGATGATCAATGGGAGACGATTGAAGCTATACAAGGACAGTCGACCACCCACCGCGCAGTAAAAACAAAAACTATAAATAGTACCAACAGAGGTGCAATGCTCTGGGGGAAGAAAAGGCAGGCACACTTAGGAACACAAAATCAATGAGGAGAAGGACAACGATCGCATACAAAGGGAAACAAGCGGGAAAAGGAAAGTCGACAAAAGTAGTACAACATGACAGCACTAGGCGGAATTAAAGGACGGAAAGGACCGATGGGATGCCACATTAATCGCGCCAACTGGAGGCAGCAAGGAAGAGTAATGGAAAGTATGAAACCGCGGGAGGTGCATTGAACCCACAATTAAGGAAGCGTCCTCAATAAGCTTCATGTGTTTCCCATACAACACACGGACGCAGGAATAAAGAGTCTATTTGTGAAAAGAGAATAGATAGAGAGCGATAGAGGTTAAGAAGCACATATTTGAGTTCATAGAGGTCACAGAGACTAGTCAAACCCAACAAACGTTCAACATTCACCACCATGGCACCACCAAAGCAAGCAGAAGCGAGTCAGACTGCCAGAAAAACCAGAGTTCAGACCAAGTCATGAGTACATGTAGAAGAAGGTGAACAGCAGTCATCGGAGATCGTCAATGTCAATGAAATCCCATCTCCAGGCATAGCACCGGTGAAACCTACACCTATACTAGAAGAAACCCAACAGCCAGTGTCGGAGGGCACGAACATAGATATACTGGAAGAGGTACAAGAGCAATTGAACCAGGACACAGAAACCTTGAAGGAGGTGCAACTAGAGAACATCGAAGCAGCCCCGAAAGTCAATGGAATGACGCCAAATAGGGAAGCAGCAGTTGAGCCAGACGAGTCTCAAATGACCATATCAAACCACCCACTAGAAGGAATGGTCGAAGATGTCATAGGTTGGTCGTAATGGTATATTGAGGAACAACCATAAGTAGTTGGAAATTCGAGCCAGCCACCACCACCATCGAAGAAAGACAAGTTGCAGATACCTAAGTCACCTCGCAAGCAACCTCTCTCAGCAATCATTCTACCACGTATACTAGATGGGGTACAAGTAGGACCAGACTTGTTGGGTCATATAGGGAAGCTCAAATACTTAGACCATGATGTAGCAGACGAAGACAAGTTTCTGAAACTTGCAAAGAGAGTGTACATGGAGATTGTGGGCATGAATCAGTTTGGGGAACCAATTAATTAGCCACTCCAATGGGCAACAGGGTTGTAGAAGACAAAAATTTTAGGTCTGGTATACCTACCACATTTTGGTCATGGGAAGTATGCAACCAGTTGTGTCAAATAGCTATTAGCAGTCACACATGGTGGAGACATCTGGTTGGACAAGCTCGTCTCAATAGACGTAGATCTTATCACCAACATAATAGGATTTCCATCACGGGGCATGGATCCTGCACAGTTTCTAGATGACAAATCCAGGGAGAAATCACTAGAAGAAGAGATGAATAATAAGTATGGCACCGACAGGGGGACATGATGGATCTTTATCAAGAGGATCAACGATGATGCAACATAATTAGGCACAAAAATATTAGCCTGTAAGTTGCTGAGAAAATGTCGCGGGGAGGAAGTCCCAGCTGCGGTTGTTGTAGTTGCAGCTCAGTGCACAGAGGGCACAGCAATGAGTTGGGAACTGTACCTATTGAACTTATTCCTAGATGATTGCAAAGATGCATAGGATTTAGGCATAGATTTTCATTATTCATGGCTAATCACGTTAATAGCCTTCATGGGATGGAGAGAGCCAAGGTATGTAATTTTTGGTACCAGACCCAAACCGAATCAGGGAGAAAGATACTTACTCCTGAAAACCACGTCGGATGTTAGGCACAAAAGGATGAACGGGTCCATATTTGAAGGATACCTATGCGACCTGTAAGAAGCCATATCCAACATGTGGAGGATCACACCACAGGTTGTTGCATCGTATAGAGACATCGCCAACTTCCAGGCCACACAACATACAATGTGGATACATGTGAGGAAGGATCCCGATAAACAATGGCTATAGATGCGCTATTGTATCACAGAGGGTGACATCGACATGGTCATCGGTGAATTGGACGATGAGTGGAAGATTCCAGTCCTTACCCAGGAATTTCCGGAAAGAACAGCAGAAGAAGAGGCAAGGTAGAGAGAAACGCAGCCAAAGGAAATCCAAGTGCCCAAGAGACGAAGGATGGGCCAGGGAAAAACAACACAGACAAACCAAGGGCCAACGAGGACAGGGACCCAGAATGGGAATAAGGATAATACGCAGTTGGCCAAAGAGCAGAAGAAACAGGCCAAGGTCGAGCAAGGGACCGTAGCAAGTCCCAACACATAGGAACTAGGTGGCAATAAGAGGAAAGTCATGCAGATAGGAGGTGCACGCAAGAAAACGAAGGCACAAAGAACACTTCCAAAGTATATGATCACGGATGACGATCGAGAAATGATAGCCCGAATGGTCCAAGATTGTCTAACTGAGGATTTTGACCATGTTGCACATCACATGGATAGGATTCAAGAGGAGCTGGAAGACATACAGAAGTTCATCAAGAAAATAGGAGAAGTACAGACAGTAGGCAGCAGTAGGGGAATGGAACCATCAGCACCACAAACAAAGTAAAGAGTGGAAGAAGAATAATGAGACCCAATCCATCTAATACTGCAGTCGCACGCCACATTCCAAATCACACCCAGTATGTTTGCACATGGACTAGATCGTGGGGCAGACACCCCTGAAGGACTTAAGCCAAATCCAACTGGTGTTGACGTGGATGCCATCCAGGGCCCTACATAAGTTACAAGTTAGCATAAACCATGAGGTACAGTCTCACACACACAAAGACTTAGACAAGTTGAAGCATGCAATAGAGAGAAGGGACACGCTGAAAATAGTCTACGAGCAGGATAAGTTAGATACCCATGAGGAAAAGGAGGGCATGAAAGGATTAGATCAGAAAGTGGCAGGAACTTACAAGAAGATTCCACAAGTCGCGCAAAGGGATGAAATCACATAAGCAAAAAAGATTGATCAGATTGCACATGAAATTGATCAATACCAGAAGGAGATCGAGAATCTCTAGGAGCATCTCACACTAAACACACCACCAGTAGTAAAGGAGCAAAGGAAGTAGGAGGCAACGACGCAACTACAGGAGATAGAGAAACAGGTTAGCACAGCAGCTGGCTTGTTCGATAAAGAAGTGCAACTGTGGACTAAGTTAGAGGAGGATCAGCAAGTTCAAAAGAGGGACAAGGAAGAAGAAAGGATCAACGGAGTGATCCAAGACCTTAAGCAGCAACAGAAGACAATGCCAATCACAGAACACATCAAAGGGGTGCAGGACATGAAGAGATTGCAGGAAGAGCTCACCACTGCACAAACACAGAAAAAGGAGCAGTAGGCTCAAATGGAACCATTGCAAGAACGGGTAGCATAAGTCATGCCACAAGAAGAGGAAGCCAAGGAACATATAGCACAGACC
The DNA here is from genome assembly GCA_009831015.1 of Picea engelmannii. Lineage (NCBI taxonomy): Eukaryota > Viridiplantae > Streptophyta > Pinopsida > Pinales > Pinaceae > Picea > Picea engelmannii. The sequence continues at coordinate 219,751 of ML796531.1, forward strand.
CAGAAAATGTGTGTGGACTTTATCAGTGACGAAATTGCAACCCAGCTAGTGGACACACTCAAGGAGAAGACTGTGAAAGCACAGACACAGGAAGCAGAGCTCAAGGAAAATGTCCAGGAAATCACTAAGGAGATGGAGGCAGCACACAAAGGTTAGGTGGCTCGAGATGAGCCACATGTCAGTGTTGGGGGCCTATTGGAGGTAGGCCAAAGAGGGAAAGCAAGACGATTTTGGGAAAGAAAGCATGCACGAGGAAAACGATAGCTGGAAGAAAGAAGGGCACGCGTGCATGCAGAATAAGACCTAACGACGGTAGTTTTAGGGTTTTGGTAATGTATTGTAATGGTTGAATATCCAGAAGCATATAAATACAGATACTTAGGTATCATAGGGGGTGGGGATTATTTTTGTTACTATTTTAGTCAAGCATGAGTTGATGCGATATGTAATATTTTGTTGTATAATCTATTTTTGTATAAGTTGTTGAGCTAGAGAGGACAGAGAAGGGTAGATATTTAGGGTTAGATCAGAGGTTGGGGAGCCTGGTGTGATCTATTCTGCCTCATATAGATCTTACTTGATTGAGAGGAGTTGTAAGCGCGTGGCGCTGTAAATGCGGAAATACTATAACAAAAGAGCTGAGAGACAAATATTTATGGACGTAGCCCACGAGGGGGTGAACCACAGTAACATCTGTGTTATGTGATGAATGCATACATATCTTTATTGTCTTTAGCAGTTATTATTATGTTGAATGAATGAGTTGTTATAATTCCTGCATATTCATCAATAACAGTATAATGTGTGTACAAGTTATAATAAATGGTTCATTATATAGTTCTCTTATCTCACACTCAATCCTAGGCTATAAACACCTGAGTCTTACAGCCACTCATTAAAGCTATCTTGGGTGAGATTGTGCAACGCATTCTGTTTGTTGTGTTTCCTTTTGGTTTACCAGGAGGGTCGATAGTTTTAGAGGCTTTGTTGGAAACCCGAATAGACATGAGCCCTGGGTCAATAAACTCAGACATAATAGAAGAGTAGTAAACCAACACATCCCCATGATGTAAGACTAGAGTTTCCATGCACGAATAATGAGGTAGAATATGAAGCTTTGATCCAGGGGATAATGCTTGCAAAAGAAATGAAAATAGAACATCTCATTGTGACTAGAGATTCAGAGTTGGTCATCAATTAGGTTACCCAAAAGTACAAAATCAAAAAGGAAAGACTTAAGATGTATTTCAAAAGAGTTAATGAACTGATGGAATGTTTTAGCTCTTTCAACATCACTTTCATTCCAAGGGACAAGAATCACAAGGCCCATTCACTAGCATTGGCAGCCTCATTATCAAACACACGTGGTGTCCTAAGCAAAACGTCTTTCCAGGTAGAAATAGCCTTTCAGCCATTCGTTCCCGATAATATTGAGTACTTACAAGTATTGGAGAATGATGAGCAATTGGAGAATTTTTTGTTAAACGATGATGAAGAAGAAGAGGATAGCTCGATTGTCATCCCGAAAGACTGTATACAATATGAATCTTTGTTAACAAAACACGATCATGACAAGAATCTTCTTGAAGAAGTTTCAGTTTGAAAGGTGAAAGAAACAAGAAAAGTCAATATTGGAACGGACCAGTCCCCGAAATATGTCAATTTGGGAGTTGATTTCACCCCCAAAGAGGTTGATAAATATGTTTCCTTATTCAAAGAATATATTGATGTGTTCACTTGGACCTATGATGATTTTAAGGCCTATGATAAAACGATATTCCAGTATATCATTCTTTTGAGGGAAGAAGCTAAACCAGTGAAACAAAAAAATAGAATGATGAATCCCAAGCTGAAACCTCTGGTAAAAATTGAGTTGGAGAAGTTGAAGAAGGCAAGGATACTCTATCCCATCAGACATTCAGGCTGGCTTTCAAATCTAGTGATTGTTAAGAAGAAGACCGGGGAAATCCGAATGTGAGTTGACTTCACAGATCTTAACAAAGCGAGCATAAAAGATAATTTTCCATTTCCCAACATGGAGTTTATGCTACAACAAGTTACTGGATCGGCCTGCATGTCTATGTTGGATGGTTTCTCTAGATATAATCAGGTTTTAGTAGCTGAGGCAGATAGAGAAAAGACAACATTTATCACACCATGGGAAACATATGCATATGCTAGAATTCCCTTCGGGTTGAAGAATGGTGGAGCCAATTTCCAAAGGGCCATGGATCATGCGTCCATCAGATAGAGAAGAAATTTTATGGCAGACTATCAAG
>ML796531.1:230717-245956 GCA_009831015.1 Picea engelmannii
TGGGCCATTTGAGATCCTGGAAAGGATTGGGCCAGTTGCATACATGCTTGCATTACCTGCATCTATGATTGTACATAATGTGTTTCATGTTTCACTGCTTAAGAAATATGTACCTGATGTTGATCATATTATCGATTGGACTGTGATTCAGGTGGAACCAAAAGGTGTCCTGCAAGTGAATCATGTGCGCATATTGGACAGGAAAAGCAAACAGCTCCGAAATCGAGTTATAGAGCTTGTAAAGGTCCATTGGACCTGGTATGGTCCTGAGGACGCGACATGGGAGCATGAAGAGGTTATGTGGGCAGAGTACCCGCATCTTTTTGAAAATTTTGAAAGGCTTGCAGAGACTGTGTAAGTTGCACTGAGGACAGTGCAAAAATAAGGGGAGGGGAATTGTAGTGTCCCCAAGGCCAAGCCCCATTGTAAACCATGTTTGGAAAGGAATTGTAATCATGTTTTATAGGCTGGTGAGCCAAGTTTTCATAATCTAGAGGCTTATGTGTTGTTAGGCCAGGGAGCCTGAGTATTGAAGGCCAGGAGCCAGTTGTTGTATATGTAATCATGTAGAACACTTAATAAAATATAAACACCACTAGGTGCAGACCAACCATGACGAATGAGTGAAGGGGGACTGAGCATCCACAGAGTGGGCAAGGAATTAGGGGCTGGAAGGTGGGAAAGGGGATAAGTGTTTAGCCTAGGGGCTAAGCCTAGTGGGGCTTAAGCCTGGGAATAATATTTTAATATTATTCCAAAAGATATGTGCATCATATGTTTTTATCCTAAGTCCTTTTGGAAGGACACGTGAATTCCCAAGTGGTGGGAGGAATGTGTGCCGGTGGAACGCATGCAGTTCCATGGGTGACAAGTGTCAACCCTGGTGCATGCGAATAAAATGGCCAGGGTGAGCTGTGAGAAGGTTCCATTCCCATTCCACTGGATTGTTTGAACGTGTACGGAGCTCTGAGCAGTATGACTAACCCGACTCCTGTAGAAAACCTTTGAGAGACCCTGTGACTCGAATGTCTGTGTCTGATTCTGAGAAATCCCGTGCGTGTAACCCAAGCCTACGAGAAGCCTGTGTTGAATTCGGGGAAGAGTCTTTGCTTGTTCGGGAAAGCTGAGCGAGCCTATGCGAGCATTCCCTGTTCTGAAGCCGTGACTATGAAGCCATCTTGTGATTGCCAAACCAGCTTTTGGATAGCCTGTGTCTGTTTTCCCATGGGATTGTTGAGACTACGTAGTACTGGACTGCATGAGGCTTGTTGGCCTGTGAGCGACTCCCTCCAGGTGAGAGAGTGCGCAGGGGAAGGAGAAAAATCCTGGAAGGAACCCTGTAGTTTCCATAGAGCCCGGAGACTTTCGGTCTGGTCTATTCCTGTAACCCAAGGTAAGGGAGATTGGCAGCCGAAGGACTGTCCAGGTGACAGAGAAGGTGCATTCTCCTGGGGTGGAACAAGCATGTGGGGAATGAGGGTCTGTGGGCAGTGAGCGTGGGAGATTCCTGGGAGAGCATTCTGTCCTTGTGGTTGTGTGTGACTGTTTTCCTTGTAACCTCAGCCTAAGCCTAGATTCCTTGCCTTGGGCTGGAGCTTAGTCCCAGCTCGGGGGTGACCCACTACTGAGTTGATGAGCAGTGTGGTCTAAGGCTAGGAGGTTCGTGGAAGGCCTGCATTTGGTTGGTGGATCCCACCATTCTTACAAGATAAGTGTCTAACTATGTTTTATCACATTTTATCATGTCTCTACTGTAAATGTTATCATGTTTTCCGCTGTGTATACGAATTAATATGGAATGCTATGGATTGTTTAATTATAGCAGTAATGATATGTTTTACTCTGAGTTAAATGTGTTTATTTGTTTAAATGCATGGGATATATGATATTTGTATGAGCTTTGTACAAATGGTGTGTACAAATGGGTATCAGAGCGCGAGTAAGCCTAGAGTTCCGAAATGGGTGTGCTACAAAAGTGACAGTTGCAACCACAAGGAAACACATGGCATCAAGCTCAACTCAAATGACATATAATGTCATGGAGGACTTAACTAAGTTAAGGATAACTCTTCCTTTTACGAAAGTGGTAAATATTCCTCAGTAGAGGAAAAACATCTTGAAGTTGTTGGAAGATCCGTCATAAGGAACTGAAGTTGTTGTTACCACTCCAAAATAGAACCAAAGCCCGTCAATTGCTAAGCTAAGAGGTAAAATTCTGCCCTTCTACATTTCAATGGAAAACCATGATGTTGCATTACATAATTGTTTAGTTGATACTAGTGCGACAAATAATATAATGCCACTTGTGGTCATGGAAGCGTTGGGCATGAGTTCCACTAAGTATTATGAAAATGGTGAGATCATATATGCAATCGATTCTAGAAAAGTGACGGCATACACAGAAATCAAGGATTTGTATGTCGGGATTACAGAAACCCCCCATATCATCACAGTTTTTAATATTATTGTGGTAGACCTACCTCCAACATATGGGGTTGTGATGGGAAGATATTGGACCTCCATGATCGATGGATATATAATGAATGATGATAGTTGTATGATGTTACTAGGAAAGGATGGAGCAATGATTAAAGTACCTTGTGAACCCAGAAAATCCTTTTTGTTCAAGAAGAAGGATAATGAATTAATGGAAGATTACATAGATGTTGGGATTGGAAACTATGTTATCTTGGACTTGGAGCACAACGAAATCCTAGAAAAAGTTCAAGACTTGGAAGGCCTAGAATGTTTGTTTGAAGGCTACTAGAGAATGTCATTCGATGGAGCCTGTTCTAAATCTATAAATGAAGTTGGAATTGTTCTCATAAGACTAGATAAGATGACGCATCCCCACGTTGTAAGACTGGAGTTTCCATGCACGAATAATGAGGCAAAATACGAAGCGATGGAACAACCATTTTCCCGGTGGGGACTTGATGTTGTTGGGTTGATTAATATGAAATCTAGCAAGGGGCATATGTACATTCTGACAGCTACCGATTATTTCACAAAATGGCCAGAAGAAGTGGCGCTAAAGAAAGCTGATGTCAAAGAATTGATTAGATTCCTCAAGGACAACATTTTGTCAAGGTTTGGTGTCCCTGATAAATTTATCAAAGACAATGGTTCGATATTCATTGGGTCAAAGTTCATGGGGTTTTTCGGATAATATGGGGTCATCATGGGTCAATCATCTAATTATTATCCACAAGTAAATGGCCTTGTTGAATCCACGAACAAAACACTTGTGCAGATATTGCAGAAAATCGTTGATAGCAACCAGAGGAATTGGCATCCGAAGCTGACAGAAGCATTATGGGAAAGAAGGAAAACCCCCAAGGATAGCATTGGGATGTCTCTGTATCTATTGGTTTATGGGAAAGAGGAAAAAATGTCGATTAGCCTCAAGCTTAATGCATTGATCTCAGTGGTTAATACTGAGATCTCTTCCCAATTGTCGCAATATAAGAAGGAGAAGAAATTTTTTATGTAATCTTATTTGGTTTTCATGATAGCGCATTGTTTTCAGTTCCTGAGATTATCTATGTGTAAGAATGTAATTTTTGAATTCAACCCAGTAACCTTCTTGTATCAAACATTATGGAGGCACGAGGCCTCCCAACGTTTTTATGAAGTTTTTAATGATTTTGTCTCAGTTTTTAAAGGCTTGTTGTTTTGAAAGGACACTCCCTGGATGTCTGACCAAGCGAGTAAGTTCCTGGATAGGAATGGGACACTAAAACAAATGGAGAATTATAACATTATAAGTATTTTTTGTTCCAAGGAAAATCCTTCCTTCCTTCTGTGCCACATATTTGAAAAAATGTTTGTTGCTGAAATAGTAAGGTAGTACAACTATTGGTTGCATTTTTTCTATGAAAAGAGAAAAAATCATTTCATGCCTCTGCCTTGGAAAGTTGGGGACTTCATATTCAAAAATATGAACAAGATTGAGGAATTTGTGGGCCACTTCCATAGCCTCAATCTAAAATATGTTGAAAGAGTAAAAGGGTTCGACCCTAACAAAAATTTTGTAGAACATCTATTAGTTGTTGGTTTCAACAATTTTGTCATTAATGATATTCTAAATGAATATGGAGATAATGTCTCAGGCACTCCCGCTCATGACATTGGTGACCTGAAAAGGATACTCAACACCAATGAGTCGTACAAGCAGAGAGGAAAAGGTCAGGGTGAGAAAAGTGCCCAATCCCTAACTGTCACTCCAAAGAGTGCAACATATCGAAGCGGCATTCCAATTCCCCACTAAATTAAGAAATTAACCCACAATTCTTCAGGTGGAGGAGGAGATAAGAACCCTCCTTCAAGAAAAATTGAAAGTTCTCACAAGCTTCCCTTGAATAAGAAAAGAAAAAACATGGTGCAAGAGGAGGAGGGACCTCAAGGTGAAAGTGACATCCACGACCTCTCCCTTGAGGATATGGAACTCGAAATTGACATCAAGAAAGTGTTCCCCAATGTCGACCAGCTAGAGAACACTCCTCACCAGAATCCTCAGATGGAAATAATTGAGAGTGAGACATTCGATGAAGAAAGAGTGTTTTGTATTTCAGAGCATTGTTTTTTATAGTGAGTCCAAAAATTTGATTATTGAGAAAAGATATGTAAAGAAAAAAAAGGGGAAATCTCGTTCAGATACTAACCTACGGAACATGCATCCTTCCTAGATTTCCCAAATTCACCGAGAAACTAGAGATGCTCTAGATAATTCTATTGGAGGCCTTGAATCAGAGAATGTCAGGTTAAAGGAATTGTTATCACCATTTAAATTTTTGGTGTGAAATAGATATTTCAAGGTTAGCGAGGTGCTAAACTGATTTAGAAGTCAGATAAATTTGGGGAAGTGCCAGAAATGGAAAAAGAGATTAAATTTGGAGGAGGTGTTAGGAAAATTGAGCTCAAAAGGGCATAGATCATCATCCACCGAGATCAATGGTTGGGAGATATTTCGGAGTTTTAAATAGCGTGGAGGTTAAAATTTCTAAGCGGGCCCGAAATTTCAACTGTGGTTTACCCGCAAAGGTATGTGGCGGCCTCAGACACATTTCGGGGGGAAAAGTGGGTAAACTCAAAACCACCCCATCACACCCTTGAAATCACATGTTAAATTTCATTAAATGGGTCAAATCCAAGGGTCACATGTGGAAAGGAAACTTGACGGCCAGTCTAATCATCTCGAGACACCTGTTTAGATATCATTCGTCCGCACAGTGACAAGTAAGCACTTCCAAATAACCAATTTAATACTCATCATTGGAAATCGATGGTCGAACGTGAGAAGTTGTTATCCCTGTAAGGACTTTCTTCAGTAGCCCATGATTAGTTCTTGATGGTGACTGTTACTCAAAACACAAGAGAAATTACTCTATTTTGGGTAATTGACGATTTATTCCAGACCAGGATACCGGCAAATCAAATCACTCATAAAATTCATGTGAAGTTGAGGGAAATAGGATCGTGTTCCCTGGGAAACCAGAGGAATCTAAGGAGAAATATCTAGTGGTTTTCAGCAAACCAGGGAATTTGAATAATGTGACAGGACTATCAAGTAAAAAGGGAAAAAGGCATGTTGCACAATTCCTAACAACAAAATCTCGCGCAAAATCTGTTGGTGAGCCAAAATCAAGCAAAGAGATCAGGTTGAATCCTATTATGAGGGATTTGATAATTAATGGATACACAGATGGATACCACACACAATATGGCAAGAGAAAAAGGAAAAAGCAATGAAAGGAGGAGGTTAAAGTTGGAACAGTCAAAAGAACTAAAGAAGATCGGCCTAGCTGGCTTGACACGTTAAAGGAAGAAATTGAAAAGATGAAATAAAACCACACGACAAGCTAAATCAAATATATTTCAGGGATTCTTATGATATTGTAGACAAATGGCATTTAGTGGAAAGATCCCAGGTATTTTGACTTCTTTTTGTAACTGTCCCGAGAAAGTAGGAGTTCGGTTTTGATAAGTTACTCCCTCTGTAACCGATATCTATTTTCGGAATCTTGGAAGAGATGATCCATTTTTTGAGTCTCATATGTAATTTATCTATATATATTGTTAAAAATATAAATGAATGGTTCGACTGGCTAGAAAGGGGCATGCCCTTGTAGCAGGAAAATTTTGTGATTTCTTGTGATTTTTAATACAAGCAAACAAGGTTTTCTTGGATAGCTGAGATTCATCATGGTGTTAATGTTCAATATGTTTTCATGTATTCCATCTTCATGAATTTGTTTTGTTGCTAATGATAATATTTAAGTAAAAGAAGGAATTTATTTTACTAGTGCTCCTTCTTACACCGATTATGCTTGGTATGTGCTTATTAGCTTCTGGTTCAGAATTCACCCTTGATTGGTGCTCTATTTTCGGTGTCCATCCTTTATGTTTTTTCTTCTAAAGTTGTATCAAGAGACTCATTCCTTTTCATATGCCCCTTGGTATGGTAGTCTCTCCTCTTCTTCCAACTGCCATCTCATATTTCTTATTTGGATGAACACAATGCCTATTTTTCCTATGTTCCCTCGGGAATACGTAGCTTGTAAATTTTCATATGATTTCAAAATTTGACCCCATTTCCCAATCACCCCGATCTCTTGTTAGTCCTACCAACCCCTTCAAAAACTTATCCTATTGTAGAATCTGACCTATGTTTGCCTATCACCAAATATTTTTGAGTATTTCCAGTATTTCCAGTATTTACACATTTGAGAGAGCCCTCTCTGCTTGGAAGGGTCAGAATCCAGCCTTAAGTTGGTTGAAATAGTTACCCATGTCATTTGTTTATCATCCAAACAAATTTACAGAGTGCTAACAGGAACGAATCAAAGAATTGCAGGAAACTTTAATGCCTCTTACAATACTTGCTAGTCCTTTAGCAATAATCGGGCCTACCACACCTGCGGAAAAATCAAAAGGAGCAGCAAGCCTTCTCACATTAGCTCGAGGCTATGTGGAGAAGAATATCAAGAAAAGAATTGAACTAATTATAGAGGCTTGGGAGATGTCAAAGAGCATGGTCTCTTTTGGAACGAGAGCACACTCTTTTCATGAATATTTACAGGCAGATTTGAAAAATGAGGAAGGTTTTTACCTCGATGCGGTTGTACCCTTTGGTTTTAAAGTTACCAATATGATAGATTTGAGAAGAAGAGAGGAGGATCTCCCTTCTCCGAACCAGATAAAACAACTAAATGTATGCTAGAAGGAAAAGGTTAAGAACCTGAATATTATTGTCCAAGCATGCAGCCAGGCCATAACCAGAAGAGAAGAATTATTCAAAAAGTTGACTAAGATAGTCCTATCTAGGAGCACCAATAAGGTCCAAGACCCCAAATTGATACTCAACTTGTTGTTCTTAACCAAGCAAGTATTTGACGAACAAGTTGATATCTTTAAAGAGTTATCATTTGAAATATTCTATGGCATTCTTGATTATAGTGAAGATGACGTGGAAAACTGGCTAGGCGACTATTCGATTAAAAATCAAGATATTGAAGAAGCTTTGCGGAATATTTCTATTGATCTAAGGGACTTGGAGGGAGAGGTCTTCAATATAAAAATCCATCATGAAATCAACATGGCGCCAATGAGGAGCTACATCGAGGAGTGGTTTTAAAAGGTTGTCGACAAACTTATCAATGAAGGGCAAAGGATGGTTGAGATGGTTCATGTAACCACCGATGAAATCCATAAAAGGACATCAGAGATCAAGTGAAAAATAGGATATACCATCATAGTAAGTTCATATTGATCACATCTTTTTGCCTTTATCAATCTCTTCATCCAGTTACTACACCTCTTTAAATAAAAAGGTTTAACCAAAGACTGATAATTTCCTTTTTCTTCTTATCAGGTCTTGATGTCTTCCTTCGCCAAATTTCTTATTTCTACGAACTTCATTCTTATACATATTTGTTTTATGGTCCATGAGAGCCCCAATCCCAATCATTATGACAAACTCATTTTAATTTCAGAGAATATTTATTGAACTATATATTTTTTAGAAATTCCAAGAGAGCTATTTTGTGAACAATCTCGATTGTACATTGTAACCCAGTTTTTCTTAATATAAATTATTTGAGGTTGATCTATCGTTATATTCATTTGAGTTTCCCATGTATCACTCTGTCAAAGTTCTCTTATCCATGTGGATCATTTTCTTTTAATTTTTTATGTGATCAGAAATCTTTAGCCCTACTATGATGGATGTGAGGAAATTATGTTTATTTGCTTTAAATGTATGAATGTATGTGTTTCCTGTTCCATTATCAGGAACTTTATTTTAAAATAAAATAAATAAATAACATTTTTTATTTTTCTTTTATATATATTTTTACTTTCCTTCGACAGACTTCTATAAAAGTCCCACATTTAAAAAAAATCTTGAACAGAGGAGTACCACCTCTATAAAAACGCAGGAGGATTTGTATCCTCATGAGATTGTCATTTGGGTCCTAATGGATTCAAGCGTCAACATTTTTGGCGACCATACTGAGGACATGAAATGAAAATTTGGAACATGTCCGAGCATTTTTGAAAGAATATATGACTTTACCCCAGGGTAATCAGCCCCATTTAGAAATTGGATTGAATAATCAAGGAAGAATTTTGCACCAGTTGTATAATCCGGTAATATAAACATCCCATACTTGAGAGGAGTCAGAAGGGTCCTGGAAGATCTTATTCCAATAAGAAGAAAGAGAAATCCTCCGAAGACAAAGGAGATAAGAATGACAAGATCGAAGAAACCAAAGATTGGCTAGAACAGAACAATAACAAAGGTCAAGATTGAACCTGGATGAATACAAGGGACCCATTACCAGAAGTAAAAGTAAGAAACTCTTTGTCCTTAGAAGTGAAAAGTATGATCTTGAAACCTCCTCAAAAATGGCAGCGAGAGACAAACAGCCCCGAAATGAGCATAATGAGGAGAGACAAGGAGGCGAAAGAGATGTTGCAATAAACCATGGAATCCCAGGGTTTGGAAATAGAAGGAGGGTAAGAGATTCCCCTCTTAATCTCATAGGCGAACAACATGAGCTCCATATTCTCCATAAGGGAACTTTAAAGGAATTTTCTAGATATGGGACAATCGATGCAAAGAGGCATATTCACTTATTTCTTGACATTTTTGAATTTCACCGAGTTGAATATGATGATGTCACGGTGAGGTTGATTATGCAAACTTTATCAGAAAGAGCTTATGAATGGTATACAACGTTTCCTAGTAGATCCATTCNATGGACTTCACCCAGATTGGTTTGAGGAAGAACGAAAGGATACGAGATTTTAATCTCAGGTTCAATAAGACCTTGAGTAGAATCCCAGAAGACAAAAGACCAAATGACCCAGTCATTCTTGGTTGTTAAAAGAATACAATGACCTGAATGTAAAATATTCCATCAGAACATCCCAAATGGATACTTTGGAGGAAGCAATGACTAAGGCCACTGAGATGGAAGAAATTATGATTGAAATGGGTGTCGACCCTGACATTATACTGGGAAGAGTACAAAGGTGGATGGGAGGATTGAATATGGATAATCAAGAAGCTTCTAGCTCGAGAAAGAACGAAGAATTTAAACCCCGTGTTATCACATGAAGTTGTTAAGGGTCACATGAGTTGTTGCGGGTCAAATTCATCCTTAGGTTTTTAATTTTTAGCCTTAGTCTTGTTTAAGATTTTCTTTTGATTTTTTCATCATGGTCTTTCTTAGGTATTAGCACTAAATAATTGTAAGGTTGAATGTTGGCTCATACCTATGGTTCATACCTTCATTTGATCACATGATTAGACATCCATCACCATCACCCTTATGCCACCACTAGTCTGACATGTCACTACCTTCACTATGTGCTTAAACCCCTCCACTTTGTCCCTCTACCCATTAGAAGGTCAAATCAAGTCATATTAGTACATTGCCATCTCATCAGGAGTTTTCGTAGCACATCTTGAGTACACCTTTCCTCTTTAACCATTATTTCATTTATGAACTTGGTGTGAGTCAATCTCATTGTTTTCAACATCCATAATTTAAAGGAAATAATTTGAGATTTACTCATTTAAGGTTGTCTAACTGTTTTCTCAAGATTTGAATTTGCTCCTAGTTTGGTGCTGCAGAAACACCTAAGTCTAGACAGGCACTGCGGATTCTACTACAGATTGGATGACAAAGGGGAATTGAAGGTTAGAGTGGTTGTAGATGGTTTCATGCTATATGAAGCACATTTACAGTCAAGCCACGGTGTACAGGTACTCCTTGATTTGTTTGATCTCTGTTGAAGATCAATTTAAGGTTGTGCTCAATTTTCATAGCACCAGGCGTTGTGAATTGTGGATCCCTTTACCTACCGGCCCATTTACTTTTTCTATCACCAAATTCTCAGCCTATCTGCAGTATTTTTAGCATATTCCACTACAATTGAACAAATCATGCTATCAGAGTTTTCGTGCCTATCTATTGCTTGGCCCTTGTTGTTTATGCTACATAATCTGCTACGAATTGTGCTACAGATCCCATGTTCCATCACTACGAACCTGTGCATAAAACTCATCATTGTTATCCTATCTTTGCATGGCCTGTATCAACTTAAATCCTTTATATTTTCATTGTTATTCCAAGTCTATAATATGTCTATGTTGAAATTTTAAAGAGCCTTATTGATTTAAATGGTTATGACCTTGAAAATGGTGGTGGAATGTTAGATTAAAAAACCTTGACAGTTGTTGCTTCCTTACATATCCTTTTCCCTGGAGGGTTTTCTTCCTTTTCTTAAGCCATATAATTTCCTTTTCATTAGCTCAGAAGTCAAATAAAAGGAAAACTCTAAAGCCTTAGAAGAAGCCTGCTCTAAAAGATCAGCATTCCAAACCCTAATACCTATGTCCTTGTTTGGCCTCTCATATCTCTCTGATTATTGTATTATTTTTCCTCCCATAATAGAAAATGGATACACCTCATCAAAAGAAGTCTCACAAGGGTGGGAGTGTATTCAGGACAAAGCCTTGCGATATGCAGTTGTTTGATGTTGAACCTTTGATCAGAGAGGTCTTCCAGAGGGTTGGATGTTTAAATTTTTGTCCGAATATGCAGAGGGAGCCAGAGAGTTTCTGCAAGATACCAGATATATAAAATATGCATAACAAAAATAAAATGCTAGAAATGGTAGAATAACAGTAAAATATCCAGCATAATCTTCACAATAACACAGAAATGATATAAGAATAGCAATAGAAATAGCACTTAGATTCAGAAAGAAATGTTCACAGGCCTCTTCGAGGGGGCAACCTCCAATCGAGCAGTGCTCTGTTACAATAATCTCCAAGCTAGGGTTTTCATACCTTCGACCCTTATTTATACTAAATATGTCTATTAAGAGAAGCATCTAGAGGAAGATCCTTCTAGAAGCGGAAGCTTCTATTATGTCTTCTTACATCCACCTTATTCTATTTTATTGAAAGGCCTTATTAATATTGACCTTTATTACCTCTGAATACATTGATCTACCTATGTGTGGATTAGGACCTTAACATGTCCGCCCCCTTAAAAATAGCCTTGTCCTCAAGGCTTGAGATGTGGAAACTGCTGCAGAATGGTAGTTGGTTCCCAAATGGCATCTGTTGGAGTCATATCTTTCCACTGTACTAGAACTTCCTTGATGGTTCTCTGACGTAGGCGACGCTCACGCTGGTCCAAAACTGCTTCTGGCTGTAGCCAAATGGATCCTTCTTCAGCTAACTCTGGAAGGTTGGTTTGAATTTGGCACCTCGTTCCAATCACCTTCTTCAATCATGAAACATGAAAAATAGGATGTAGCTTCAACTGACTGGGCAGAGCTAACTGATATGCGACTTGTCCCACACGCTTGAGAACTGTGTAAGGGCCATAAAATTTGGGTGCTAACTTCTGACAATGCTCGGCCTTGAGGGAAGTTTGCTTATATGGTTGCAGTCTCAAAAACACCTGATCCCCTTCTGCAAATTGACGTTCAGAGTGACCTTGATATTCTTGTTGCTTCATTATATTTTGTGCCATGACCAAGTTCTCTTTAAGGGTATGAAGGATATCCTCTCGGACTGTGAGTGTTTGGTCAACCGCATGGACCTTCGAGGTACCCGGTAAGTATGAGAGAACTGAAGGTGGCTTATGTCATATACCGCTTCAAAAGGAGTCATGCGAGTGGTTGTATGGTATATAGTGTTGTACCACCATTCGACGAGGGGTAACCATTGAGCCCACTGGTGTTGTTTTTCAGAGGAAAAGCACCTCATATATATTTCCAAACACTTGTTGACAACTTTAGTTTGACCATCTATCTGGGGATGATAAGCTAAGCTGAGATGCAATTGTGTGCCTTATAGCTTAAACAGTTCTTGCCAAAAATTGCTTGTGAAAGTTCGGTCTCTATCATAAACAATAGAGTGCGGAATGCCATGAAGATTGAAGACCTGGTCCATGAAAATTTGAGCCACCATGGATGCAGTAAATGGGTGGTGAAGAGCGCAAAAATGAGCATAATTGGAAAGGTGATCCACCACCACCATTATGACTGATTTATTCCCCAATTTAGGTAAGCCTGTAATAAAGTTCATATAGATATCCTTCCAAATAGTATGGGGAATCGGAAGCGGTTGGAGGGTGCCTGGAGATTTGACTGTTTCTCCCTTGTTGCATTGACACACCTCACATTCAGCGACAAACTTATGGATGTCCTATTTCATACCATCCCAAAAAAAAGAACGTTTGACTCGGTCATATGTTTTGGTGAACCCTGAGTGCCCTGCTGTGGATGTAGCATGAAGCTCAGAAAGCACTGTGGATTTGAGCTTGGATTTTTTACTTAAATACAAGAGGTCTTTGTATCGAAGCTCATATTGAAGCCAGGAGTACCCTAGGAGAGTTGGAGCCTTGTTCTGCAGTTGCTAGATCAGATGCGAACTTTTGGGATCTTGAAGCCATTCCTAGCGCACAGCTTGGAGTCAATCGGGTACAATGAAGGAAAGAGAAAAAAGGGATCCTTCGTCTTCATATTTCTGGGACAATGCATCCACCACGACATTGTCTTTTCCCTTCTTGTAAATGATCTCATAATCATATCCAAAGAGCTTAGTCACCCATTTTTTTTGTTCCTGGGAGGAAATGCGTTGTTCCAGAAAGTACTTGAGGCTTTGATGCTCGGTCTTAATTTGGAAGCGTTTCCCCAAGAGATAAGGATGCCACAACTCAACGGCATGCAGAATCGCCAACATTTATTTTTCATAAATGGGTTTTCCCAGATTCCTTTCAGACAGTTGCTTTCTAGTGAAGGCCAAAGGTCGACCCTCTTGCATAAGGATAGCGTCGATTCCTTTCCCTGAGGTGTCACATTCCAACACAAAGGTCTTTGTGAAGTCGGGAAGGGCCAGAACCGGAGTGGTGCACATGGTCGTCTTCAAGGTTTGAAAAGCTTCAGCAGCTGCTGAAGTCCAAGTGAAAGATTTATTTTTGAGGAGAGCCGTGAGAGGTGTTGCAATCTTTCCGTAGTTCTTAACGAACTTGCGATAATACCCTGTGAGGCCCAAAAATCCATGCAATCTTTTGAGAGTCTTTGGGTGCGGCCAGTCTTGCATAGATTCAATCTTTTTCGGGTCCACCCTGACGCCATCCTTTCCCACCAGACGACCCAAGTATTCTACTTCTAAGGCACCAAAAGCACATTTGGATTGTTTCAGGAAAAGTTGGTGCTGAGAGAGTAGGCGAAGAACTTGATCCACATGAGTAAGATGGTATGTCCAGGTTTTTCTATAGATGAGGATATCATCAAAGAAAACTAAGACAAAATGACGGAGAAAAGGGCGGAAGACATGGTTCATGAGGCTCTAGAAGGTGGAAGGGGCGTTACACAAACCAAAGGGCATGATCAAAAACTCATAGTGGCCCTCATCAGTGCGAAAGGTGGTCTTGGGAATGTCAGCCTCTTTCATACGTATCTGGTGATAGCTCAAGCGAAGATCAAGTTTGGTAAAGAATTGGGCGCCACTCAATTCATCCAGGAGTTCATCAATGACAGGAATGGGAAATTTGTCTTTGATGGTCAGTTTTTTGAGAGCATGGAAGTTAGGACACATTCTCCAAGAACCTTCTTTATTCAATACCATGACGACCGAAGAGGAGTAAGGGCTCATACTAGGATGGATGATGCCGGCAATAAGGAGTTCCTGGACCATTTTTTCAATTTCATTTTTTTGTGCAAAGGGGTGGCGATATGGACGTATATTGGAGGGAAGGCTTCCTGGGACAAGGGGAATGGAATGATCATGGACACCGCGGGAAGGAGGGAGTCCTTTGGGAGTGGAAAATACCATTTGATGTTTAGAAAGGAGGGCTTGGAGATCTTGGGGCACTGGGGGTGTCTCTGTGGCTTGTATGGCGTGGAGTTGGGCAATGACACCAAAATGACCTTTTTTGAGCAGTTTTTCCATGCGATGAGAACTGATGACCTCAGGTGAACCAGCAATGATACCTTGGAATTTATATTGGTGGCCTCCTTGGTCGAATTGCATGGTTAAGTTCTGAAAATCCATGAGAATGGGACCCAAAGTCCTTAGCCAGTCTGCACCCAACACAATGTCGCAACCACCCATGTCAATAGCAAACATATGGGATTTTAGTTGGTAGTCACTGATTTGGAGACGCACATTTTCACATTGACCGCCACATTTCATAGAACCACCATTGGAAATCATGATTTGGAAATTGTTGACAGCATGGATGTAGCAATGGGTTTCTTGGGCAATGTGGTGATGAATAAAATTGTGGGTGTTGCCACTATCAACCAGAATGATGACCTTTCGGTGCTTGATGTAACCGATTAACTTGAGGGTTTGGGGGGCAGAGAAGCCAATGAGAGCATTGAGGGAAATGATCGGTTCCACTTCGGGAGGGTCGGAGGGAGGATTTATGTCAGTGATTTCTGGTGACTCGGGCACAAGGGGAGTGTCAACATCCTCTTCCAGAATAACATCAGAGATGGCCATAAAAAGATTTTGTTCCTTACATTTGTGGCCTGGGAAATATTTTTCATCACAATTATAACAGAGGCCTTTGAGTTGGTGTTCAGCCATTTCAGCCCTGGTCAATTTTTGGATCTTTAATGGGGCGGAGGGAGTAGTGGGGTTTACTGGTTTAGGGCAAGGGATAAAGGAAGGCTTACGGTTTTGAGAGGAAACAATTTGTTGT
>ML796532.1:46045-66268 GCA_009831015.1 Picea engelmannii
AAGAGGAACTTACCGAAGGTGAGTTATATCGAGCATGTGTTATCCTCCTCGAGCTCATTAAATCAAAAAGAGGTACTCATCTATCTAGATGGGGGAAAAAATTGAAAGGAGAAAGCCAAGCAGTCTCTTGAGAACATCATCCAGCACTTCTTAGAGTCGCCCTTGAACACGACACTTTGTCATTTGCACATATCATAATCCGTTGAACCTCTGCACTGAGCCAATCCTTTGAGTTCCTTTCTCTCCTTTGGGTCACCCTACGCAAGTCACTGTATCCACTGCATAAGTGTTGGTCCACGTCATGTTTTGTTTTTGTGCCTTAGTGTTCAAGGGAAGTATCCACCTCGAGAGTCAGCCACACCAAGTATCTTGCCTCAAAACCTGTGTCATTCCATGTCCATTTGATCTTCCAATTACATCTCCATGTCCGTTTCGTGTCGTTGATGGGGGATACATCAAGGCCCTCCCTCGACGAGTCTATTCCTGTTGACTTCAACACATTATCCAGGAATCAGACTTAGAAACCAGTTAGTACTTTGGGACCTGCATGCCTCAATGGCAGGCCTCCTCACATTTGACAGTGGGTTTACATCATTGACCTCTGATCGAATGATTCCACAGATGTTCGACCTTAGCTCATATATTCACATTCGCTGGAATGTACTAAGGTGCCTTGGGAATCATTGACATTAATGGTGATCTCCCTCGCACCTGTTAATGATTCACACCATTGACTGGTAATCAAGTGGTTTCTACCATGTTCGACGTCAAGACATCTATTCGCATGGTCAGATTCGTGCCATATTGGGATTGGTAAGAAGACCCTGGGTTGAGCGATCACTTTGATATGTGCTTTGCCCAGGCTGCGAAGGAATTTCCATTGGACAAGGAACACATACATTGTAACATAGATCCACTTTGTATTGGTCGTGGCTATGTCTTGTCATCTCGTAGATCCACTGTGTATTCTTGATGGCTACGATCAGTCCGAGTCATCAGAGTATAGATCCACATTGTATCTTTGGTGGCTATACCTTTTTATCAATACAATTGTGGATCCGCAGTGTATTTTATGGCGGCCATATCCTGCTAAGTCTTGATCACCAAAGCATAGGTATGCATGCCTTGGGTTTTGAATTATGTCATGATACTTGTTGGATGTTTGTGTGTAGTTTTTGTCAGGTTCTCTAAGTCTATACCCTTGCTTGGACATCTACAAAGTATTTCAGTTATCAGTTGACATCTTCTAACTTCATACTTTGGGGGGGCAATCTGTTACACATCAAAATTACTCACTTTGATAGTGTCGCAAGTGTCGTCATTACAAATGTCGCAAGTGTCGCATTTTGGTCACAAGGTCGCAAGTGTCGCATGTTGCTCACAAGTGTCGCAGGTGTCAAAGAAAGCATCCTGCCATGATGCCTATGTTGTGCCTATAACAATATGAGAAGGACACTTGAAACACCTCAAACATTTGATTTAGAAGAGGAGAAATGAGTCAGCAGGCTTGCAAACCTTTTGCCATCTGAAAGCACCTCAAAAACTGAGTTTTTGGAGGTGGGCGCTCCCCCTTACACTATCTCGGAGCACTAGTGCTCCCCCTTACACTGTCAGGGAGCATTATAACGCTCCCCTGGCCCTTTTGAGGGAGCGCTATAGATTTTGAGAGCGTTGGTGCCCCCTTAAAGCCTACTAGGGAGCGCTATAATTCTCTGATGGCCCTTTTGAGGGAGCGCTACCTATTCTGGGTAGTTGTTAAGCTGTTGAGATGAATGGGAGAAGCATCTTTTCATTCTTGGAAGGTAGTTGGATTCGAATCCCTAGTCCAACCATGATCTTAGGGCAGGTCCTCAACTGAAGGAGGAAAATCCTCACCTTCCCCAAGGATATCTCAAGTGGTTAAAGCCTCTCCAAGGCTATATAAGCCAGCTTTCTAATGGTGAAAGAGAGGGGGAAATGGAGAATTGCACCAAACTTATGATCTCATAAGTGGTGTTGGAGATGATTGGGGGAAGAACTGATGATATGAAACTTATGATCTTGGAGGAAACACACAGTCAGCCAAAGGAGAGTGATCAGTGAAGCTGTTATTATCCAGGTTGTGGATCTTTCAGGCAAGGGTTAGACGAAGGGGACTTGACGAAGTTGTCGCATTCGCATCTACGATTGTAAGTACTGCTGCCGTTATTCTCATTAATATGACATGCTTCACTTGTTTCTTTCTAGTTTGTGTCTAATGTCACATGAACTTATCATTAATTGATAGATCTATTTTCAAGCTAATATCAATAGAGTAAGAAGCGGTTGTATCTTGTTTGTCTGCAGGACTCAACAAGGAGCAAAGGATTGGAGCGCAACTCAGAGCGTGTAGGGACAAAGTTCGATAAAAGGTACTTCTTTCATCCTTCCTTCTCATGTGTTAGTTTAGATAGATTTGAAAGGAAGTCAGTGTCCATGTTAAGCATTTTCTGTCTTAGAGTTAGGGTCAAGCTCTTTGAGGCAATCTACCTGTCCACAGGGAGATTTTCCTACAACAGTGGTAACAAAAGAGGAACCTAGATGTATAGATGATAGTATTAGAGGTGCACGATGAACAACCCAAGATATCAATGTTTATGCGTGGAGGAACCAACACTAGAGCTGATGCGACAGATCAAGGAAATAGAATCCACCATTGGGTCAGGAAAGCAACGAAATATCTTTTGTTGTTTGACCCTAGAAAGGAGAAAGAGACATATACACAAGCAAGGAAGGAAGTGATAGGATCAAAATGGATATCATCGAATTTGATTGTGCCACTCTTGTATGGTATACCTCCAATATATGATATTCCACTAGTGTGTGACCATTTAGAAAAGCAAGTTGACAAGGTAAGCACTTTGAAAAGTTTCTAAAAAATTGTTTATATTTAATGAAGGATGAGTCTTCTTTGAGTATGTTGCATAGAATTATCATTCGTTGCACCCAAGAGAAATATATACCTTTCGCACACCTAGTAGTTAATCAGGTGCACCGCAAGATGATAACAAGTAGGGAGTTTCAACTCAATGCACAGATAGGAAACTATGACATGGAAAATATTATTTTAGATATAGGTTTCGATGTGAATGTCATCCCAAACCAGACCTTGGAAATGATGGGTAAGTTGAAGTTGATATGGTCTCATGTTCAGTTGAGGTTAGCAAATCAACATAAGATTGTTCCAATTGGAAGGCCGACAGGGATACGTGTTAATATTGATGGAGTGTGTAGCTTGGCTGATTTTGAAGTGACTGAGATAGTGGAGAGTAGCACCCTTTACCCAACACTACTTGGACTTGATTGGGCCTTTGAAAACTAGACTATCATTGATCTAAAGAAGAGATAGATGATATTTTAAGTATAATACTTGAAGGTTATTGCACCATTGGATCCTAGTGAAGGAAGGAGATATGTAGAACCAGTGAAGGGAAAAGAGATCGATAACCTGTATAATATGAGAACACAGATGTAAAATTATGTGAATCCTACAGCTGATGGTGCACTTATTTCGAGAAGTATTAGTTCATGCATGTTAGATTCAAAAGAAGCTTTGGATAATTGGCAACATATATTGCATGAAGTGTCGACAAGGAAATGTGCTTGGATTACCCATGCGTTGTGATGGATTGGAATTGAGGTATGTGATCCTTCAAGGTATTAAGGACTAACTTATGTAGCTTCTTTTATAAGATAATTTGAATTTCAAATATCAGATCAACAGAGATTAATAGCATTAAACATTTCACTAAAAGAGACCCTGACAAGATGGTGGGCCACATGTAAGGATGGAATAAGAGACTAACAACAATGTAGAAAGCTATTATATGTTAGGTTCGAGACAAAGAATGCAAATATTATGCAGAAGTATATAGGACTGAGTTTTCCAATGGAGCATGTTACATAGTGCATTGCAACATGGATTAAGGTACCTAGGAAATAATGGACACACTTTTTTGTACACACCTTGGACACAATCCCGAAGAACTAGTACTTGGAAATAGAAGTGCACATAGAAACTACAGATTGGGAATAGTTGACTCATAATTTCAAGGTAACTTTTGGTTTTGAAGATGATGCTCCTTTGATTGACTTATCCTTGCAAGCCATCAAAAACAATATTTTTACACAAGAATACTTGATAGAACTAGTACCTGCATGTAGCGTGGATAGATATTCTACGACAATTGAAGAAGTTTTTCACTTTTATAATGTTGTTGAAGAATACCAAGAGGGGGACGAAGATCCCAGAAATGTGCAAACACCAGAAAATTAAGGAGAGCACATAGTAGAAGGACCACAACTTTAATCTTTTGTGTACACAAAGTTATTGAGAACACGAAAACTAAATATCGGTACAGAAGATAAGCCCAAATTTGTGAACGTAGGAGACTATTGGAATGAAAAAATTGTTGAGAAGATAGTTTATTTACTGCATGAATATCATGACCTGTTTTTGGCTACTTTTTCAGAGATGAAAGGAATTGTTGGGGAGTTAGAAGAAATAAAGATCCCCTTGAATCCATATGCTAAGCCAGTGAAGTAGAGACCATGCAGATTGAAATTGGTGTATAAGAAAAAGTTGAAATCAGATATGCATAGGATACTAGATACAAGTCATTCTGCACTGAGATATTTGGTCAATAAACCAATGTTGGAGGGGAAGACATGTAAGGTAATCTGAGATGAATGGAACTTGAGGACTCTAAAAGTTTTATGGGCATATAGGACTACAAGTAATAAGTTGATAAGACATACCCCATGTTGGGTATGTGTTATATTATTTTCATGTGTGTGTGTGTGGGTGCATCAGATAAGACAATTTCGGGGGGTCCTAGGGGGGGGGGCAGGTATGGCCCCCCCTGGTTATGCATAGCGTTCGAGGCAGCGCCTCGAAATTTTTTTTTGGGCGGTTTTTTTTTCTATTTTTAGCAGATTTTGCTATTTTTAGCTGATTTGTAAATTAATCCCGGATTAAGGGATTAGGGTTTTGGTATCTACGGAATACCTAAAAACATTGTATATATTGTATGGCGAATGGTGAAATTCGATATAATGAAAATAAGAAAAGTTTTCCTGGTTGAGGGTTTCCGGTAAAAAATCTTTGTGTACTTTGTGTATGAGCCATTGATTAATTTCTGCATTGCTTAAGAATCTATATGCATTTCTTTACTTCGCAGGTTGAAAACTTACACCCCGTTCATACTAGAGTATGGCCAAGAAGTTATTATGCCTATGGAATTCATAATATTGATCCTGCACATTGTTGCACTTGTTGGATTACTGAAAGGGGGGTGAATCAGTAATGAGCAATTATACTAATTATTAATCCTTTAAACCAAAAAGTATATTCTTTTACTTATTCAACCATGTTCATTTTCTCATCATCAATATCTTATTGTATCATAAGAATTAAATTCATCAATGCATAATAAACAATAACAAACACATCTAAACAATGCACAGTACACCAATATTTACATGGAATACCAATGTGGGAGAAAACCATGTAGTTCTTTTCTTATATGTCAAGAATTGCATTCAAGGAAACACCAACTTCCAATTCTCCAGCTACAACTAGAAGGAGGCTCTGACCCCCTAGTTTCTTAGGCTACAACCTGAGGGAAGCTCCAACACCCCAATAATATGGTTACAACTAGAAGGAGGATACAAACCCCTATGTTCTCCAGCTACAACCAGAAGGTGGCTACAACCACCTATCCTTGCCCTGTCCAACCACCCTAAAATATAAGTAGAATGATGGAACCATTGTCACGCTATAACTATGAGATATACTGTTGTGAACTTGTACCAATCAACCTCCACCAAACAACCCACAATCAACCTATACCAATAACCTGTGCCAACATGTACCATGCATCAACCTGTACGTCAACATGTACCATAAACAATTGCATCAACCATGCACCAAACCTCTACAAATAACTTGTCACAAAAACCTATCCAAACAACCTATCATAACAACATGTCCAAACAACCTATCACAATAACATGTCTCATCAATATTATCAACCAAATTGGATCTACTCACTAAGATCAATCACTAAGGAAACTCACAACCATATGCACAATATCACCAATATGTGCATCAACCAAGCATATCACAACAACTCATAATCATCACCAAGATCAATATGTGTTTCTAATAATATACCAAGACAAGTATTCTACATCATCCATAAACCATGTGTCAACAATACAACTAACAAGTGCCTCCAACCATGTATCAAGTATGTACCAATTATGCATAAACTACGCATTAACTATGACTCATCAAGATGTACCAAAATCATCAACTATACATCTCATGTATGTGGCAACTCATCAACTACTTGTCTCAACCATGTACCCAACATGTACCTCAACCATATACCAAATACATATACCAATATAACCATCAAAATTTCTCTAGCAATACATCACACTATCCATAACCAAATACCATAAACCCTTACATCAAACCATGTGCCATAACCTCACTTTTATGTAGCCTCAAGGATGTATCATTCATAAGCCAATCATATACCAATACTACTAACAAGTGTCTCTCACAATGCACCACAATATATACCAATAAATCAAACTAAGTGCACTAACAATATAATTGAATAGATCTTCCTCAAAGACATTCTACAACAAGCCCTAAACTTCCAAGAGGGCATCCAATAGATTTACAAGGTAAACCCTCAACCAAATTCATAAATTCAACACTACACATATGAAAACCATACTTTTTTCTTCTTGTAGCGTTCTATTGTCAGGATTATGTTGTCGCGAATCTATTGCCACGGTTTTTCTTCCGCACTTTTCCTACCGCACTTTCCTTGCTGCGATTTTCCTACCGCACTTTTTCTGCCGCACTTTTCCTGCTGCACTTTCTCTGTCACACTTTTCCTTCCTTGATTTTTCCGCCGCACTTTTTCGACCTCATTTTTCTCTATGAATAATATATTCCCAAATAACCTTTCACAAAATAGATATTCAATGATATTCAATAGGTGCTAATGGGAGACCCTTTATCTCTTATTTATACTTCCATGTAACTTCCTCAAGGGGTTACCTTCTAACCAACTTAACCCACTTTCCTTATTTTAGGGTTAACACACTTCTAACCACTTATCCACTTCTAAATCACTTTGCTACAAATAGTAAATTCTCCACTTCTAGTTGCAACTAAATTATTATTTAATTAATTTCTTTTGCAACCACTTTGACTTATCCATAAATAGTAAACTCACCACTTCTTGTTGCAACCACTTTATTGTTTAAATAATTTCTCTTTACAACCACTTTGACTACTTTATTATTTAAACAATTTATCTTTACTCACGAATTCTTGTTGCAACTAACTTTTCTATAATTAGCCAATTCATAACTTATTTTCTCTTAACTAACTTCTTGTTGCAACCACTTTATTATTTAATTTATTTCCCGATGCAACAATTATACCCATGATTAACTCCTAGTTACCATCAATTTGATTAGTACACTTCTTCTAGGAGCTTCTAGAATAATTGACTTCTTTAACCTTCTAAGGGCTTCTAGATAGCTCATGATGGTTCTCCAACTTCATATGGACATAACTCTCTAATTGTGAGGAGTTATGTGATGTTCCACATATCACCAGAAATGGTATGATATTTATTATCCATCTAGAATAGTCTTATATGAAAATATATTAAACTTCATACCATTATACATCTATCAAACATAAATTCCTATACTATTGGGGCTACCAGAATTTTCTATCGGAATTTCTTCAAGGGTTTCCATCAATGAAAACCAACAATCCAAACCAATTTTCCATCAATCTCAACCAATTGTCTGAAAATATCCCCCTTTGGCATTGATGGAAATACCAACATTGATGAAAACAGTTAGACATGATAACATTCATGATCATACTCTTCATCAATGTTTTTATCTCTCCCCCTTTTACATCAATGGAAAAGGGTATCTCTCCTAGGGGATACTCCCCCTAACTAAACTCTCCTTGGGGCTTCTCCCCCTGTTTAAATGCCTTTGATATTTTCTTTGTTTTTATAAGCCTGTGACAACTCTATCTCCCTTCATATGAATAATATATCCCCCTTTTAAAAAGGGTATCATTATGATGCAACACTAAAGTGATATAGCTCATTATTCCCTCGTGAAAATCTCTCCCCCTGGAAACATTCCTCTACTCTCTCTCTCCAAGCATCTAAATATCCATCCTTCATATGATTAATCTCTTCCCTTGGAATCCTACCTCTATTCTTACCTCTTTGTAGGGAAATTTCTCTCAATGACATTTCTACCTATATTTTTTGTTATGTTTCTCTCTCTTGACTTCTCTACAAGATATTTTGTAGAAAAAGTATAAGTATTAAAGTACCTGCTATCTTTTGGAATTATTGTCCATTAATGATTCCTTCTGTAATCAACTGACATATATGAAAAGAATTCATGAATAAGCATTCAAATATTCCTGTCTAATTATCATCCATTATAGTATTTTTTCTTTGTCTCTGAACCACTCTTTGAACCAATCTATGAATCCATGCTCTCACCCACTGTCATATATCTGTCCAAGCCTACTAAGTGTTCTTATGAATATATATTTGTCCATGTTGTCCAAGACTCTTCTACACAACTTTCCATAATGTTTACCATCTATCACTGTACTATCATGAAGTCTTCACTACTAAAACTGATTAATTTATCATACTATACTTCTACTAATCGACTTCTCTAAATCTATCTACTAAAACTCAACAAGCTTCTCAAAGGATGGTTCTCTGGTATATTTTAGCTACCGCATAGACTCTCCCTATCTATTATTCATATTACCTGGGAGTCTCTAAGTCAGATGGATCATAACAATTCCTGCTCTAATGCAGAGTCATCATCATCTTCGTGAGTAGATTCATCATCTCTCTGAACTCTAACTTCTTTCTTTCTGTCTGCTGATTCATATTTCACTACAATACCTGAAAGTACAATCTCTTGAACGTGTTCCTTATTTACATGTACTTATTATCTTTCATCTATTTTCCAAACCTTTATGTATCTAACATCTTCCTTTTTCTTTGTAGATTTGTCTTCATCTCGTTTTATTTCCAATCTTGCAATCTCTTGGACCTAGTCTTTGTTCACATGTTCTTCTTGTTTTTTTATCCATACTTTCTTATATATGATATCAGTGTTCTCTTTCATGGAAGTATCGATCATTCTTCTACAATCACGAGCTATGTGTCCTTAGCTATGACATTTGTAACATTCAATGTTACGTGGGGCCACATAAGCATTTATTGCTCGAACATTTCTTTTATAATCCCTGTTATCTGCAACCTTATGTCCAAAGTTAGTACAATAAAAACAATGACCATAAAATAAATTTACATACCTGGGAGTGAATGATCTTATTTGTGGTGTAGTCCTTCTGAATTTATGCCTTGACTGGTCATGAACATGATTGAAGCTTCTTTGTGGCTTGAACATGTATGGTCTTATTGAAGATGCATATTTATTAGTTTTCTTAGATTATGGTTGACCATGATTCCTTCCTTTGGGTACTTCTTCATAACTCATGCTCTTTTCTTCATTCTTCTTTCTAGAAACCTAGAGTGCTTCTCTTCATTCTCTACAAATGATGCACATGTTTCTTTCTCTTCAACGTTCTTGCTGAGCTTGACAATTTTACTTCTCAATGTGACAACTTCTTCTTCAAGCTTCTCAATCTCTTCTTCTTTCTTTATTATCTAATACTTCATGACTTCTTTTGTTCTATTCTCTTCTTCAAGATGGATTTTTAATGTGATTATTTCTTCTTCGAGTCCTTTTTCTTCTTGACCAAACTTTGCCTCAAGTTAATTTAGATCATTAGTTCTTTCCTTAATATGATCTATCAATATCTTCTCTCTTGCTTCTACTTCTTCCTCTTGTGATGATATGTTGGCTTCCAAATACTACTTTTGATATTCAAGATTTTCTTCGATCTTTCTGGATTCTTCTAGTTGAGTTCTTAAGTTCTCGATGACCTATTGGGATTCTTAAAAAATGTGAACACTTTTTTTTTGTTTCATCAACTATTTCTTGAGTGACTTGTTTTTTGCTCTTTATTTTCTTAGTTCATCTAAAGAATTGATCAGTTCTGCTTCATAATTGTCTTCTATTTCAATTAGTTTTCTGTCTCATTTTCTTCATGGCATTCCATTTCAAGATGTTCATGTTTTTCATAATTAAAGGAAAACAACATACTTTCGTTGATTATGTACGCTTCATCTTATGAATATGTTTGACATGATCAAACATATTTATTCTTGATCTGTAGTTGCATATTCTTTGACATTCTCCGACTTTGTGATGGGAGAAGAATAGATATTATGTAATGTATCCCAAAGTTCTTTAGTTGATGAACATTTACCCACTTTTTCCTTTACTGAATCATATATTCCTTCCAAAATGAAATCCATTGCAATTTTTTTTTATTTCATTTCAGCTCCTTCTTTGATGTAGTATTTTCCCTTTTTTAACTATCATATCGTGTAACAACTGATGCCAAATACCATATCCCTGTGCCTTTAAAAATAATTTTTTCCTTCTTCTACATATCGCATACTTTAAACCATTCTTACCATTAAACAATGGTACTCCATTCTCATAATCATTCATGATCTCCTTCCAATGGTTAAACTATTTCTTGAAGGAGCTTGCTCTGATACCAATTGTTGGATTACTGGGAGGGGGGTGAATCAGTAATGAGCAATTATACCAATTATTAATCCTTTAAACCAAAAATTATATTTTTTTACTTATTCAACCATGTTCATATGTTCATCATCAATATCTTACTGTATCATAAGCATTAAGATTCATCAGTTCATAATAAACAATAAAAAACACATCCACACAATGTACAGTACACCAATATTTATGTGGAAACCCAATGCAGGATAAAAACCACAAAATGATTTTCTTATATGTCATGAATTACATTCAAGGAAGCACCAAATTCAAATTCTCCATCTACAGCTGGAAGGAGGCTCCAACCCCCTAGTTTCTCAGGCTACAACTTGAGGGGAGATCAAAATCCCCAATTCTCTAGCTATAACTTGAAGGAGGCTACAACCCCCTATGTTCTCCAGCTACAACCGGAAGGTGGATACAACCACATATCATTTTCCCATCCAACTGCCCTGAAATATAAGTAGAAAGATGGAACCATTGTCACACAATCACTGTGATATATACTTTTATAAACTTGTACCAATCAACCTACACTAAACAACCTGTAACAAATTGTACCAAACAACATGTAATCAAATTGTACGAATAACTTGTGCCAACATGTACCATGCATCAACCTATACCTCAACATGTACCATAAACAAGTGCAACAACCATGCACAAAACCTATACAAATAACATGTCCAAGCAACCTATCACAACAACATGTCCAAACAACCTATCACAACAATATGTCTCATTAATCTTATCAACCAAACCAGATCTACTCACCAATATCAATCACTAATAAAACTCTCAACCATATGCATAATATCACCAATATGTGCATCAACCAAGACTATCACAACAACTCATAATCATCACCAATATCAATATGTGCTTCTAATAATATACCAAGACAAGTATGCTACATCATCCATAAACCGTGTGTCAACGATACTACTAACAAGTTCCTCCAACCATGTACCAAGTATGTACCAATCATGCATCAACTACACATCAACTATGACTCATCAAGATGTACCAACATCATCAAGTATACACCTCATGTATGTGCCAACTCGAGCTGAACGAATGGGAAACAGGGTTGCAGCGATTAGGGATAATAAATCTATTGGAGATACCCCATTTTGGTAGGAGTGCGGAAATCAATGCATGCCTTAAGTTTTTTCTTAGCCATGTCCATGGATGATTCCTATGGCTAGACATGTTAGAGTTTAATATATTATCATGTTTCTTTTCAATTCACTAGATAACCATAGCATAGATAGGATCACTGAGAAATACACAATCACAAGAGACATATCATTTATCCTGGGAAACCCTCACGGGGGAGAAAACCCAGCAAAACTTCCTTAATATAGATAGCCAATACAATGCCAAGAGAATAGACCAAAAAATAAATAAATTCCTCTCCCAAGTATGTGTCTCTCTCTCTCTTCCTTCTTCTCCAACTGCAGCTCCAAACTTGCACTCTGATGAACAAGTGAGTGAGTGAAAAAATGAAGCGCTAACCTCCTTTATTTTCACAATCTGGTAGCTGTTGAAAGGATGTGTCTTTTCACTAGTAGAGTTGACTTCTCCTTCTGGGTGGTTATAACCACTTTAATTAATTATGGGGGGTGACTTCTCATTATGCATATTACAATTAGGGTTTGACTAGTCCGCAAAAAAGGATTTGTTCATTTACAATGCCCGACATGATCAATCCACAAAAGGGGATTGATCTAATGAACAATACATCAATAATAAAATAGAATACTCTTTTCAGTTACAATATTTCAACACTCCCCCTTAACAAGAAGGGTATTCTACAACAGCATCAGGAAAGAGAGAGTGAAGCATCATCAATAGCATCTTGGAACACAGACTGACATATATATAAATCATCGAAAGTTTTTCTCATCATCATCATTCATAGCATGAAGCTGGAGTAGTATCATCATCCTCATCAACGTTAGGCTAAACTAACATCATCATCATCTTTAGCATGAGGCTAAAGTAATATCATCATCTTCAACATGAAAGATTAAATAACATCATCATCATCATCATCATCTTCAACAAGAATTTGAAGTGGCATCATGTTGACGGGTGAAATTGATTGTCCGTCAACTGGAAGAGAGAGTCCGGTCTGGGGTTGTCTAAATAACCCAAGTCGTTTGGTGTAACTCGTTCTGACGGGTTTAATGGCTTCGTTAGCCAATCTAAGAATCCTAAAAGAAACAAATAAAAGAGAGAAATAACTAACTAATTACTAAACACACTATATATATGTACATATGTTCAAATGTAACTATAGTAGTTGTATTTAATAAGAAGATATACAAGTCTCGTTTATTTACATGATTTACAAGATACAAGTTTTAATCGAAACTTATGAAAATCAATGGAAAAATGATTGCTTCTAGGAAGCAGATAAAGAAAGCACATAAAAATATTTATTGTTTTTCTTTTATAAATTTAAAGAATTTTGCAAAAAAGTTAATGAAATATGAGCATGTGGATAGTCAAAGATGAACCATATATTCATTGTTTCATTCATAAACAACTTAACTAAATAACACACATAATAACCTGTCGCTAATCAACGAAACTGGTATTTATCTTTTTGTGTTGTATGAGCTCCTGCATGTAYTGTTGTTAAGGGAAACTTATAACAGAACAATACTAGCACTTCCAGAATACATTTAAAGAAGTATTTGATATTGGAGTAAATTAATAACAACAGGAAGACAACTGATTAAAAATTGTGTGATCTTAAGATAATCAATATTTAAGAACGAAAGAAAACTCAATTCTAGGTATTGATATTATCCATCATTTAACATTAGAAATAAATTCCATAATAATCAAATGATTGATTGATCACACATAAAAAATGGAATAAGAAATTATGGACAACATATAACATTTAACAGTATGAAAACACCATATGATTGACAAGCTAAAGCTAAAATCAACCGTTATAACATTTTCATAATATAACAATAATGAAAGAGTGAAATGGAATAAGTATCACACAGGTCTAAAGCCAAAGATGAATTACTTTTCCATATTCTTTCTCAAAATCACATGCCCATATGTTTTGGATAATGAACTCTTAAAGATTAGAAAAATTAATATATAAATAATCATAATTAACCATGTATTGATAAAAAAGACTAAAGCTATTTAAATCAATGCATAATCAATTATTGAAATAATATGAATATATTATAATGAAAATAAAACCATTTTACTTACAGGACAAAAGCCATTAAGCAACCTGGAATTCCATATTCTTCTTTGAAAATATTCGTTCATCCTCCCAAAGCTTCCAGCCATCCATTACTCCATTTGACAAGAAATAAAAAGTTTACAAAACCAATAATATAAAAAAGAGAAAGGATTAAAATCCTCCTCTCCAATTCTTCCATCTCCTTGGCTCTCATCTTTCTCATATATTTATAAAATGAATGAACAGTCTGGGCGTCACTTTTAATTTCTGCCACCTAAAATTTGTCTCTAAAAGGGACCCAAATATCTCTCAAATCGTACATTTTTTTGGGAAAATCTCTATGCGAAAGGTAAATGGGTCCATTTTGGTTCTGGGTTTTCAACCATTTCTCCAAATTCCTCACTGTTTGGCTGCAATCAGTCCTGCAAAATCGTGTGTATGATCTTGACGCCTTTCCAAATTTTATTTGTTCTTGCTCATAAAATTATTTGTAGAAATCCAAAATTAATTTTGGATCAATCATCTTGAACGTATTTGGATAATAAAATCAAGCCANGATCAGATCCGTATCAAATATTTGATAATAGAAACCTGTGAAACAAAAAGAAACCTAAATTAATAACCTAAAAATTGTGAATAAAACAAAATCTAGAAAAATCAAAAAATGAATTTAAACTAACTATAACTTATAAACAAAAATTATTTATATTTTCCTTTCAAATATGATCTTAATTCTAGAAGCTTCGAGTTAATGGAGAAAAGAATAAAATCAAACAAATCATAGATAATTCTTTTTTATTTTTTATTATTATTATGAGATGCAAAATGAAAAAAGAATTTAATTAATTAATATCACAAAATGATTTCATGAAAATGAGAAACCAACCAAGATATTATTTGATGAAGTATTGATCCGAAATCGGATCCAGAACCTGACAGGGCTTGAAAAATGCTCAAAAATGAAAGTTCTCGGAATGCAACGAAACCTATGCCATTGCGTCCGTCTCATCTTCCTGATTCCGACAGTATATTTACTTTGTCAAACAGACTCTGTATGGAGAAGATATCGCGTTCTGTCCAAAAAGTCAAACAGGCAAAAAAATGTTGACTGGGCAGTCTATACAGGTTGACGTGGTAGAGGTCGTACAGGTGACATGGAAGAATCCGTACGATGATGTGGAAAAAGTTATGTGGCAGTTTGATTGGCTGGTAGTTGGTCGAATCAGTTAACGACACGTGGCAATTTCTTGACAAATGTTATGGTGCCACGTGGCCCAGTCATGGGCTGCCACATGGCACCCCTTTATTGGTTGTTGGTGTTTGGTTTGTTTATTAAAATTTTATGGAGGTTGTGGGGTTCGACCCCCGGACCTCCCCACCGGCGTAAGGTTTAACAATGGCTTCCCTACCATCGATCCATCCATTGGTTCTTGATTATTATATGGTTCCAAAACTATTTATGTTTGTTTATTGTTTGAAACGGAAGGGGGGTAGGGCCAGGGCTTAGCCCTGACCCGTGGTCTTATTGCATAACACATGACCCATTGTAATGTTGTGCGGGTGTTATTCCGGTTGGTGCTAACCACTACATTGCATATGGTCGTATTCCTTTAACCATGTGACCCTAACCAACGCGCAGGGGGGAGTTAAACAGTTACAACGGTTTTAAGCCCTTTTGCCTTTTGCGCGAGGTCATATGACCCACGTGCCCAAGTGCTAGGGGGTTAGGGGCTGGAGGTGCCCTAACCGTCCAACGGTTTGCACCATTGGCACGGTTGCACCCGGTGCCATGTTTTTGCGCCTAAATAAGCGTGTGTGCCAGGTTCAATGCAGAAGGGTGCATTTTGTAGAACCCGTGACAGCAAGCTTGAAGGGGAAAACTTCCAGGAGGCATAACTTCTTCATTTTTCGACTGATTGAGGTGCCAAAAGAGCCCAGATAGGGGTTTTTGGACGCTCCGAAGCCATTAGAGCAGTCAGAGAAAATTTATACGGAAGGGAAACCAATAAAAAGCCAGTTTGATGCATATAAGCTTTTGAGGAGGAGACGCTGTCGGATCATTTCTGGGAGCTCCGGACGTCCGTTTTGCGTGCCATTTTCTTTGCATGGTTCTAGAGATCTAGGAGAACATGACCAAATTAGTCTTGTAGCTATTTGGAATTTCAGAAATGTATTTTTGAGCTTTTGAACAGAAATAAAGAAGCCTCCCCCACAGAGAAAAAGGCCTGGAGACGTAGGCAAAGTTGTGTCGAACTCCGTTATCAATCTGCGTGTTATGGTTTGATATTTATTCTTTCATTTCATATCTGCAAATGTATATATGGTTGTCATAATTCTTCTTCTTTCCTCATTCTTTCACTAAGTTTTTCAAATGGTTAATTAACGCATGCAAAATTAAAACTCAACCATAAGTCATTAAAAGATCCTACGGATCAAGTGGTATCAGAGCTAGTTGACATTTGGATTTGAGTTTTTCATGTTAACCAGGGAAAAGCTACAGCATGGTGAAGGCGAGATTGTTGCAGAGAATCCATCAATTGGATTGAGAAAAAGAGCTTCTCACAGCGAGAAGATGGCATCGGAAGAAGGGATTTCTCAAGATGAGAAAGAGTTCTGGAAAACATTCCTTGCTATGTCGGAGATGGTGAAAGTCTTGTACGAAGATTACTTGGAACGGAAGCGACCAGTTTTGGGTGATTTTTCAAAGGGAAAAAGTGAAGAGGAAGAGGACCATCCTCAGATTCCTCCTTCACCTCCATCAACACCTCCTTCTCCTTCTTCTTCAAGTTCAAGTTCTAAATATAGTGGAAAGAAAAATGTTCATAAGAATAAACATGAAATGCCATTGTTAAAACTTGATGTAGAATTTGAGTTGCCCATATATGATGGTGAAGTAAATGCAGAAAAACTTGATAACTAGATCAGGCAGATGGAGGTATACTGCAGTGTGCAATAGATCAAGGATGAGGCCACACAAATCAAGTTGGCATCTTTGAGACTTGCAGGTACAGCTCTTATCTGGTGGCAAAGCAAGCTGCTATAAGGAACACAAAATGTGGGTAATGTATTTCCATCATGGAAGGATTTCATTTATGCACTTAGGAAACAATTCTATCCTTTGGGTTATAAAGAAAAAGCAATAATTGAATGGCAATCTTTAAAACTAAGAAAAGGACAAACAGTGCAAGAATATACCGATGGATTTCGAAAAATGGCATTAATGTTAGATATTCCTTTGCAAACACAAGAAACCCTTATGAAGTATATAGGAGGTTTTCCTGCGCATATTAGAAACATTGTTTTCATGTTTGGACCCACTAACCTTGATGAGGTTTTTGTTCAAGCTACGTATATTGAAGCAGGGAAAGNAGGTGTGTCAGGGGAATCGTCGTCTTCGAGGAAAGAGGACAAGAGGAAAAGGCATGGCAATGGAAAGAATGCAAATGCAGTGACAAAGAAGGAAGGAAATCCCTCTTGCAAGCATTGCAAGAAAGAGGGACATGATGAGGACAGATGTTGGCAGTTGCATCTCGATAAGAGGCCAAAGTGGTTCAAATAAAAGAAGGGAACGCAAACAGTGGCAACGACATCAAAGCCCTTAGACTTGGGATCGGATTCAGGTGATGAGTCAAAGATTTCATTGGTTGGTATGACAGGTAAGAATGGTGAAGATATTGATTGTAGAAGCAAGTTGTTTCACATAAGGGTAATTATGCGACACACTAAGATAGACACATTAATCGATAGTGGATCTCAATCTAATCTAATCTCAGAAGAATTGGTTAAGCAATTGGGGTTAAAAACACAAGCTCATCATAATCCTTACACACTTAAATGGATAAGCAATCATCATCAAATGCACATAACAAAACAGTGCACAATCAAATTTGCAATTTCATCTAAGTATGTGGACGAATTGACTTGTGATGTTATGTTGTTAAGAGAATGTGGAATGATTTTAGGTAGTCCATACTTATATGATCGTAAGGCAATCTTTGACAGGACATAGAATCATTATCAATTCACTAAAGTAGGTCATGATTATGTGGTTCATGCTCATCGTGTTAAAGAAAATAAAACACTTCAAACAATGGAACAATTAATGAATGCAGTTCAAGCATGCAACAAACCAATAATTGTTTCAAATGAAGTAATTGATCTTAAGCAAGAACAAGACATGGTTGTTGAATGGAAAATTAATCATAAATTGCTTCAAGATAAGCTCATGTCGTGCAGATACTTCAAGTATATCAGCTCATTTGCAGTCGTCTTTTTGATACTATCATTAGCAATGTTTTCTACATGGATGATAGTGGCTTCAGTAAGATGTAACAGGGTTCAAATGGCTAACAATATACTGTCAGTTGTCATGATTGTGTTACAGTTGATCTTGATGAGACAGGTGCACAGGACAGATTTCGGAGACAAAGAGCAAGACGGGTGGCCTATCCCAAGCTTGTTGACTGGTCAGTAACCTTTTGGGGACCAAAAGGTCTTATTGTGGGGAGGTGTGATCCGAAATCGGATCCAGAAGCCTGACAACGCTTGAAAAATGCTCAAAAATGAAAGTTCTCGGAATGCGACGAAACCTATGCCATTGTGTCCGTCTCGTCTTCCTGATTCCAGCGGTATATTTACTTTGTCAAACGGGCTCTGTATGGAGAAGATATCGTGTTCTGTCCGAAAAGTCAAACGGGCAAAAAAATGTTGATTGGGCAGTCCGTACAGGCTGACGTGGCAGAGGCCGTACAAGTGACGTGGAAGAATCTGTACGATGACGTGGAAAAATCTATGTGGCAGTTTGATTGGTTGGTATTTGGTCGAATTAGTTGACGACATGTGGCAATTTTTTGGCAAATGTTATGGTGCCACGTGGCCCAGTCATGGGCTGCCACGTGGCACCCCTTTATTGGCTATTGGTGTTTGGTTTGTTTATTAAAATTTTATGGAGGCCGTGGGGTTCGACCCCTAGACCTCCCCACCAGCATAAGGTTTAACAATGGCCGCCCTACCATCGAGCCATCCATTGGTTCTTGATTATTATATGGTTCCAAAACTATTTAAGTTTGTTTATTGTTTGAAACTGAAGGGGGGTAGGGTCGGGGCTTAGCCCCGACCCGTGGTCTTATTGCATAACACATGACCCATTGTAATGTTGCACAGGTGTTATTCCGGTTGGTTCTAACCACTACATTGCATACGGTCGTATACCTTTAACCATGTGACCCTAACCAACGTGCGCGGGGGAGTTAAACAGTTACAACGGTTTTAAGCCCTTTTGCCTTTTGCACGAGGTCATATGACCCACGTGCCCGAGTGCTAGGCGGTTAGGTGCTAGAGGTGCCCTAACCATCCTACGGTTTGTACCGTTGGTGCGGTTGCACCCGGTGCCAGGTTTTTGCGCTTAAATAAGCGTGTGTGTCAGGTTCAATGCAGAAGGGTGCGTTTTGTAGAACCTGTGACAGCAAGCTTGAAGGGGAAAACTTCCAGGAGGCATAAATTCTTCGTTTTTCGACCGATTGAGGTGCCGAGAGAGCCCAGATAGGGGTTTTTGGATGCTTCAAAGCCATTAGAGCAGTCAAAGCAGAGTTATGCGGAAGGGAAACCAAGAAAAAGCCAGTTTGATGCAGAGAAGCTTTTGAGGAGGAGACGTTGTCGGATCATTTCTGGGAGCTCCGGACGTCCGTTTTGCTTGCCGGTTTCTTTGCATGGTTCTAGAGATCTGGGCGAACATGACCAGATCAGTCTTGTAGCCATTTGGTATTGCAGCGATGTACTTTTGATCTTTAGAACAGAAATAAAGAAGCCTCCCCCACAGAGAAAAAGGCCCAGAGACATAGGCAAAGTTGTGTCGAACTCCGTTATCAATCTGTGTGTTATGGTTTGCTATTTATTCTTTCATTTCAGATCTGCAAATGTATATATGGTTGTCATAATTCTTCTTCTTTCCTCATTCTTTCACTAAGATTTTCAAATGGTTAATTAACGCATGCAAAATTAAAACTCAACCATAAGTCATTAAAATATCCTACGGATCAAGTATTGAACACATTATTCAAAATAGTCAAACTTGCTAATGAGAAAAAGAATGTTCACATAATCATAATTTAAACAAAAGTAAACATTTGATAAAAATTAACGTTTTTGTTTAAATTGAGATTTTTATGCTCGTTTTTAACTTTTGACATATACTCTTGTAATAAATGACTCATACTAAAGTGAATGTCTTAAGTTTG
>ML796532.1:69721-119759 GCA_009831015.1 Picea engelmannii
CAACTTAATTCTTCACATAATTCATCATAATCATAGTTGCTAAAATCTGATAAAAACTCAAATACAAACTCAGACAAAGAATGAATAGAATTAGCCCGAAAAGATTCAAACCAAACCTTAACCCGACCTCGGAAAGTGAGAGCAAAAAATCTGCATGTAACATTAGAATTGGTGATCTTATGTCTTAAACACATATAAAAAAAATTAGAAATATGGTCTACTGCAGATGTGTTCCCTTCACCATCAAAGGTGAGTTTTGAAAATAGATCAGTTGTCTTGTTGGAAATAATTGGTAGTGAGACATTAAAAGCATGTTCCGACACAGTGATTTGGGCAGGAGCCATTAAGAATTTGAAGAAATTAACTCCAAATAGTTAGCTTGCCTTGTAGTGCATTATAAGATGATACACAAGAAGGATTTATAAATCTGCAATTATCAAAAGCCAATCATTAAATCAACCTCGGCCCTCCTTCTAGCGTCATTTGTTGACAGGCGAAATTGACTGTCCGTCAAATAGAAGAGCAAGTCTGGTCCGGGGTTGTCTAAATAACCCAAGTCGTTTGGTGTAACTCATTCTGACGAGTTTAATGGCTCCGTTAGCCAATCTAAGAATACTAAAAGAAACGAATAAAAGAAAGAAATAACTAACTAATTACTAAACACACTATATATATGTACATATGTTCAAATGTAACTATAGTAGTTGTATTTAATAAGAAGATATACAAGTCTCGTATATTTACATGATTTACAAGATACAAGTTTTAATCGAAACTTATGAAAATCAATGGAAAAATGATTGCTTCTAGGAAGCAGATAAAGAAAACACATAAAAATATTTATTGTTTTTCTTTTATAAATTTAAATAATCTTGCAAATAATTTAATAAAACATGAACATGTGGATAGTCAAAGCTGAACCATATATTCATTGTTTCATTCATAAACAACTTAACTAAATAACACACATAATAACCTATCGCTAATCAACGAAATTGGTATTTATCTTTTTGTGTTGTATGAGCTCATGCATGTACTGTTTTTAAGGGAAACCTATAACAGAACAATACTAACACTTCCAGAATACATTCAAAGAAGTATTTGATATTGGAATAAATTAATAACAATAGGAAGACAAATGATTAAAAATTGTGTGATCTTAAGATAATTAACATTTAAGAACGAAAGAAAACTCAATTCTGGGTATTGATATTATCCATCATTTAACATTAGAAATAAATTCCATAATAATCAAATGATTAATTGATCACACATAAAAAATGAAATAAGAAATTATGGGCAGCATATAACATTTAACAGTATGAAAACACCATATGATTGACAAGCTAAAGCTAAAATCAACCGTTATAATATTTTCATATTATAACAATAATGAAATAATGAAATGGAATAAGTATCACACAGGTCTAAAGATGAATTACTTTCCCATATTCTTTTTCAAAATCACATGCCCATATTGTAGTCCTGGAAGAATTGTTTTGGATAATGAACTCTTAAAGATTGGAAAAAATAATATATAAATAATAATAATTAACCATGTATTGATAAAAAAAGACTAAATCTATTTAAATCAATGCATAATCAATTATTGAAAGAATATGAATATATTATAATGAAAATAAAACCATTTTACTTACAAGACAAAAGCCATTAAGTAACCTGGAATTCCATATTCTTCTTTGAAAATATTCGTTCATCCTCCCAAAGCTTCCAGTC
This sequence comes from Picea engelmannii, assembly GCA_009831015.1. NCBI lineage: Eukaryota > Viridiplantae > Streptophyta > Pinopsida > Pinales > Pinaceae > Picea > Picea engelmannii. The sequence goes on from ML796532.1 coordinate 71,459, forward strand.
ATCCATTACTCCATTTGAAAAGAAATAAAAAGTTTACAAAAGCAATAATATACAAAAGAGAAAGGATTAAAATCCTCATCTCCAATTCTTCCATCTCCTTGGCGCTGATCTTTCTCATATATTTATAAAATAAATGAACAGTCTGGGCGTCACTTTTAATTTCCGCCACCGGAAATTTGCCTCTAAAAGAGACCAAAATATCTCTCAAAACGTGCATTTTTTTCGTAAAATCTCTACACAGAAGGTAAATGGGTCCATTTTGGTTCTGGGTTTTCAACAGTTTCTCCAAATGCTTCACGGTTTGGCTGCAATCAGTCATGCCAAATCGTGTGTTTGATCTTGACGCCTTTCCAAATTTTATATGTTCTTGCTCATAAAATTATTTGTAGAAATCCAAAATTATTTTTGGATCAATCATATTGAACGTATTTGGATAATAAAATCAAACCATGATCAGATCCGTATCAAATATTTGATAATAGAAACCTGTGAAACAAAAAGAAACCTAAATTAATAACCTAAAAATTAATAACCTGAAAATTGTGAATAAAACAAAATCTAGAAAAATCAAAAAATGAATTTAAACTAACTATAACTTATAAACAAATATTATTTATATTTTCCTTTCAAATATGATCTTAATTCTAGAAGCTTCAAGTTAATGGAGAAATGAATAAAGTCAAACAAATCATAGATTATTCTTTTTTATTTTTTATTATTATTATGAGATGAAAAATAAAAAAAGAATTTAATTAATTAATATCACCAAATGATTTCATGAAAATGAGAAACCAACCAAGATATTATTTGATGAAGTATTGAATACATTATTCAAAATAGTCAAACTTGCTAATGAGCAAAAGAATAAACACATAATCATAATTTAAACAAAAGTAAACATTTGATAAAAATTAACGTTTTTGTTTAAATTGAGATTTTTATGCTCGTTTTTAACTTTTGACATATACTCTTGTAATAAATGACTCATACTAAAGTGAATGTCTTAAGTTTGTCTCAAATAAAGCCAAGGAATGGAACTATTTGAAAAGGTTGATTCTGTAGCTCGTTATAATTATCAAGACTCTAATAGGGGCCCTTTAAATTTTGTAAAAATATAAGAGGATTTGTTGGGGCCCAACACATCATCATCATCATCTTTAGCAAGAAGCTGAAGTGGCATCATCATCATCATCTTTAGCAAGAAGCTGAAGTGGCATCATCATCATCATCTTCAGCAAGAAGTTGAAGTGTCATCATCATCATCTACATCAACATGGATTAGTATAACACTAATACATCATCATCATCAATAACAATACAGGGTCGATACAACATCAATAATAGTAGAATCACAACATGAAGGCTTGGGAAACATCAACATCAACACTAGGATGAGAGTCTTCATCACGAAGTTGGCTACACAATATCATCAGCACGAAGCTGGAATCATAGTACAAGACTGGAAACACAATATCATGAGCATGAATTTGGCATCACAGTACAATAATGGAAACACAATATCATCAGCATGAAGCTGGCATCACAGTAGAATACCGGAAACACAATATCATCAGCATGAAGCTAGCATCATAGAATGAGGATGGAAACAAATCAACACAGCATGAGGCTGGCACACATCATCATAGCATGAGGCTGGTACACATCATCACAGCGCGAAGTTGGTACATCATCATCAAAGCACGAGGATGGTACATCATCATCACAGCACAAGGTTGGCACATCATCATCATTGAATGAGGCTAGAACATCATTAGCACAAGGCTGGCATCACAACACTAGGCTATCACATCATCAACATGAGGTTGGAATCATAGCACTAGGCTGGCACATCATCAGCACAAGGCTAGAATCATAACACTAGGATGGCACATCATCAGCACGGGGTTCGCATCACAACACTACTCCCCCTTTCAAGTGGGGTCCTTTTAGACTCCACCAATCTTATCTCGAAAGTGCTCAAACTTTACACGAAATAGAGGCTTGGTCAACACATCAACAACCTGTTCATTCATTCTAACATACTAGAGCTTTATGGCTTCTCTCTACAACATATCACTAATGAAGAGATATTGGATCTCTATTTTCTTTGACTCATCATGGAACGCATGGTTCTTCATCATATTTATACAACTTGGTTATCACATAGAATCACAGTGTCTTCCATCTCCAGATCAAATATATCTATCAACAACATCCAAAGCCATACGACTTCACAACTAGCGGAACATGCAACAATGTATGATTCTTCTGTCGGACTTGGAGAAATGTTGAATTGCTACCTACTCTACCAAAGGCATGGCTGACAACAAACTAAAAAAGCATCCTAAAGTGCTCTTTTTATCAGAAGCACTTCTAGCTCAATATGAATCGGTGTGACCACTCAATATGAAGTCATCATCTCTAGTATAATAGAGACCAAAATCCAATGTACCCTTAAGGTATCTCATTATATGTTTTGCAGCAACAATGTGAACACTTCTGGGCTCTACCAGAAACTGACTCAAGGTGTTCATAGAAAAACACATATCTCCCCTAGTGTTTGTCAGATACATCAATGATCCAATGATCTGTCTGTACAGTGTAGCATCAATCAATTCTGAAAAAGTGTCAACCAGGATCTTCAACTTTGTTTCCATGGGTGTATTCATGGACTTGCACTCTAACATGTCAAATATCTTCAGGATTTCAACTGCATACTTCCCTTGGTTAAGGAATATCCTCTCTAGGCTCTGCCAAACCTCAAGACCTAAGAAATAGTGCATTAGGCCAAGGTCTTTCATCTCAAATTCTCCAGCGAGCTTCTTCTTACATTCAGTGATGATATTTTCTTCTCTAGTTAAGAATAAGTCATCCACATACAACAACAATATAACAGTCTCATCATTCATAGCCCTGAAGTAAAGGTTAGAATATGCTTTATTCTTGGTAAATCCCAAGCTCATCATGAAACTGTCAATTCTTTCATACCAAGCTCTAGGAGCTTGCTTCACCAAGTACAAAGTTCCCTTCAACTGGCAGACATAAGTCTTTCTATCTTCAATCTTCAAACCAAATTTTCACATTACATTGTACCAATCTGGTACACTTTCTCAGCTGCAACTCAATCTTCACAAACATGTTCTAGCTCTATTTTCTCTCTGCAAAGCACTATCCCTCTCACTACATGAGAGTATGTCCTCTCCTCTTTTTGCAATTGTTTCTTCTAGAACTGGGACTCTGTACCTACACCTACTCTATAGCTGAGAATGGTTGCTCCATTCTCACTATGACTGTTGAAGTCTGGGAGTAACTCCTCTACTCCATCATGGAAACAACTTCATCCGAGAGTGGATCAATAACTGATACTAAAGGTAGCTCTTATTATTTCATGGAGGTAACTCTATCTTTCAGTGTAGTCATGTATCCATGACCCAACTAATGTAATGCAACAACTGCCACTCAATTTAAAATATGGGGATTTCTCCCCCTCCATCTCATACTATATATAAATCATGGTTGTTTTGGTTTTCTTCATAATTATTGGAACTATTTCTTCAATTACTAGAGTAAGTGTCTCGTCATAGTCTTCTCCCTCTTCCTGGGATAATCCTCTAGACACACATCTGGATTTTATACATCTGCAACATGATTGATTTGTATAGATCAATATTGAAAGTCAATAATAACTTCTCTTCTAGTCTCACAGAAGAATCCATATCCTAGTCTTTATGACTGGCTTCCTTCTTTGTTATTGAAACAAGGGAATCTTCCCAGGAGATTTCATATCTCCTAGAAGTTTTTGAAGCTATGATCTAGTCTTCTCACGACATCTATCTCCCAGTCTTGGAAGTTGTCTCTTCATTTGATCCTTTATAAGATCAAGATTACCCTCGATTTCTTCTGAGTCTATAAGGACTTCATCATCTCTTACAGGGTATACTTGGTGTTGAATGCCAAGTCTAAATATGAAAGACTGAGTTAAGCTTCAAACGAGTTATGCTTCTGTCAAGGTGACTTTGTTAACCTTTGAACAATTTTGTTGTGATTTCTTGTTCTAATGTTCGGTCATCTTTGGATCCTTCTGCTCCTTTCAATCAATCTTCATATGAGATACTTTGAATCTCAAAAGATAGATTCTTCTTCATCTTCTTTGGTACATGAGTGTATATGGTCATGCACATAGTCTGCTTCATCTCTTATCTAATATGTTTCCCTCTGCAACCTTCACTATAGCTTCCTCAAGGTCATCACTTGTGACCTGAAACAAGGTCAACAAAACAACAAGCAAGAATAATACTATTTTGATACTAGTAGATAAAATAATAGCATGAATAATCATCATAGTATCTCCTCTAGAGATATCACTTGTGACCTGTCTGAAGCAAAGATCAAAAGTAAGAAATAAAATACGAAATGAGGTCAACACTTTTATAGTGTTGTGATCAAATATTTCTCCATGGAAACCTGGAACTAACACAAGAAGTTTCTCCTAGAGGGAATGTTAGTTGTATCTGGAAAATGATTAAATTAAGCATGTATCTTGATATGCTCACATGCTTCCAAGTATAATACTTTTCAAAGAATGCTACCTCAACTATAATGTTTACCTGTAAAGGGGTATTTATCAACTTGTCATGTGTAACTTTGAATCTTATCAACTTAATTAATCAAACCTAAAACCTGGTGTCTTGTCCTCAAGAATGAGTGTATTTTTTTTCTTCCAAGTCTCCTTCACTCAAGATGACAGGTTCTTTCTTCAACTTGTCTTTTGTACTAGGACAATATTCTATATTGACAGAAGGTTGGATTAGAGAATAAACTATATGATCTTAACATTAATCAATCTAATACTTTCATGTATATTTTTATCAAAGGTTAGTATGATGGTCATAGCTTCAACAAGCAACCTAGATCAAAATAATATCATAAAAAATCGATGCATATTTAGAATAATCAAACCTAGGTTGCATTATTCCTCTGAATGTGTTGGATCTTGAGATCCTTCTAGATCTATGGCAAGAGATCCCTTCTCCTGCAAATACCCTTTAAAGCTTAACCATTTAAACATATGGGAGTACATACCTCTGATAGCATTTTCCAGTAGTGGCACCATCTGGTAGCAACGGTAATAATTACCAACTCTTAAGAACTTCAAGGGTAACTGCAACTGGTACTACATCTGATACTTCAACTGATACTGAAATTCCAACTACAACTGCAACTTAGGGTTTTATGAGGAAACCCTAGTTTTTCAAACTTCAAATTTTGAAATTATGATCTAGGGGTTGGATGCACTGAGCTAAGGCGAGTATGTTGGTACAGTCAGATTTATGAAAATCCAAATTTTCCCCCCTCAAACTTGACCAGCGGATTTATGGACTGGTGCTTCTAGTTTTCTGGTACTTCTGGTTTTCTGGTACTTCTGGTACTTTTGGTACTTCTGGTTTTTTGGTACTTCTGGTATTGGTGAAAACTATGTTTTCACTTTATGGGAGATATAACCACTAAAAAGGTGCGTTGAAGGTGCGAAAGAGTTCCTTGAGGAAGGACGCACTTTTCTAGATGGATTTTGGGATGAAATTCCTCTTCAATAAAAAGCCCTAATTTTCATGTACGACAATAGTGACGTTTTTCTTCTTGTTGTGAAAGATGCTCTCTTCAACTTAGCTCTGATACCATGCTAGAGTTTAAACTATTATTAGGTTTATTTTCGGATCTCTAGATAACCATAGCATAGATAGGATCACTGAGAAATACACAATCACAAGAGACATATCATTTATCCTGGGAAACCCTCATGGGGGAGAAAACCTAGCAAACAAATCCTTAATATAGATAACCAATACTATGACAAGAGAATAAACCAAACAATACAGAAATTCCTCTCCCAAGTATGTGCATCTCTCTCTCTTCCTTCTTCTCCAACTGTAGCTCCAAACTTGCACTCTGATGAACAAGTGAGTGAGTGAACAAATAAGGTGCTAGCCTCCTTTATTTATACAATCTGGCAGGTGTTGAAAGGATGTGTCTTTTCACTGGCAGGGCCGACTTCTCCTTCTGGGTGGTTATAACCACTTTAATTAATTCTAGGGGGGCGACTTCTCATTATGAATATTACAATTAGGGTTTGACCAATCCGCAAAAGGGGATTTGGTCATTTACAATGCCCGACGTGATCAATCCAAAAAAGGGGATTGATTTAATGAATAATACATCAATAAAAAAATAGAATACTCTTTACAGTTACAATATTTCAACAGGATGGAGTCGTGTCAATAGATACACAATTGATTGTGTGGATCAAAAGATTACCTACACAAGGAGAAGATCCTTTTCCATTATTCACAAACAAGGCCAATGAGAAATCACTATTAGAGAGGATGAAGGAAAAGTATGAAACATATAATGTAGCATGTGGGCTCGATGTAGCGATCATCACTAATGATACAACAAGGTTTGCGACACAATTTGTTGCATGTAAGATACTAAGAAAATGTTGCAAATATCAGGTACCAGCAAGATCCATAGTAGTAGTGGAGAAGTGTGTATCAGGATTAATGATGAACTGGTCGACCTTTCCGGTCAATCAACTATTTCTAGACTATAGGGAGGCACAGAAGAAAGGAACAAAATTCCACTATGCATGGCTATTAATATTTATAGCACTAACTTCTTGGAGGGATCCCAAAGAGACACAAATCTTGGAAGGAATCCATAATATATTTTCGGTAGCGATATATGTATTTATGGCATACTGTGCATAAGGATCGACATATGGATAATAATGTTACTTTTTATATTTACAAAGAGAATATTTGACAATGTATCAAGTACATGAAGTGAATTCCACTACATATTGTTGAAGTATATAAAGGTATTATGCGGTTAAAGGAAGGGATGCATCATATCTATATTCAGGTGAAGAAGGATCCATATTACTGATATTTTTTTATGCATTACTAAGCGACAGAGCAAGACATTAGCCAGATAGTAAATGTTTGTGATGAAGAGTGAAGAAACCGAGAGATATAACCAAAGAAACATCAATATGAATAGGAACAAGGAGAGCATTGAAATGGAAAAGAAGACATGTGTGAAGTCCCACCACCTGTTGGTGAGAAAAGGAAAGAACACCCCGAGCGTCTAGGAGTGTAGCATCAAAAGAAGCAAAAACTTGTAAAGAAAGTGGTCATTCAAGAATTAAAGGAGGATGAATTAGACAAGATCGCAGATCAAGTTAAGGAGGTTATTGATGAGGCTTTTGACTGAGTGGTGCAAAAGCAAGAATAAATATACTCGGACATGCAAGCATGGATTATCGCACTTCGAAATATTTTGGAGACAACTAGGATAAATTCATTTTAAATAGGAGAACAAGAGTATATGGAGAGTATGATAGAGGAAGATCCAACGAAATACCTCCCATCTACAACATCATGAGAGCATAGGGTGATGAAGATAGCAGCAGGATATTTATATTTCCCTACAGCAGAGTTGTACGAGAATGCAAACGCACTTAGTCATATCGACTTAGTGTTTTCTCAGTTCCCAATAGAAGTATTACATAGTTTGCATACGAGCATCACGGAAGAAATTCAATTGCATGCAGTGTCAACTTTGATACATTTGAATAAGGTAGTTTCAGAAAATGAGGTGCTACAAGAAGAACACGATGAACTTATGTTGGAGAGGGATGAGGCCACACAGAGGATAGAAATATTGAAACGAGTGATATAGGGGGTCTATAGTAATATTCCATATTTATCTATGGAGATAGATGCCCCTTTCGAAGAAAAAGTCACAAAGATCGGTGAATCCATTCAGGGCTTCCATGTGAAGATTATTGATTTGGAAGCATGTCGAACACTGAGTACACCACTGGAAGAAAGAGAGAAGACAGAGAAGACAGTTGTGACGATAGTAGAAAGAATAAATATCATGGATGAAGAATGTAAAAAGTTGTATGATAAAAGAACACAAGTATGTAATGTGCTACTGGATAAGGAAAAACTAAAAGCATTAGATCAAAAGCTACATAAAGTGCAAGAGAAGGCGTGGAATATTAAAGACACGATGAATACTCTACCAACAAAGAAAAATATGGTTTCCTTGGTGGAGAAAAAACAAATAAACCAGGAGATAAATCAGATCAGGGATGAGTAGCATACATCGGTGCAAAAGTTAGAGCCACTGGAAGAAGAGGTGAAGCAAGCAGTACAAGAGAGTGAAGAGAAGTTGGATACTCCTATCACCACACAAGCCGCAGAAGAGATATCCGTGCGGGAAGTAGAAGCAAGGGAAAATGTCACAATTGCAAGGGAGACATTTGAGAAACTCAGTGCGACACTAAAGGCAGCCCAAAACTATAACTGAGTGGCTCAGGACAAGCCACATGTGAGTGTTGGGGGCCTACTAGAGAAAGGAATTTTGGGACTAGTTTTGGGAATCATGCAAAAGAAAATTGTGTGACAAGTCGATTGAGGAGAAACGTGCGCGGAAGAAAGCAAATAACACATTTTTAGGGGTCAGCATGTGTGGAAGGAATACATTATTTAAAAGTAGTTAGAATTTTTTTTCCATTTTGTAATGGGCTAATCCTTAATATCAATGTATAAATATGTATGGGTTTGGGGTAGAAAGGAAGGGTTTTTTGGAAAGTATGGAAAAGTAGGGATATGTTTGGAGAATCAAATCAAGTAATAGGTGTGAGTGAGTTTTGATCTTAGTGTGCACTGTATGTGTGAACTGTAAGGGCATGGTGGGTTATAACTAAGATATATTGTATGAGTGTAGTGCACACCTTTTGTAATAAATGATGTTGAATGATAATATAAAAATCCTATCTTTGTGGACATAGCCTAGTTTGGGGTGAACCATGTTAAATATTTGTACTATGATGTGTGTTGTGTTGTGATGTGTTTCTTTTTTGTTATGTTTATGGTGCACTTAGTGAATGAATGATTAATATGAATAATTTATGTGTTGGTTTTGTGCACTTGATGAATGGTTTAATGAAGGAATGTTAAGTATGATGAATATTATGAACGTTTCCCATTTCTCCATGATTGCAGAAACCTTTTTCCTGCAATTCTCATAGGTACCTTGGGTGAGACTTCACCTTCTTCTGGGTGATGCCGAAAGGGTCAGTATATTTAGGGTTTTGTTGGTGATTTAATGTTGAACCTAGGTTCTTCCCATTGTGCGCCAACACCTAGGAAGCAGGTTGAGATAATCGGGTAGCATTGCGAAAGGCTCTGAGTATACCAGAAAATACTTGGGAAGTAGCAGGAAGATGTGGGAATCCTTGAGTAAGGGCCCAGGGAGCAGGAAACAAATTCGAGTAGTAGGATACAGGACTGGGTAACAGGCAACAAGATCGGGCAGCAGGTCTGAGAAACTAATTTTGAGTTTGTCAACAAGTTGTAGAGATGGTCGCTTCAGGATTTTATTTCTAGGAAAGGTTGGAAAGTGTGTTCAACTACAGTACTTGGAAGGAGATAATCATGTTGGTCTTGGTGGATAATGTGATATGGGAATTTTCTAATTCTCAAATAACTCCTCCAACAAATGTGGAAGAACAAGTCATCCATAAACAAAAGGATGTAAAAGTCAGGTGCATTATTCTATATGGAGTATGTTAGCACATAGGATGTGTAGCGGTCAAAATATTTTTATATTTGTAGGTATGAGTCATAGGGTATTTAAATTTTTAGGTTTTGAGCTATATCTCATGTCATAAATCATGTTTGATTCTTCATGAGCATAGTTTTAATTTTAGTCTTTGTAAGAACCTTGGTGTCATGATATTGTTAATCCTCATGAAATAAATAGGGTCAGCATGGGTCACACCCTTGATTTTAAAATCATCATCATTATATATATTGTCTCAAAGGTATGTATAAAGGGTTCCATTATATCATTCTCAACCATTTGAGGGTCAAGTCAAGTGTCCAATCTACTCGTTGCAAAATCACCTGAAAGTTTGCAACATATCAAGAAGTACCTTATGCACTTATTCATCATCATTTTACTTTGAAAACGTGTCAAGGGATATCTCATCATTTTCAACACATTCAATGCCTTATGTTCTTCAGGATTGTTTTGAGGAACAAGTCTAACAATTTGAATGAAGTGTGCTGCCATAGTTTGAAAATTGGCGCTATGAAATGGCTATAGTAGATGAAAAGGATTGGATGCATCCACCTAAGTTATGTTCAAGTTCATGAGACACCAGCCCAATTTCCAGACACACCAGGTGTTATTGGGTAAATCGATAGATGCGGACATGAACTAATCCCCATAGATCCACCTGGTTCTAGAACAAAACGAGATGGAATAAGACACTTTCCCTAAGTTGTGATCATTGAGTTTACTACCAAAAGAGGAATAGATAACATACCTTATGAATCGCTTCCTTATATATTTGTTGCCCCTGCTTCACTCTAGTGCTCTTGTGGAATCGGATATGCGACAACACAAACCAACCAACGTGAAAGTAGCAATAGTACAATTCAATGACAACCTAAACATGTGATCAAGGAGTCATGTAATAAAATACTAATCATTTTATGGGAAAGATACATGCCACCGAATTATATTAATGAAAAGTAGAAGATACAACCGAATTTCCTTGATTTTGCAAGTTCCCTTTTAGTGGTCCTTCATTCCAACACACACATACACTTTCTCTGAAATTCGCATGAAGATAATCCACAAAATCTCGATGGGAAAATGGACGCCTCAAGCATCACTAGGAACATGATTCTTCACACAGTCTTCAGCCTATTCTTTCATCAATTATCTGCTTAATATTTCTTAAATTTTTCCATGAGAAGCCCATGATTATATAGGAGAAGGTGAAGTGGTTAAAGGGATGAGGATGATCCCACCAAATCAGAGAAACCAGTAGGATCGCAACCATACAAATGCCACCTCACATTCTAGAAGATTCCCCTTCTAGAAACTTCGTGAAATCTCTTTCCTCTTTTAGCTTTGGAATGTCGCCGCATCCTACCTATATAGAAGCCTGCGGAAATCCCACGGGCCAGCTACAAAGAAGCCTACGAAAATCATAGATTTCCGCACTGTGTAATATATGCAGCTTGTGGACCCTTTCTAAAAAGAAGCCTTGTAGAGGAGGAAAGAAGTTTCTTTTCTCAGGAAAAAATTCATGTTGGGAGCCTGAACACATGTTTGTGAAATCATCACTAGGGTGACCAAAATAATGTATAACAGAATGCCTCCCAAAGTATGAGGCTGGAACTCATGATAGCTAAAATACTTTGTAAAAATGCGTTTGTGTGTCAGGAACGAGGAGCGCACCAATTGGGGACCTGCAAACAATCAAGCATCCACACAATATTATACCATGTCTGAAATAGGAATTCCCATGTTCAGACTATAAATGATTGGAATCATAAATATAAGTCATGGCCACCAATTATACACTGTGGGTCCATGTCATCAAGATTCTACATAGCCACTAGGAATACACTGTGGATCTATGTATTGGAAAACTCAGACAAAGACATAGCCATGAGACATACAAAGTGGATCTATGTGTCAATTCAAATCACAAATGCTCCATCGCAACTTGGATAAAAAATGATGAGGTCCAGGGTCTTCAATCCTGTCGTCTGTTAGTACGAATCTAGCCATGTGATTACAGGTGCTGAAGTTGAACATGTTTAGAAACCACTTGATTACCGATCATTAATGAAAATCGTTAACAAGTGCGAGAGAAATCACCATTGATGTCAATGACTCCCAAGGTACAATAGTACAATCCAACAAGTGCGAATAGATGAGTTGAATTCGAACACTCAATGGAATCTCTCGATCAGGGATCAATGATGTAAATCCACTGTCAAAAGTGAAGAAACCTGCCATTAAGCCATGCAGGATCTAAGGCACTAAATAATTTATAAGTCTTGTTCCTGGATAATGAGCTAAATTCGACAGGAAAAGACTCGTCATAGGAGGTCCTTGATGTATCCCCCATCAAATGACACGAAATAAGTAACAGATTTAGGGTAGAGAAAAGTATGAACATGATTTAAAACTAGCACAAGGAAGGCCGACATGGTAGGAATTGACAATAGTAGATGGTCAACTCAATAGAGGGCTTGGTTGAACTTCTCTTGAACATATGAATGGAACGACACTGGCCTTGACAACATTGACTCAAAGATGACCCAAGATATGAACTTGCAGAAATTCAGACGAGAGACAAATGGATTTCCCAAAATGGATTCAAATGATGAAGGGGGTGCCATGTTCAAGAGCGACGCTTATTGCCACTAACAAAAATACAGAGACACACATCTTTCCCAAATTTTCGCCCACCATTTCTGGCGAGTACCTTTTTAATTTTTACACAAGCTTGAGGAGGATAACATATGCTTGTTGATGTAAGCTCGTCCTTCAGACGAGTCCCTTTGAGTATTTTTAATGAACCTTAAGAAGGAGTGGTTCGGTCCCATATGGGTCTTTCGATGTTTGTTTAACGAGTCCAAAGATAGAAAACTCAAAGGTTTTTCATGTTTATAGATTCTAGAAAAACACTTAAAAGAGAAGTCTCTCAGTTCCTTTTTCATAAAATAGTTCGAAAGGACTGAAAAAGTAATAAACTATCACCCATCAAACGTTTTATTCAAGTAATTTTATGAGAGTGAAAAGCACAAGGTCGCTTGACAATCTTTTCTCTTTTAAGGAGTGTGAAAAGAGATTAAAGGTTACTCCGTAAGTTTCATTATTTTTGTGTTACCATGATGAGTACGAAAAGATGACAAAAGTATACTCGGTTACATTCTCATTGATTTTCGAGCATGAGAACGAACAAAGACTAAGCTCGAGTTTTTTTCTGAAAAACACTAAAAAGTAAGCGTACATGCGATGAAAAAGAAAAACAAATTTCCAAAACCGTCCATACTTCATTGCTCAGAACCCTAGTCTGCCCATCTACGAGAAACAAAACACTCACAAGACCATTAGGCTGGTAGGTTTTTGAGAAAATATATTTAAATGACATAAATATTTTTATAACAAGTAAAAAATGAGATAAATAGAGGTAAGGACTCATTTTTACTATTTCATTTGTATTTGGTCAAAAACTTGTCTAAGAGCCCTTTTTTCACCTCATATTTCGTCGGTCGATTGCGGGGAGCACAGGCGATCATTTGGTGAATGGTTTGCGTGAAAACGTTGAGTACCTCGTCTTCTTCCTTTTCAATGTTTTAAAATTCATTTCAATTTGTTAAAAGATGATTTTTTGGGTGAATTTTTAGGTCGTAGGCGTGTGTTGGGGCCACCGCAGGTGCCCCATATTGGGGCCTGCAGAAAACCAGAAATAAAATGATGTGTTGGACCAAAATGAATTCCAAAAAATGATAACTAAAGGTGCTAACTTCTTTCTTTCATCTCCATGCAGGTATTTTGATTTCAAATATGTTGGAGTGGAGAGAAAGACAACGTGAATACGTTGATGAAATGGCTTTAAATGATCTGGCCACCATAAATCCCCTACGACAGTGTGGTTTGTTAAAGTTCTTCAAGATCTAGGGCATGAGAGCCCAACTGAGAATTTTGGAATATTTGGTTCAAATGTGGGACATGGACCAACAAGTATTTCATGTGGGTGATCATGTTCTTTCCTTGGACATTGAAGATATTTACTTCTTGACAGGGCTATCCCGTCGTGGGGCATTGTTGCCACAAGGGCAGACCCAGGGTTCAATGCTACAATAACGCACCAAAAAAACCCTAACTACTAGCCCTTTCGGCAACACCTGTGAAGAAGATGAAGTCTCACACGAGGTAGAGGAAGGGGTGGTTGTAGGACTCAAGTGTCTGCAACCTAAGATGGGACAGAGATCTGTGATTGTATTTCTTAGCAAGCACTTAGCATAGATCATTCATCAATATTCCACTTAGATCTACTTCGTCGCTATAATAGAGAATCATAGTATTCACTTAGGTCTAGATTATTTTAGCACTTAGAAACAACAAGACGGATCAGATCTGGTAGAACAAGCGCTTAGCACATTCATGCCCATCATATTTGGAATTCATATACATCTCTAGCACTAAGCATAAGCAAGTCTATCTAATCACATCTAAGCACTTAGCAATACAAACATCTAAGAAGAAACACAAATCACAACACACAGTATTTGCGTGGTTCACCCCCACCCTGGGGCTACATCCACCAACTCTTCTTCTTTAATATATTTAGTCAATCAGGTTATAGCACAGAGCTATCAAAATCCTACTCTGCATAGGACAAGAAATCTGTGCACACCTCACCAGATCCTCCTTCCTTGAGTAGATCTAGCACAGAGCCTCCTTACAATATGTGCACTCAACACCTACAATACTTTCACTCAGCTCTGCAAGTCAATCACATAGATAAATTCTAGCACTAAGCCCTTGGATAATATTCTCCTCTACTTACATCGCCCAGATATCTATTTATACATTACAAAAGTGGTCCTAGGTGTGGGTAAACCCACAGGACAACATCCCTTTCCCATTACATTGTCCCAAAACCCAAAAAGGACCCAAAAAGTGGGTCGAGATCCCATGATCTCTGCTTCACTTGGCGCTCTATCTTCGACAGGCTGTCAAAGTCCCAAAAATAGTCAAATATGAGCAAGTATTCCTCAAAACTTCGTCAAGGGCCAATAGGCCCCCAACACTCACCCGTGACTCATCCCGAGTCACTCAGTTCTGACCAATTCTGCCTCGAACAATTCGAGCTTGGCTCGAGCCACTTTGACCTGCTGCATTGTTGCTGCCTCTTGCTGGGTGAACTCCTGGATGAGTGCATCATTTACTAGTTCGTCAGGGCGCTTCTCTGCTAAGATGATGACCTGTTCTAGCTCTGTTCCTTGGGTCTCAATCTCCGAAAATAACATGTATGCCTTATCCTGCATGGGTTGGATTCATTGAGTGACCTCCATTACTTTACTTTGAAGCGTGTGAATATGTTGTTGGGCGGTGAATTGCATGTGAGACTGCTTCATTCTCTCTACAGGTGATAGGGCCTTCAACTGCACCTATAGCTTTTCTACTTCATGATTTGCCTCCTGGAAATGCGACTCCAATTTATGCAATTCTAGATTCTCAGTTAAGCTTTCATATAACTATGCACTTCTTCTACTTAACTGTTTGCATTCCTTAGTGAGCACTTTAATCCCTTCTATTGTTCTCCAGGTAGTCATTTCTCACTGGTCATGCACTTCTTGTGAGGTTTGTGGTATGGTCTGAAGTTCTAATTCCATGACTCTTTGTTGAAGTTGTTGAATAACTTCGGCAAGCTTCATCACTTGGCGTTCTATGGGTTCTTTTTCCTTCTTCTCTAAGTCGGTCACAGAGTGGAATTCTCTGTTGACTGCTTCTTCAATCCCTATCTACTTTGTGAGCAATTTCTCTTTCTCTTTTTGGATCTTCACCCTATCTTCTTCAAATTTTTCTTGGATAGCATCCTTCTTTTGTTGCGCAGCTCAGCGTTGCTCGATGAATTCCTCATGTGCTTGCTTTAAGTCTTGGGTGGCCTGCATTATTTCTTCCTGTGCTTTCCAAAGGCGTACTTCAACTATGTCATCAATCTTATGGAGTTGAAATGGTTCATCTTCTGCTTCTTTTGTTCCTTTCGGTAGGGGTGCAATTGAGACTGCGCAGCTAGACTGGAGGGCTTGTTGTACTCCTTGGAGCGTGATCTCGATTATGTTGTAAATTGTCTCTTTCTTAGATTCCTAATTTTTTGTTATCTCTTCTATGGCTTCATTCATAGTTGTGATGAGGAAATTGAAGTCATCTGGAGTGAGAGTGGTCTGCAGCTTAGTTACGGGTGCTTTTGATTTCTTTCGAGAGGAAGGTTATGGAGGTGAACCCTTCATCTTCTTTAGGATTTCTTCTTCGTCTTCTGACCTCTGTTTGAATTCTTCTAAGTCTTAGCCATTACCTCCTTGCTCTGGTGTAATGGATGAAGTTCTTACAGATCTGTTGTCTACATCCTAGATTTCCTCATCCTTATTTGTCTTTTTAGTTTTCTTTGTCTTCCTTGTCCCAGGTGTATCCTACGCAGCTTTTGGGCTGTCGATGTCGGACATTTCTACGGTGTCTTCTGAAATAAGGAGGTTCGTTGACCATTCCCTGGTGATCTCCTCCAGGTCATCTTTTGTCATCTTATAATAAGACTAAATTTTTTCCTTGTGCTCATCATCGCGTGTTGTAATCTATATGAAATGGTGGTCTGTGCTGAACTTTATCAGAGGTTGAAACCTATGTAAAGTATTTCGGGTCATGAGAGGCTTGGATTTGATGGCTAGCTTCAACTGGGTGTAGAAGGTATGGAAGACGGCATTAGATTTCCACTGCTTGTTTATATCATTCGAGTACCATAGTGTACTGAAATTCACGGCCAGTGGTTCAAAGGGGTCAATGTTCGGGAAGGTTTCACCTTCCGGTAGCTCCCATGCAATGAAATCTATAAGTATCAAGAGCCATCTAAAATGGAATTCATGCCCCTGATCTTGGGTTTCTCTGTAGTCAATCTCTAGTTGATTCACCAGGTACTTCACCCAGTTCATCTGTAGTCCCTCTGTGCACTTCCCTGCGAGGTATACTACAAAGCCGGATACTTGCGTGGGTCGATTCTTGCATACCAACTTCCCTGCAATCAGTTGACATGAGAGGTGCACTGCGCCACATTCAATAGAAGCTACCTTGTAGCCTCGCACTCCTTTCTCAACATCACCATAGGCTTCTTTGATCTTCTGTGCAAGAGCATGATCCGCGGTCTTTCCAGGATAGTAATCATGGGGATCAGGGCCCTGCATGCTAAGTCTGGTGATCCGATTGATCAGTGCTAGATCAACTAGTATTCGATGGTTTAACCATAGGTATCCTCTATGGTATCTCTCCAACAACAAATTCACACAAGCATTCACCTTCTGGTGTCTGCCGAAGTGCGGTATCTTCATAACGTTCAGCAGGGTGGACTATGCAAGTTTCATAGTGCACTGCTGAGGGATGATCTTCAAGTTCTTGCCCTTCACCTTCATCAGATATTTATAAGGGGCGAGCATGCCATAAGCCTTCCAGTCACCCAGGTTGTAGTCACTGAATTTCATGGCCACTATCTTGTCCTAGTCTATGCGGACTGTGTGTACTCCTTTCGGTAGGTACACAGTGATGAGAGTCTACTCAAATTCCCTAGGCACACTGTCTCTATT
Source organism: Picea engelmannii (assembly GCA_009831015.1). Classification (NCBI taxonomy): domain Eukaryota; kingdom Viridiplantae; phylum Streptophyta; class Pinopsida; order Pinales; family Pinaceae; genus Picea; species Picea engelmannii. The sequence goes on from ML796532.1 coordinate 88,696, forward strand.
GATTTCACTGCTCATAGGTGGTATGTAAGTAGGTAGGATGGATGGAACCAACTTTGCATTGTCCATATCGTCTTTATGTTTGGTTCTTATTTCTGCGTCAGCTCGGGATGTTCCATCTTGAGCAGTCGACAGGGAGGCTTGCACTCCTCTCATCGATGATGCCTGTAAACCTGTAGACAGTCCTCTCTCTGACATGACTCTTTCAATTTTGAGGTTAGCAAGTACCTCTCTTACAGATTCTTTAGATGCGCTAAATTCTTCGGACATATATGCTCGGGATCGATATCTCAGGTTCTCAAAGTAAGGTAGGTACTATAAAGAGTAAGAGTAGAGTAATCACTGGTCACAATTCATGTAGTCTGCGGGCTCAAATTCTCAATCAGAAAAAGTGTCTTCCGTGCATGGTGCGATGGAATAAGTAAGAAATTCTGTAACGAATCGTTTGTAATGGATATGGGGCTTCATTAAATCTTTTTCTTCCCGTTATGGCACAGTCTAACGGTCTGGTGATGAGCCATCAATGATTTTTGATCCATTAAGAGTGGAAATCGAGCAGATATATCAGCTTCTAAAGGCTATATTTCTTTGCCATGGCGAAGTGCCCTATGTCGTTGTTATGATATCCCAGTGAAGCTCGAATTCTACAATTTTTCCTTCTACGAGGCTCCCTCTGGAATCTTTTGTAGTCTTTTGATCTGGGCTTTCTTATTACTTAGATTTCTAGCCTTCTTCCTGGTGACGTCGTCTCAGTGATCCTTTTTCCATTCTGATTCTTATACTCATCAGATATAGTCACTTCGCGTTGTCAATATTCTTTCTTTGGTTTCAAGGGTAATACGTCTTCAACGTCTGGAACATGTATCTTAGTCCCTTGTGGTTCTTCTAGTATTCTTGCAACTTTGACATCCTAGTTCCTGGTGTCAAATAGCTCTAATTTGTTTTCTTGTTCCTTCATCAAGTAAGTGATCTTTCCAGTCATGAAATCCATTAGGTATCACTTCTTCTTTTCTAGGGTTTCCTTTTCTTCAGATCTGGTCTTTCTCAATCCAGGTCTTGCCTAACAAAGCCAAAAATGGGGCGTTATTCTCAATAAACTTGATAAATTAAAATTCTTCCTCTACCGAAGTTCCATTGATGCTCAGAGATATCTGGGTAATACTTCCACATAGGGTTACCAATTTTCCTTTAAACAAAATTATTCCTCCCAATGAACGATTCATAGCAAGCCTTCCTAGGGTTTCCCAAGTTATTTATGTCATAATATTCACTTATGTTTCCTCATCCAAAACACAGTCTATGTTGAATTCTCATATTCTTACCTTGATTTGCTCTTTGTTTTTGAATATTTCTGATAAACTGACATCTTTATGCCCATTCAGAGTTTCTTTCATCTATATTAATATTTTTTTCTGATTCTTTCTGGGGTTCTGCTATTTTTGGATCTTCCTTAGGGTTTTCTTCATGCAGATTCATTCTTTCAAGGTTAGCAATCATTCGAGGGCAATCCAATACTTCATGGTCCAAAGATTTGCAACAGAGACAACTAGGTTTTCCACCAAGGCATTCCTTAGCTCGGTCGTCTGCAACTATAACATAGGGTTAATACTCTCTTATTTGTAAATGATCCCCATCCTTTTCTGTACTACGCACCAGGATCATGGTAGCTAGCCTGCAAAAAATTCTTTCTAGGATCCTGCATCAATTTGTTAGTCCAAACATTCTTTCTATGCATAGGTATAACATATCTATCACTGTACTTATCATATCTATTCATATCAATATTTCTTTCATCTATTAATGCCCTAGTTTTCAAGCTAGGACAGAATCTATCAAACATACCTAGATTCATGCTTTAGTAACAAATATTTTTCACTTATATTACTTCTACAAAGAACAAATCTTTCATATCTAGAAACTTTTAACCATTCTTACATTCATTAGAACATTGAACTTATAGATCTTACCTCTTTTCTTCAAAGACTTCCACTTTTACCTTTCTTAGAGCACAAAGTGTTCAGATCTCACTTATTTTTATTCAGATCTGTCCTTCCTTCTTTAGCACAGAGATTTTCAGATCAAGTGGATTACTGTGCACTAGGGTACAGGTCCTCACACAAAGCTTTTACAGTTTCAGGAAAAATCTTTTCACAAAGATTCCTTTTCCTTAGTTCCTAGCAATCACAGTTTCAAGTCCCAACAATAGAACCATTTGTTGGCACATGGGAAGACCCAGGGTTGAACGCTACAACAACGCACCAACAAAAACCTAACTACCGACCCTTTCGGAAACACCTACAAAGCAGATGAAGTCTCACTCGAGGTAGAGGAAGGGGTGGTTGTAGGACTCAAGTGTCTGTAACCTAAGATGGGACACAGATCTGTGATCATATCACTTAGCATAGATCCTTCATCAATATTCCACTTAGATCTACTTCACCGCTATAACAGAGCATCACAGTATTCACTTAGCTCTAGATTATTTTATCACTTAGCAACAACAAGACAGATAAGATATGGTAGACCAAGTGCTTAGCACATTCATACACATTGGATTTGGCACTCATATAAATCTCTAGCACTAAGCATAAGCAAGTCTATCTAATCACATCTAATCACTTAGCAATATAAACATCTAAGAAGAAACACAAAGCACAACACACAATATTTACGTGGTTCACCCCCACCCTAGGGCTATGTCTATCAACTCTTCTTATTTATTATCTTTAGTCAATCAGGTTACAACACAGAGCTATCAAAATCCTACTCTGCATAGGACAAGAGATTTGTGCGCACCTCGCCAAATCCTCCTTCCTTGAGTAGATCTAGCACAGAGCCTCCTTACAATCTATGCACGCAGCACTTAAAATACTCGGAATCATCTCTACAAGTCAATCACATAGATCAATTCTAGCACTAAGCCCTTGGCTAATCTTCTCCTCTACTTACATCACCTAGATATCTATTTATACATTACAAAAGTGGGCCTAAGCATGGGTAAACCCATGGGTCGACATCCCTTTCCCATTACATTGTCCCAAAACCCAAAAAGGACCCAAAAAGTGGGTCGAGATACCGTAATATCTACTTTTCTTGGCGCTTCATCTTCGACAGGCTATCAAAGTCCCAAAAACGGTCAAATATGACCAAGTATTCCTCAAAACTTTTTCAAGGGCCAATAGGCGCAAGTAACCTTAACAAGAGGTTGAGGTGGTGGTTTGTCGATGAGTGAATACATCAGATGGTATTGTGAACCCTAGGCCGAGCGGCGCAAGGGTAAAGTGGCTATCAGACGAGCTCATGATCTGACTCTCAGAACCATAGTTTTCACTATTGCATGGATGGTAGGGAGTTCTTCTTTGCACATGTCTCTGCAGAGCCACTTTCAATATGTCATTGAATGCACTGAACCTCATGTATTCAACTGGTGTGATGGTCTTCTCAGTAGTATTAAGAGACGGTTGACCAAGAGTAAGAATGGGGAACTAAAGCAATTTTGGTACAGATCCATTTTGTTATGTTTATTCCTATAAAGAGTCCCTCACCTACGCCTATAGGAGGAGTGGAATATACCAATGCCACAAGATCCACGGATGAAACGCTGGTGTGATCTCATGTCCCAACATGTAGTGGGGCCCATTATTAAATATAATGATACATTTTTTTATTTGTTGGAGCCCCAGATCTTGATGATCGATGACTATGCGTATGTCGAGCTGAATATTCAAAATGACCCTGACTTGGTGCTACCAGAGGATTCTTAGTGGGGGGACCTAGGTAAGAAAAACATTTTTATTTTATGGTGTTTTTGTAAATTTTTTCAAAATATTAAACACACTTTTTTCTTTTTATGTTTTCAATCCAAAGATTAATCAAAATATTTTGACCATGCAGATGTAGGGCCATTTCGACCCCCAGGTACATCCCCTATACAGAGACGAGGGGAAGCAACGGTAGTAGAAGGATGGGATGCAGAAGATTATGAAGCAATTAAGAAGAATCTGGAGGGTTTGACTGCAGGCATCCTAGATATGTCGATCGGCGAGGTCCCGAGGCATTTCCAGCGCCATACCGTAGGCATGGCTGGTCCACTGAGATGATTTCTCCATAGGGTAGCATGACAAGTAGTGTGTTACCGTGAGCAGCATCCATGATGCCATTTTGTAGAAGCTATGAGCTTCATATTTTGATATTTTGGTCTTAAGACGAAAAACAATCTTTTTGTAAAAAACTTTTATCGTTATATATATATACACACACACACACACACACACACACACACACACATGAGGCTTCTACCGGCTTATTTTTCTTTGTATAATACATGTGATGTGTGATTGGATTTATAAATGTCTCAGATGTATGTCTAACACATAATTATCTAATGCATCAGTTAATGTATTTAGACATCTAGGAATGTGTTGATACTCAATATAATCAAAATAACGTTCCAAGAGGCGAATTCGTAAATATACTCATAACAAAGTAGGGCTTCGGATAGCATAGACATTACTTAACTGTAGCACTACAAAATGTGAATCAGGTCGTATAACCAGGAGATGAATCCGAAGTGAGATAGCATCGGTCAACAATTCGATGACTGTGCTATACTCTGCTATATTATTGGTTGCACGACCAAGGCCAACACCATGTAAACTGATAAGTTCATTCGTGGATGCATATATTTCTCATATAGTAGAAGCTAGGTTCTGAGTACTATGACTAGAGAAATAGGTGAAGCCAAAGTGGGGTAATGAAGACTCTGACATCTGGAAACCAAGCACAATGCAAGGTAAGCGATCGAGGGTAGAAACCAAATAACGAAAAAAATGCAAAAGTAGCACACAACAGTATGATACAGTAAAATACAAACACTCATGCAAATATAGTCTAAGAATAGTACTTCTTCAAGTAAATCCCATTTCTAGGTTCACTTAAAGGAATGCCATCATAATCTACTGACTCCTAGGCTCCCTTCTCCAACACTCGTTTGATGATATAAGGGCCTCGCCACATAGCCTCGAATTTTTCGGCTCCTAGCAAATCATGATCTTGTTCATAGAGGAGAACTAGAACACCCTCAGAGAAAACGCATGGCTTGACATGATTTTCATATGTGCCTTTGACGTGTTTCTTCTGGCTTTCAATAACTAGGGTGGCATCACGAAGGGCTTCGTCCAATTGCATAAGATACAACAAACGTTCTTCATCAGCAGAGGTGTTTGGGAGAAGTTCAACGGCTAGTTTTAACGATGTAATATCACATTCAATCGATAGGACAAATTCTATACCATACACTAATTGGATGGGTGTAAACCCCATGGAAGACTTCACATATGTCTGATAGGCCTATAATGCTGAAAACAACATCATGTGCCAACTTTTTTTGTGAATTCCTATAATCCATCGAAGCACAGTGACAAGAACCTTGTTGATGAATTCAACTTGGCCATTGGCCTCTGGATAGTAGGGGGTTGAGTTTTCATATCGAAGACCCAAATTTTTTGTAATCTCAGACATCATGAAGTTTTGAAAGTGGCTACCGTGATCAGTGACGATAGGCTGTGGGATTCCAAATCGTGTGATGATGTGATTGAATATGAATAGGGCTGCAGTTTTTCCCATATTGTCGAATGTAGGCATCGCCTCGGCCCATTTCATGAAATAATCCATGGCTACGATAATGTATGCATGCCCCCCAGACGAGTGAGGGTTACAGGTCATGAAATTGATACCCCATTTAGCGAAAGGTCCAACGGAAACTACATGGTGTAAGAGAGCGGGATGAGATCTTATCTTATGATTGTATGTTTGGCAAGCATGGCATTTCTGGATGGCAATTATACAATATTTAAATAAAGAAGGCCAGAAGTACCCTGCTTGAAATATATTTTGGGCAGTGGCATACCCAGACATTTGACCGCCACATGCTCCAGGGTTGTAGTCATTCAAATCTTTCTCGGCCTCATCAAATGCGAGACAACGTTGAAATATAGATTCAACACCACGATGATAAAGAGTGTCATCGAGAATGATGTATTGATGGGCTTGATAGTGGATGTGACGATGGTAAGTACTAGAGAGGTTTGGCCAGAAAGTTTGAGTCTGGATATAAATGATAATATCTCCATACCAAGCATCATCAGAACTGATCAAAAAAAGGGATTCGTCTGGTAGGAAATGCTCTGTCACATTTTCTGTCTCAGCGGAGGGAAGGTCACATATCAATTCAGAAAAGACTAGGGAATTCTTAGACTTAGCACGTTCGAATTCCAAGTCAAACTCCTGGAGAATCACTATCCAGTTGGATTATTTTCCCCCTAGAAATTGACGTGTAAGAATATGTTGCATAGGGTTGAAATCAGAAATTACAGTGGTCTTGCGTAGTAGAATATAGTGATGGAAACGTTGGACAACTTGAACAGCTGCCAAGGCCAGTTTTTGAACATGCAAGTACTTGTCTTGAGTAATCACGAGACTCTAACTCAAATACTAAATGACATGTTTTCCATGTAAATCATCTTCTTGGACCAGAACCATGGCAATGGTAGAGTCCAAAGCAGCGAGATAAAGGAAATAATATCGACTATAATAGGGTGGGAAAAGGAGTGGGGTACAGGTTAAAATTAGTTTCAAAGCGTCGAAGGCTTTGTTGGCAGTGGTGTCCCATACAAAATTAGAGTCCTTATTTAGTAGTCGAGTAAATATGAGTGTTAACTGAACATAGTTTGGGATAAAACAACATAGAAAGTTTTCCTTCCCTTGCAAACTTTGTAGTTGGCAAAGTGAGGAAGGAGGAGAGAGATTGAGGATCGCCTCAACCTTCAAAGGATCTACCCTGATCCTCTGACATGACACAATAAATACCAGGAGTCGGTAGGACTCCACACAAAAGAGACATTTATGTGGGTTTAAGTGTATACTATAGAACCGACAATGAAGGAAAATGGCTCGGAGGTGGGTCGGATGATCACTACGATGCATGGAATGCGTTGGTAGGTCATCTAAATAGGGTTGTACAATATTCTTAATATCATGGAAAGCGTAAGACATAGCACATTGAAACGTTGCACCGACGTTTTTCAAACCGAAGGGTAGTTTCTGGTATGCAAAGGTGCCCCAAGGAAAAATGAAAGTGGTTTTGTGTTGATCCGCAGGTAAGATATTGATTTGATTATATCCAGAGAAATTGTCCATCAAAGAGAATATTTCACTTCCAGTGCAATCATCGACGATTTGGTCAACAAAAGGGGTAGGAAAGTTGTCCTTAGGAAAATCTTTGTTGATATCCCTATAATAAACATAGACAAGAATCGTACCTTGTTTCTTGTTAACCGGAACTAGATTGAATACCCAATTAGACAAAGCCACGGGATAAATAAATCCATCTTTAAGAATTTTTTCGACTTCAAGCTTGATAGTAGTTGCTTTACAGAGGTGGACTAGGTGAAGCCTCTGCCTGATGGGTTTAGCATCCAAGTAGGTCCTAATTTTGTGTATAACAATATCAGGGTCAATACCTGGCATCTCTTTGTAGCTCCACATGAAGATGTCACGAAGTTCTTGAAAAAGTGACTTATATGTAACAACCTCATTGGTCAAACATGAAGCTTCGATGTGGACATTTTCAACAATTCCAGGTTTAATAGATATGTTGAGGGGGATGGTGGGTGAAATGTTACTTAAATTCCCTTCATATAACACATTGTGTGTGGATTCATGAACTGGAGAAATAATGACAACAATCAACGGAGTCAAGATCCGTTGGTAACTTTCGATGGTGTGTTGTTCGAGAAAGAGAATGGAACGATGATGCCCATCATCCCAAGTGGTATCTTCCATCGACATAACCGACATAATCATCTCATCCGTGGGAAAAACAATGTGGAACAGATTAGGAGACGAATCACTGAGAGAGGGAGTAGAAGGTTCATTCGATTGAATGGCTTGGTAGGTGGATTCAACCAGACTTAAAGGCATCTAGTCACCGTAGTGAAGATAATCCCTGGGTTCGGGTACTATCCATGGGTCAGAAAACACAGGATTTTCACGGAAAGAGGTGGAAATCATATTAATCGAGGAAACCAAAGGAGGCAGAACATCAGGTGGTGGGATCGGGAATGCACCCATCATAGTTTAATCTTTTAGTAGACCCACACTGACATTCTCCTAACCAAGTGGTTTCTTTGCAATGAAAGGTACGTTGTAGGTACGCGTATCAGAGTTAAAGAAGGTCAGTTAGTCTACTGTAACTACTTTTCCTTGATGTGGAAAATGTACAATATGGAAAAGAGTAGACATGACTTCATGCATGGAATCAATCCAGCTACGGCCAAGTAAAAGATTGTGATCGAGAGGGGTGTCAAAGACCTCAACTTCAACGTTGACCATTTTTCCTTATAACATAATAGGCAATGAAGGGAGTACACCGTAGGGTTTAAATCTAGAGCCATTAAAGGATTTGAGTGTGTTGTGTGATTCAATTATGGAAGGACAGCCAATGGATTTCCAGCAGGCAATAGACATGACACACGTTGAGGCACCCTCGTCAATAATTTTTCTACAAATGTTCTTGTCGGCGAGAACAACTTGTATTTGAAATGCAAGTTGAGGGGGTAACCTTGGAATGTGATCTTCCAAGTCAAAGATTATTAAATTCGTATCCGTAGGGTTGATTCCACTAATAGATTTCAACAATGCCTTCCATTGTGTAGGACAACTCTGAATGACTTTGAGGGCTGACATCGCAGACAATGCTTGCGCCGGATCCTCTATAATATTGTAGTTATGGGCAGTACACGCATGAGGATTGAAAGAATACTTTTGAACCATGCCCTTGGAAGGAGGGCGAAGGATTGTATCGGAGTTAGGTCATTCGATATGAAGAGGATCATTGGAAGGTGGAGTTGAGCGAGATTGTTGAACCAACGAAGGTGGTATATCATCAACTTTCGCCTTGGAGGACGAGTAATCTTTGGCATGAGTGGTAAGTGTGATATCATTCTTCTTTGAATCACTGTTACACATAAGTACATAGTAGGTAGTGGAGGAAGAAGGTTGATCATGGATGACCAATTGAGCCTGTTGTTGAGAAGGAAAAGGCTGAGACAAGACAGCAGGTGTAGGCGGTTTTGGGGTCCCTTGAAGGAATTTTGTGACCTCGGCACATCTTAGACAGTCCTTCATGTAGTGATCATCACCACATATAAGGAAAGGATAGTGAGGTTTGTGTTTCTTCTTATCATAAATAGGTTGTGAATTGGTCTTGTCGGATAGTGGGTTGTTATTTTTATCCTCCTTATTCCTACCCTTCCCTTTTTTACATTTATTCTTACTGGTAGGAGTCGATTGAACAATGTTCACATCTAAAGTTTTACTGATGGGAGGAGTGGGCGTCGAAGCAGTTTGAACATTAGAATCATGGGATTTGGGATTGGTGTGAGAGGCTTGCATAGATCGAGGTTGAGCATGGAAAGTACCTATCACACCATCAATAGCATGAGAAGCTATTGGGGTTTTTGAGGTGGTCCTGGTAGAAGGACGAGGTGCATCAGAGAGCATATCATAAAGAGTACATGTTTGTGAATAAACAAGATCGAGGTATTGGGCACGATTGATCGCTTGTTCTTATGTAACAACTCCACCCATGGAAATGCCTTAAGAAATGTCATTCATGAAGGATTTTGTGAACCATTCTACCAATAACTTATCAATAAGATCGAGTTTGATTAAACGTTGTCTTCGTATCCACTCATGAATGTGATCAGAGATATGAGTGGATTTATTTTTCTTGAAAGAACTCAAGATCTTAGTTCCCATTTCATTACGGATTGACAACTGGTAGTGAGTGAGGAAATCCATAGCTAGGGTATTAAAGTCGATGAAGAATAATCGTGGTAGTTCTATATACCACTTTGCGGCTGAACCCATGAGAGTTCGTTGAAAAAGACGTAACCGAATGGAGTCTTCCATCAAAGAGTTGGATGAACAGCAAAGGTGGAAATTCATTACATGATTGTTCGGATCCTCTCCTGGTTTACAATAGAACTTAGGAATGTCTGATGGTAATTTGACTGGTATGACGGGCCAATGAGGAGAGTGATGGACAAGTCGGGTAGATGCAAAGTGGCTAAGAAGGGTAATTGTCTATTCATGTGAGGGTACTTGTGACTTTGGGGAGGAAGTCCTGTCGGTATACCAGTAGGACCATAATAATTTTTCATATGATGCGAAGATCTTGGCAGATTCAGTTGTTGATGGGGAGACAGGTAGCCTATGGGGTTATACTGATTAGGGATGTTCCCTTGGAAAGGGACACTAGATTGAGTGTTCGAACCCAAAATGGGATTGGAAGTCCCAAGGTATGGTTGGCCTATACTAGGGGGTATGAAAGAGCTGACTTGAGGTTGTTGCCCCCTAGTTGATTTAGTATTACCCTGGGTAAGAAAATTCCAATACTAGGCCAAAGTTGTCGGTATGTTTTGTCCATAGGGTAGGGTGGGTGGGGGTTGTCCTCCAACCGGAGGTTGTGTCCCAATTGGGTTTTGACCTCCAAACGGGAGTTGATATTGGCCCCCACGGTTGAATTTTTCGCCAACAAGAATTTGATAATTAGGTGTGAAAGACTGAGTAATTCCACTAGGGTCGGATCCTTCGGCGAAAGGTGGATAAGACCCTTCAGAGGGGGGATAGGGAAGTGTTAGAATGAAACAAGATTGTGCCTAGAAGGACAAAAAACTCCATATGCTTCGGATGGAAACTGAGTAGGGATAAGGATAGAAGCATTCAATTCATTATACCTAGGAGGAAGCGATAGTGAAGGCCTAGGTGAAAGAGGTGTGCCAATGGGAGCTTAGCTAGCCACCATAGTCCTGGTGGGAATAGTCGTAGCGTTTGGGACCATTGTAAAGTGGGCCATCTCAAAGGGGATGGTTGAGTTAGGACCAACTGATGGGGTGTCTGATCTAGTGAAAATATAAGCAGTTGTAATGGGAGAATGATCTAAGGGTATCATGTCTTTAGTAGATGTCTCGGGTAACTCGGGTATGACAAGTATATCAGCACTTGACCCGGCTCCAAAAAGATCCCATCTAGATATGTCAGTAGTCCAAAACGGATCTTGGCCTTCAGGACCTGTGAAAGGTCTGGTTGGTAGTCTAGAAGTTTGAACAACAAGATCTCTGGATGAATTTAGATGAAGAATACGTCTCTCGGAATCGTGAGGAAGTTGAAAATACTCTAGAGAGGAAGAAATTCATAAATTGTCTAAAGAGTCAGTTCTTTCCACTCGTGGAGTGGCAGTGTCTTGGACCTCACTCTGTTGAGGAGAGCCCTCTGGTGGATTAGTAGGAAAGGGTTGAGACCTTTACGTATGTTTCGGAGGTAGGCCTTGCATTCTACGTGAACGATGTGGAGGGTCAATATTGCCCGAACCAAAAACTTTGCGAAAAAAATCTATGGCCAACTATGACAACAAACAACACTCGCTAATAAAATCTAGAGTTCAAACCAGAAAAACAAAAACTTCTTATTTCAAAATCACTAGTTGGTGATGAAATCCAACGTCGCAAGACTAAGATGAGAAGGGGCTAGGCTAGGGTGAAAAATTTACTTTGACGACCTGCTTAACGGACTTACACCCTAGTGCAAGCTCCCACACATAATCGTGGGTATGCCCTCCAAGGAGTCCGAGTGAGTCTAGCCAACTTCGATTCCAGGTACCGTGAAGACTTTCCCCTTCACAGTCACCTTGTGTAATACCCTAATAATATAGGCTACTAAAGTTACCACAAACAACAGTGATGCATGGGGAAACAGTCAACAGTCCGATCCACACGCAAGGCCAGGGTATCGAGCCCAAAATCAACTTGAGAGGCTTCCACTCATCATTGTGGGTATACCTTCAAGTGACCCCCATAATACGTGCAATCTCTACAATGATACCAACAAAGAAAGGTGAGTAACTCTACCAATATCAATGTGACCTCAGGTTTGACCATTGTGTGAGAAGGGCTTCCGAGGAAAAAATGTTGCAAATGGATTTGAACACTCCCTATCATAAGATACTGTTGTGTGTTTTGTGCTTTGGAGAGTGTGTCTCATTGCCTATTCCAAAGCTCTAGCCTAGCTAATATTGGTGTAAAAGAGCCCTAGAAAATAAAAGTTACTACTTGAGTTTTAAATTTCGCAATGTTTTTAAGAGGTTGTTGTTACTCAAGAGGTAAACAGGAATGAAACCAATGTTGTGTAAGACTTCGACCCAATAATGTGCAAACAGAAATGAATGATGCAAACTTTCATTCGATGAATTATATCTACAGTAGGGAGAAGGTATTTTTCTAGAATAATCTGAACTATGATGTACAATTCCTTTTGTTTGAATGTAATACCAAACAATCATCAACAATGTAATTTCACTATTTGTTCTCCTTCAATTTTTTGAATGCCAATATTTTCTGGATAAATGATTACCTAAAAGACTGAAAGACTTTATTTTTTTCCTTTCGAAAACCAAAACAGGGATGGAATTGAGAAAGCATAAGAAATCAATGAAAATATAAAATTCAAAAAACACCCAAATCAATATTTCAATGGAGATAAAAATTAAAATGACAAGAAAATGTTTCTTCAAATGTGAATAAAAATGATATTTTGGTCGTTAAGGAATCTAGAATGTGTAACCAACCTAAAAATTCAAATCTAATCAAAGATTTTTAATCGATCAAGCACTCAGACACAAATCCATATATTATACCCTTAACGATAAAAATAAAAAATGAAAAATGAAAAAAGATCAAAAGAGAGGTGTTCGATCTCCGACACCAATCAAGAGTAAGCTGAAAAAATCAGAAAAATTCAAGAACTGACATCAAAAAATTATTTCCCAGCTGACTAAAGAAAAACTGGGCAACAACAGAGGCCAAAACCCAACCCAAAAAAATTCTCAAACACTGTCGTAGGCTAGCAGTATGACACAGTGCGGAAATGAATAGTTTTTGCAGGCCATAAACAGACAGGGTGAGGAAATCCTGCACTAAAATAAACCAGCAGGGTGCGGAAATCAAAGGTTTATGTAGGCTATCTATAAGGTGCAGTATGGAAGTGTTTGAAAAATCAAGAAATTTGGAGAAAATGGAAAAGAATCCAAGTGGATTTTCAAACCCAGAGAGTCTAAATGGATCTCCCAGAGACTCGGAGACTAATTTCAAGAAAAAAGAATAGGTCAAAATAAAATGGCCAACAAAAAACCACAATCAAGTTGTTCTTCCCCAATGGAGTCACCAATTTTGTTATTGGGTAAATCGATAGATGCGGACATGAACTAATCCCCCTAGATCCACATGGTTCTAGAACAAAACGAGATGGAAGAAGACGTTTTCCCTAAGTTGTGATAATTGTGTTTACTACCAAAAGAGGAATAGATAACATACCTTATGAATCACTTCCTTATATCTTTGTTTTCCCTGCTTCACTCTAGTGCTCTTGTGGAATCGGATCTGTGACAACACAAACCAACCAACGTGAAAGCAGCAATAGTAGAATTCAATGGGAACCTAAACATGTGATCAAGGAGTCATGTAATAAAATACTAATCATTTTATGGGAAAGAGACTTTCCACCATGTTATATTAATGAAAAGTAGAAGATACAACTGAATTTCCTTGATGTTGCAAGTTCCCTTTTAGTGGTCCTTCATTCCAACACACAGATACACTTTCTCTGAAATTCGCATGAAGATAATCCACAAAAGCTTGATGGGAAAATGGAGGCCTCAAGCATCACTAGGAACATGATTCTTCACACAGTCTTCAGCCTGTTCTTTCATCAATTCTCTTCTTAATCTTTCTTAACCTTTTCCATGAGAAGCCCATGATTATATAGGAGAAGGTGAATTGGTTAAAGGGATGAGGATGATCCCACCAAATCAGAGAAACCAATAGGATCGCAACCATAAAGACGCCACCTCACATTCTAGAAGATTCCCCTTCTAGAAACTTCGTGAAACCTCTTTCCTCTTTTAGCTTTGGAACGCTGCCACATCTTGCCTATATAGAAGCCTATGGAAATCTCGCGAGCCAGCTACAGAGCAGCCTGCAGAAATCATAGATTTTTGCACTGTGTAATATATGCAGCCTGCGAACCCTTTCTAAAAGGCAGCGTTGTAGAGGAGGAAAGAAGTTGTTTTTCTCAAGAAAAAAGTCATGTTGGGAACTTGAACACATGTTTGTGAAATCATCACTAAGGTGACCAAAATAATGTATAACACCAAGTACTTCATTGGTGATTTCATGTTGTTTGAGGGTTGATTGAACTGCAAATTGTTGTATATTTTTCTTGTGCTACAAACTGTTAAATGTTTTATGCATTGCCAACTCTCTACACCATTAAATCCCACGGATTTGGTATCCTAAAACCTTAAAATTTTAAATATTTTTATACCAAATAAACATCTTACATTTTCCTCTTGCAAACAACAAAAATATACACTGCCAACTCTGCATTGTAAACTGTCCATTACAACTCTGCATTGCAGACTGTGTGTTGCAAACTGGCACTGTGAACCCTCTTTTTGTTGATAGATCAAACCCTTTTCAATTGAGAATAATCTAGGTACTCGGTTTTAACCTGTCAACTCATATTTTCATGCGCTGCAAACCCTCTGTTTTACACAAAGTTGCTTCAATTTCTTCTTGTTTGCAGTTTCATCCAATTGAATTTCTATTTCTCTTTTCTCACTTCCTACTTGTAACATGTTCATCCTCACACTATTGTTGTGCATAAATTGTTCAGTCATGTAAACCCTAAGTTGTGTCATATTTGTAAACAAAACCTAAATTTCATGTTTTTATTACATATCTCATAAAAAAAAGTGAAAAGAGGGTACATAAGGTTTTTCAAAACATTCATTATGGACATTCAACAAGGAAAGAAGACCCACAAAGGAGGAGATATTGTGAGAGTTGAACCACATGACATGAAACTTGTCCATTCTGAACCATTTTTCATGGAAGCTTTCTAGAGGGTGGGCTACCTAAAGTTTTGTGAGAAAATGCAAAGAGGACATCTTGAAGTAGCTAAGTAGTTTTCACTCAAATTCAGTGGGGAAAAGACTAAGTTGTGGGTTTTAGAGTTTGAAGTCTCTGAGCAATCTATTTCTCTAGCCATAGATATAATTGATTCTGGTGAGAAGTGGTTTAAATCCATGTCTTTGAACTCTTATTTTTCCGAGGAATTCCTAGAACCTAAATATCAAGGAGACAACCTATCCAAAGGAGTGCCAAGAATTCACATGATGGAGTATTTTGACAAGATGCTCAGGGTTATTCAAAGGTACTTCATGTGTGAAGTAAGGTTCAATATGGTATATCAATACCATATCACATTACTACTACACTTCACTGGGAAAGATTCCATGAACCTTCCCTTTGATCTTTTCAGGAGTACTGGCAAGATGTCAGATAAGGTGCAGGCTAAGTCAAAGCCTCATCTTAGAAAAAGGACAAAGCTCAACCTTCCAAGCAACCCATAGATATTATTGATATCAACACTCCTCCTCGTGAACATAATCTTACTTTGAAAAGAATCAGGAGGCAACTTAAGGATGAAAGAAATGAAAATGACAAATTGAAGAAGGAGGATTTGGAGGCTCAAATCAAGATGAAGGATATGTTAGACCTATATGAGCCTTGAGGATACAATTGATAAAGAAAGATACATGGCTATGAGATCTTTACCCCTTCATAGAAAACTCAAGAATGTGTATAAACATAAGAGAGCTTACAAAGTTGAGATCAGGAAATTAAAAGTAGAGTTGCAGCTCTTCAAAGAGAAAGTAGCAAAAAGGAATCTAGATATATTGGCGAAGGTGGATACTAGAAGGAGTACCAGGAAATGATGAATACTTGATACTACTTCACATTAGCATCATTTTTGTCATGGTTAACTTTTTTGCATACAATTATAACCTAGGTAATGATTTTGGGTCTTGAGCTGAAGTTAGCATGTTCATATGATTTTTCCAAGGTTACTTCATATTGCAAGGAGTTTGTAGGAGATTCTAGAAGTTTTTTCCCACTTCATGAGAAATTTTTAAAGGTTGGAATCCTTTTTGGAGGTAAAAAGGAACCTACAGGAAAGTTGGGAGGGTGTGCACTCACTAGCGTAGCGAACTAGGTGTTTTAGGACAGTCTGCAACACAAGTGTTGTGAAATTGGAGTAATGAATATTTTGAAGATGAAATGGATTTCCAAGTGTCAGGTTGAACTCGGATAAGCATTTAGGATATTATTTTCACATCAAAAGGCATCCTGTATCAAGGATCTTCCTGTAGTAAAGCCACATCATTAAGTTGTTAAGGGTTGTTCTAAACATTGCCAACATCTTCCTGGAAAATAACATTATATTTACATTCTTGTTGTACACCTAGTGCCATGCCTTTGTTAGGCATAGGATCCTATGATGAATTTAGGTGGAAAATTGTAAACAGGATTTTGGATGTTTTGTTATTTAACATGCATTTAACTTGATAGGGGGTTCGAATGGTTAACTAGATAATATTTTATCTTTAGTTTCAAGTTGTAACAAAGTTTCCTAATGTATGTACCAAACTCAATAATCTTTAATAGTGAAAGATTAGTTACTTTCCTATTGTCATTTCTATTCTATCTCACTTTGGTGTTAGTTTCAGGTGAAGGATTCATCATGATGCTTGCTTTCTTATTACAATAAATGATTTATTGTTGGTAATTTATGCAAGTTCATCAAAGTGTTTTCTCTTTTTGATTAAGAAGTTCTTATTCAATGTTTTTTCTTCCATATGTGTTCCAGAAGTACTTGATGTGACCTGATACAAATATTTCACCTTTCTTGCTAAGTCTTCTATTTTTCCATTTATATCTCCAAACACTTATTTGAATCTATTCAAAGCCTTGCTTGCTAGTGTGTATTTCATGGAGAGTTTTGTGATTGACATCATAAAATGAGTTTCACACCCATTTGCCACACTTTTAAAACATTATTATTCACAATTATTATGGGTATTATTCTTACATCTACAACAGTCTAGGTGTGACTTCTAGTGCTAACATTTTTGGCACTGTTGTCAGGGAATGAATTGAAGATCTTTCCCTGGGTTGTATGACAAGGACACTACTGATTTTGTTGGTGTACATAAATTATTAAACAGAACGACTGCATAGTGCACCTGGAGACTCCAAATTTCAATTGTGGCTCCCAAGAGTAAGCACATGAGGGTTAACCCACAATCACCTCTGGCTACACCTGAAGCTAATCTAGAAAAAAATCATAAGGGAGGGAAAATATTTGCAAGGAGCCTCCTCTTCTAAATTATTAGGTATTTCTGGAGACCTACCTGACTATGTTTTCCATACACTAGTTCTTGTTTCTCATGTTTCTCATTTACCTATTACTGAAACTCTTGTAAAGTAAAAACTAGGAGATTTTTCTATAGAATACACAATTTTTCCCCTGGACTTGAAAGAAGAAAACTTGGAAAGTTTTGCTTTTCTTGCATCTCCTAAAATTGTAAACTGGTTCAGACTTGAAATTTTGGAATATTTCCCTTTCTTAAGTTCTCCTACTCCCCATTCTTTTAAGTTTCCAGTAACTAAATAAGAAGGAACCTCATTTTCTGGTGAAATCCCCCCAGCTCTATCCAAGTCCCAACCACCTTTTGTTAAATATGAATATGCTCCACCTTATACTCCTCCTTTTTCAAAACCTCCTATTATTTAGATTTCTTTTTCACCTATTAATTCACCATCTACTTCTCCTTAAAGTCAGAATCTTCCTTTTCCAAATCAAATGGTACGAATTAATCCTCCTCATAACATGAATGGATGCCATTGTGGCTACTAGGTATGCACCAGTAGTGCTTCCTCAGTCCATGAATTCTCTTCCAATATGAGATTACCTTAAGTACATGCCTAAATTCACTGGAGAGGAAGATATCACTACAAAAGAACATTTTATTGCATTTTACAGTTATGCAGATAATTTGAATATTGAAAATGAAGATGCATGGATGAGAGTATTTGTGCAAAGTCTAGATGGAGAACCTAGGAAGTGGTTTAGAATTTTAGCTCATGGATCAATAGATGGAATTGAAGCCCTCGATGATGCCTTTTTAAGACATTGGGGTGAAAAAAATTATTGTTTGTATTACATTACAGAATTTGGGGCTCTTAAAAGGAAAGAGGGTGAATCAATGTCATATTTTTCAAAAATATTTAACAAGATGTTCAAAAAATTCCTACTGAAAAGTTAAAACCCACTGAAAATTATGCTAAAATAACCTATGCAAGTGATTTTGACCCAGAATTATGTCTTTTGTTGAGAGAAATAAAGTTTAAAACATTGGCCCATATGCAAGATGTTTCACTAGAGGTTGAATCAAATATATTGGCAATGGATGAGTTGAGGGGAAAATATGATGGAGATAGAAGAAAACAAAAAGAAGCATCATCTTCAGATGCTTAAAGAATTAGTCCCCAAGTTGATGAATTGACTAAATTGGTTAAGTGATTATCTACGGAGATGGAAAGATTAAAACTTGAAGGGAGACAAACAAATATAAATCCTCAAGATTTTGGAAACATAAATAATTTCAGAAGGTCAAATAATACACCTCAAATTATGTAGAGAGATCATAGAAATAAAGAGGATCAGAAGGTTCAAACTCATCTATAAAACAATTTGGTTGATGATGAAGAAGGAAATAATGAGGAAGCAGACCAAGAAATTCATTGTTTAGGGGATACAACTACTTCCCCTCATTTAACCTAGACTTCTTATGAAGAGTCTTTAATGTGAAATCAGTTGAATGAGTTAAGTAAAGGAGAAAAATCCAATGAACCTCAAAACAAGTATTATTTGAGGTCAAAACAAAATGAGGGAAAACCAAATACATCTACTCATCCTAAAAAATAAAATTCCCCTCCCAAGGCAATGGCTGAACCAAATAAAGAAATAGGAGAACAAAACAATCAACTCATTATCAAGGCTCTTGTTCAAGTGGCAAAGGAAATTCTAAAATCCCAATACTATTTTAATTTTGAGAATGAAATCCAAAAAATCAAGATTCATGTCCCACTCTTAGAATTGATGAAAAATGAAGATTTTAATAAATATATCTCAAAAAAGTTGCAACTTTAATCTTATTACCCTTCAACAGACTCGGTTAACTTGCAGGATGAGAAACCTGCAGTTGTATTGGGACCACTGTTAGAAGACAAAGATGACTCCTCTCCCCCCTTTTACACTTCTTTGAATGTGCATGACAACAGATTAAACAATTGTCTTATGGACTTAGGTGCATCCCACAAATTGATGCCTAAGGTTGTCATGGATGATTTGTGTTTGAAAATTACTAAATCTTATCATGATTTGTATTATGTTGACTCAATAAAGTAAAATGCCTTGGATTTATTAAAGATCTAGTTGTCACTCTTTTTCAATTACCTATGAAAAGCATAGTCATGGATATTGTAGTTGCAAATGTTCCTCCCAAATTTGGAATGCTTATGTCTAGATCATAGATCAAGAGGTTAGGAGGGACTTTTCAAATGGATCATTCTTATGCTACCATACGAGTCTTTGGGGGTGAGCATAGAAGGTTGTATAGAGAAGCACAGATAGCATATATCATAAGTGATGAGAGCAACCCAACAAACCATCCCATCTATGTTGTTGATATTTATTTAGGATCTAGTATTCTTCATCTTACTTATTTTTCTCAATCACCTTTAGAAATAAAAAAATCAGTCACCAACAACATGTGAAACAACTAGAGAGTGTGCTCAAACATGGAAAATGTATTTTGATGGTGCATCTTCCAAGGATAGTGTTGGTGTTGGAGTAATTTTCATTTCTCATTATTAGGATGTCACAATATTGTCCTTCTAACATGAATTTGAAACCACAAACAACATTGTAGAATATGAATCCTTAGTTTTGGGGCTTAGAGCTGCAAAGGACATGAAAATTAAGGAACTGGTAGTTTTTGGAGATGTAAAGTTGATTGTGAATCAAGTTAGAAACATATATCAAACAAATAATCCTAGACTGAAATCTTATAGGAATGAGGTTTGGGACCTCATTTATAATTTCTTCTCATCCTTCAACATATTTTTTGTTCCTAGAGAGGCTAATACACTGGATGATTCCTTAGTTGTTTCTGCTAGTAATTTTAAAATCCCACTACCTGCAAAGCCTAAGTATAATGTTGAGGTGAAATACAGACCTTCTTTACTTGATAATGTCAAGCATTGGAAGGTTTTTGAAGATTCAAATGATGATAAAAATATGCATGCTAATAAATTTATGAACAAGATTGTAGATCACAAAATTGTTCAGTGTCCTAGCATTCATATTCCTAAAGGATTGGTTCCATTGGAGAGACAGTTTGATAAAAATGATATTGTTGTGAAAGTGAGTGGTTCTAAGGAAAATGCAGATCTGATGGAATGTAATCTAGGCACTGAAGAGGAACACAAATATGTTAAATTGTCTAGTAGCTTGTCAAAAAATCAAAGGGCTGAATATATCAAACTGTTGAAAGAATTTTCTAATGGTTTTGCATGGAAGTATGAACACCTGGAAACTTATGATACTAGCATCATTGAGAACATAATACCTTTGAAATATGACACCAAACCTTTCAGACATAAACTTAGGAAGATCAACCCTATGTTATTGCCCATTATGGAAAAGAGGTCAAAAAATTGCTTGATGCCCAGATCATTATACCTATGAGGTATTATGATTGGATATCTAATTTGGTCCATGTCAAAAAGAAGAATGGTGAGATCAGGATTTGTGTTGACTTCAAGAACTTAAATAGGTGTTCCAGAAAAGACAACTACCCCTTACCAAAAATGGACCATATCTTGCAAAGGGTGATAAGCTCAGTAAAGATTTCAATGATTGATGGGTTTTCGGGCTACAATAAGATTTGTGTGTTACTCGAGGACAGAGAAAAGACAATATTAACCACTCCTTGGGGTACATTCATGTATTCCAAGATGCCATTCGATCTCATGAATGCATGGGAAACTTTCCAACATGCAATGGACATTGCATTTATTGGAGAGAAAGACAAGTTTGTGGTTATCTATTTGGATGATATCACAGTGTTTTCCAAGTATGAACAAGAGCATTACCAACATTTAGAGAAGGTGTTTTTGAAGTGTAGAAATTATGGGTTGTCCCTTAATCCCAAGAAGTCTCTTTTTTCCATCAAGGAAGGTAAGGTTCTAGGACATATTTCCTCAGTTGAAGGAGTAAAAATTGACCCAAATAGCGTAGAGGCTATAAAAACGCTTTCTCTCCCAAGGTCCAAGAAACAAATTCAGTCCTTCTTAGGTAATATAAAAATTTTGAGGAGATTTATATCTAACTTTGTTGAGTTAGTGAAATTCATCACTTCCATGCTGAGAAAATGGAATGAAGTAAAATGGACACTTGAAGCTAGGGGTTCTTTTGAGCAGATAAAACAAGCACTGGTTAATGTTCATATTTTGATCAGTCCTGACTACTCAAAGGAATTTTTGTTTTTTTTCCTTTTCCTCAAATGATACATTAGCTAATGTCCTTCTTCATAAGAATTCATATGGAATGGATAAGCCTATCTATTTTTTCATTAGGGCCTTGAGAGATGTTGAAGCTAGATATGACATCATGGAGAAACAAGCTTATTCTTTAGTCAAAGCTCTAAAATTCTTCAGGGTATATGTTCTTCACTCAAAAATCATTTCTTATGTTCCTTCAAGCTCTGTGAAAGAAATTATGATTCATCCTGATATAGATGGGAAAACAATTAAGTGGATTGCTAAGATTTTGGAGTTTCATATTGAGGTGAAACCCACCAAGTTGGTAAAAGGTGAAGGTTTAGCTAGATTTTTAGATGAATCCAATTTTTTAGCTGATATTCCTAGCAACAACTTGCAAATCAGCTCAAAATTGGCAGAATGCAATTGGTACAAGGATCTTATCTATTTCTTGCAAAATTTGAAGCCTCCCACTAGACTTGAGAAGACCATATTATTGGATCTAAAACTTAAAGCAGTCAAGTATTGTATTGTTGATCGGATTCTATATTGGAAATATCCTTTAGGAGTTCTCTTAAGATGTTTAGATCCAAAAGAGGCAAAACAAACTATGACTGAATTTCATGGGAGTTTATGTGGAGGTCATCGCTTCTTCAGGACTACAGCATACAAGATACTTAGGTTTGGGTATTTCTGATCTAGTTTATTCGTTGGTGTGTGTGAAAAGATCAGTCTTGTGAAAAATTTCATGCATTCTCAAGAAAAAAACAACTCAAATATTTTCCTATAAAACCCACGGTGGTATATAGCCCTTTTCAGTAGTGGGGAGTATACTTTATTGGATAAATTCATCAATCCTCAAGTGGCCAACACCGTTGCATTCTAAATGCTATTGATTACTTTACCAAATGTATAGAAGCCATTCCCACCAGAAATGGAACACAAAAAGTAGTTATTGGCTTCTTGGAATATATTCTATCAAGGCTTGGTTTCCTAAATAAAATTATCATTGATAATGCAACAACTTTTACGGTTGATCCCCTGGTGAATTTCTGTGAAAAAATTGGTATTCAACTTATCCAATCCACTCCATATTAATCTCAGGGTAATGTCTTAGAAGAATCCTCCCACGAAATCTTAGTGAATATTATCAGAAAATTGTTTGAATATAATAAGAAGTCATGGGATTCAAATTTGAAGTTTTCACTATGGGCAGACAAAGTAACCACCAAAAGGTCAATTAGTAGCACACTATTTCAGCTGGTTTATGGAACTGAAGTTGTTTTCCATGCTCAGTTAGATTTACCTGTGGACAAGTTTCTTCAAGATGAAGAAGGGGAACCAGATCACATGATCAGGAGGATGCATCAACTTGTGGAAGTACAACAAACTAGAGAACAACTTTTTGACAAAGAACAAAGTCATCAATAAAAAATACAAGAAGTTTTTGACAAGAAGGTGAGGAAGGAATATTTTCATCTTGGAGACCTGATACTCAAATGGGATACTCAAAGGCAAGATAAGGGAAAAAATGGCAAATTCAAATCCCTTTGGGTTGGTTCTTTTGAAATTTCTGAAGTTTTGCAAAATCATATTTTAAGCTACATAATTTGGAAGATGATGAAATTCCTGGTGGCCCGATCAATGGGAAATTTTAAAGAAATATTTTTTCTAAAATCCATGGGTGGCTTCATTTCATTGTAAATACCAATCTATTAGTTAGTTTTGTTTTCTTTTAATAGTGACTCCTTTCCCAATGGATAAGACACTGAAACTACATGTTCTTGGAGCCTCATAGGGAGGTCTCCATCCCCTGTGGAGCTAGATGTTAGCACATAGGATGTGTAGGGGTCAAAATATTTTTAGATTTCTAGGTTTGATTCATAGTATCTTTAAATTTTTAGGTTTTGAGCTATATCTCATGTCATAAATCATGTTTGATTCTTCATGAGCATAGTTTTAATTCTAGTGTTTGTAAGAACCTTGGTATCATGATATTGTTCATCATCATGAAATAAATAAGGGTCAACATGGGTCACACCCTTGGTCTTAAAACTGTCATAATTATATGTATTGTCTAAAAGGGATGTACAAAAGTTTCCATTATATCATTCTCAACCATTTGAGGGTCAAGTCAAGTGTCCAATCTACTCATTGCAAACTCACTTGAAAGTTTGTAGCATATCAAGAAGTACCTTATGAACTTATTTCTCATCATTGTACTTTGAAAACGTGTAAAGGGATATCTCATCGTTTTTAGCACTTTCAATGCATTATGTTCTTTAGGATTGTTTCAAGGAACAAGTCTAACAATTTGAATGAAGAGCATTGCCAAAGTTTGAAAATTAGAGACGCGAACTGGTTTTAGAAAATGAAAAGGATTGGATGCTTCCACCTAAGTCTCATTCAATTTCATGAGACACCATCCAAGGTTCCAGACATACCAAGTACTTCTTTGGTGATTGCATTTTTTTTTAGGGTTGATTGAACTACAAATTGTTGTATACTTTTCCTACGTTCCAAACTGTTAAATGATTTATGCACTGCCAATTCTATGCACCATTAAAACCCACATCTTTGGTATCCTAAACCCTGGACATTTTAAATATTGTCATACCAAAGCAACATATTACAGTTTCCTCTTGCAAACAACAACATTATCCACTTCCAACTCTGCACTGTAAACTATCCATTACAACTCTTGCTACAAAATGGCATTGTGAACCCTTCGTTTCTTGATAGATCAAACCCTTTTCAATTGAGATTCATCTAGGTCCGAGGTTTTAACCTGTCAACACATATTTTTTTCCTCAGACGTGGAAAATATTGAAAGGTTTTCATAAAAACCTAGTTCAATTTGCGCTGCAAACTTAACCACTAGCACTACAAACCCTCTATTTTACACAAAGTTGCTTCAATTTATGCTTGTCTATAGTTTTATTCAATTGAATTTATGTTTCTCTTTTCTCACTTCCTACTTGTAGCATGTTCATCCTCACACTATTGTTGTGCATAAATTGTTCATTCAAGTAAACCCTAAGTTGTGTCATCTCTATAAACAAACACTAAATTTCTTATTTTTATTACATTTCTAATAACAAACAGTCAAAAAAGGGTACAATAGGTTTTTCAAAAGAGTCATGGATAGTCAACAAGGAAAGAATATCCACAAAGGAGGAGATATTGTGAGAGCTAAACCACATGACATGTAACTCATCCATTCTAAACCATTTTTCAAGGAAGCTTTCTAGACGATGGGTTGCCTGATTTTTTGTGAGAAAATGCAAAGAGGACATCATAGAGTAGCTAAGTAGTTTGCACTCAACTTTAGTGGGACAAAGACTAAGGTGGGGGTGTTGGAGTTTGAAGTCTATGAGCAATCTATTTCTATAGCCACAAAGATACATGATTGTGGTGAGAAGTGGTTTAAATCCATATCTTTGAACTCTTCTTTCTCCAAGAAATTCCTAAAACCTGAATATCAAGGAGACAACCTATCCAAAGGAGTGTCAAGAAGTCACATGTTGGAGTATTTTGACAATATGCTCAAGGTCATTCAAATGTACTTCACCTATGAACGAAGGTTTAATATGGCATATCAATACCATGTCATATTACTACTATACTTCATTGGGAAAGATCCCATGAACCTTACCTTTTATTTTTTTAGGAGTATTGGCAAGATTTTATATAGGGTTCAGGCTAAGTCCAAGCAAGTGGATACCAGTGTTTTTCACTGTGGTTTAATCAAGATGCTAGTACTGGAAGAGTTGAAGAATACTAGCCTTGACTGGGAGACTTTCCTAGTTGCATCAAGTTTTATATTTCTCACACACCACAGTACAAAAGAAAAACACCTACCCCTGTTGAGAAGACTATGCATTCAGATTCAAGCAAGAAGAGGAATATGACTAGAAGTGATAAATCCTTAAAGGTTACTGATAAAACAATTAAAGGTGGTCCCTCACATCCTCCTGATAGAGAAATTTCTCCTATGGAAGAACCTACATCTATCGAGATATCATCAAGCAAAGAAAGGAGTTTGAAGGGAAAAAAACTTATCTTTTCCCCACCTATTTTTGTAGAAACGGTCAAATTTAGAAGACCTTTCACTAGATCAACAGCTAAACAACATGTTACTATGGAAGATGGTGCAGCAGAAGCCTTATCTCATCAAAAGGACAAATCTCATCCTTTCAAGTATCCCATAGAGATTATTTATATCAACACTCCTCCTCACTAAACTAATCGTACTTTCAAAAGAGTGATGAGGTAACCTAAGGATGTAGGAATTGAGAATAACAAATTGAAGAAGGAGGATTTGGAGGCCTGAATCAAAATGAAGGATATGTTATACCTATATGAGGAGACTATTGATAAAGCAAGATACATGGAGAAGAGGTATTTACCCCTTCATAGGTAACTCAAGAATGTGTATAAACAAAAGAGATCTTGCCAAGTCGAGATCAAGAAATTAAAAGTAGAGTTGCAGCCCTTCAAAGAGAAAGTAGAAAAAAGGAATCTAGATATGTTGGATAAAGTGGCTACTAGAAGGAGTACTAGGAAAAGATGAATACATGATACTACTTCACATCATCATCATTTCTGTCATGGTTAACGTTTTTGCATACAATTATAACCTAAGTGATTATTTTGTGTAACATCCTCCTTGTTACGACCACAACTCTGATAACACGTGAATTTTTTTATTTTTTTTTTTAAAGTGTGTGCGCATGTGTAGAAAGGAAATAGACACACTTGACTCTACGTCACCACCCGACGACTAACAAGACACAACCAAGATGATGACAACAAGAAGACACAAGGCGCTCAACAAGTAACTTCCAGCATTAACGACCATAGCCAAAGGCGCACAACACAAACATTTAACGACATACTGGGTTATGCACAGTACGAACACAGAAGGAAGAATCCACAGTAGTAGATTTTACTATTTATGCACAGGAAAGCAGGGTGTTTAATCTTAGTTCTCTGCTCCGGAGAGAGAGAAGGTCAGATAGGCTCCTGGCCGACTGCTCAGGCAAAAACTAGTAATCTCTGTCAGGCGTGTCGCAAGAGTGGAAACCCTGCCTTTAAAGGGCCCGAGACTCTTGATACGGCACAGGATTCTATAACAAAAATAATCACCCACACCGACTTACATACTAGGCTACTAGGAGGTGTCTACATCCCGCCCGACACAAGCAGACCAGGCAATACATTGTTCACAACCAAGTATAACAAAAATTAATGATACGACCACGTCCACTAAGGGAGACACAAGTCAAGGACCCCGACAATGACCCACCATTAGTTAAGACTCCTCACTACCTATGACTCAAATGGAAACAAGTACAGATCATTTCTTTGTTTGGATCTCGCTAGTCGGCGAGTTACCAACCCAACCTTAATGATGTGAATTCGATTAAATGCAATCCCCATTTACTACTCATAGTAACCTATTTTGCTTAATTCAAGGACATTTCAAATATTGAAAATTTACAATAAGATTTCATAATGATGACAACCTTACATTGATATTAGGATAACCTTATTACATTTTATATTACAAAACCTTGTCGTCATTAACCATCACCTTACCTCATAAATGTTATCAATAACAATAGGGCTTCCATGGAATTACTATGCTTGATACGCCCTTATATTTCATATTATAAACGCATGGCAATAAAAACAACTAAACTGCAATGTCATTGCCTTAATGATTACATCCTCATAATTCATATCATCAAGCATGGCAATTAAAACAACTAGTTGCACTGTCATTACCTTCATGATTACATCCTCATAATTCATATTATAAAAGAAAGGCAATAAGAAAACCCAACTGCAATAATGTTACCATACATGCTACCATCCAAGCATTGATATTACAAAGCTTTGCAGTTAAAATAATTAATAATGCAATTTAAATAGCATTGCAATTATATAACCATTAAATAAATAACAATTAATGAACAATTAAATAACCATATCATTTCAATTTAAATACATTGCAGTTAACTAACAATAAATAAACTTAAAGATAAAGAGGGTTCTCTCTGAGTAATGCGCCCAACAAAATCGAACTCAGGTTGTCTTAAAAGAGGCGCTCAGCAATAAAATAAATATTTACCTACAAGGGTTTCTTGGCAAAAACATTATTGGAAAGTAGTTGTAGCTTGCGGGCTCTCCAAGGTACCAGGTTTAGGCTATGGTGTTACCATTTTACAATTTAAATACAAATAACGCGGAATAATTTTTAAAAACTGAAATAAGGATAAGGAAATGACTTGCGGGTTATTTGCAGGATTGATAAGAATGACAATATGTAAGGACATCCAAAAATAATAATAATAAAATAAAGATGACCAGCATAAAAAATAAAAATCACAAGGAAATCATATTGTAAATAGGTTCTCTTCGATCTACACAAAATTTCTGATATCTAGCCGTTATAAATATAAGGAAGGTTCTTAAATCAACTATAATGTGAGTATCCTCCAGAAATGACTAGTAAGGACCCTTAAAAAATCTTCATCCAAGCGCACATCTAAAATTTGAAATTCTACCAAGTTCAACCATCATCCCTACTGAATAAAAAGAACATCTACGGTATGGCAGATCATGTGCACTCGAAACCCTGCACAACAGGGAAGGCAATATTTCAATTCTATTAAATTTTTATACCGTATTCGTTTCTTTAAGTTCGTGGACATATTGTCAATTGGAAGAATAAAATTCTTAACTTGTCCTGCCATGAAGTCCCTGGTTGTAGAGATAAAAAGGGGGTAAGGTATATGTAAGGATAGCATTAATTTAGAGTAACAAAGAGGAAAAACATTAAAATCATGTAAAGAAGAGCCAGGACTGTGGTGCTGGTATATCTCACCGGCAGAGTACTGCACGCTAGCTGTCCAGAGTTACCGAAACGCAGGTTAAGCATAAGCCAACAGGGTTGTGCTTGTGAAGCGAATAAGTGTTGGCAAAGGAGGACACATGTAAGGTAAAAATTTCAGCCTGAGCGTACACGGGCCGCCAGGGAGTGGGCCTTCCCTGCCTGGGTCATGCATCCCGCAGGGAATTCGTCCCAGAAAAAATATCAATTCTGACAATTGCAGGTTGACACCCCCGTAAGGAACGCTAATCCCGATAAGAAGGGAGCTACCCAAAGAAAAATGTTGCCTGGGAAACGCGTGCCGGTCGTTGAGGAGGTATTACTCCACCCTTTCAGTCTCCTCGCCAGAGCCATGAATGAATCTTCTCGACAGACATGATTCCGTGTGGAAACTAGACGACAGTTACACCACGCGGCGTGCAGAGATAATTAAATAGGAAACATAATTTAGGTGGTTGGGAATCGTGTGGATACCCTCCACCCAACGCAAAGGGCTCACAACTCAACGCCGAGGTAATAAACAGGAAAAAGGAAACAGAAATTAGGGGTTGGCTAAGTGAGTAAATTGTTTGCAGCCATCACAGAGGCACGAACAGGAAGAAGGAAAAGGTCAACGGCCATACCCCAGGAAAATCGCTAACGCAATAATAGGACAACCACGGTACCAGCACGCATTTGCAAAGGGATAAGTTCAATAGCCAGCTATCAAGGAAATTACAACACCAAACGCTGAGATCGCGTGGTCGAATTTGTGGGGGTATTCCCCACCCAATAGCATTGGATTTTAACAATAGAACGCAGAGAAATTGTAACCCCCAAAAAACACAGAGGTATACTACAGAACGCCGAGAATTTATAACCTTAACTACGCAGAGGAAAACTCCAGTTCGCTGAGGTAAAAACGCTTAAGAGAAAAGTTGATTTCGGAGGTTAAAACGCAAAAGGGAAAATTTCTAGTTGCAGAGGTAAAACGTGAAGAGGAACAATATGTTGCCCAGGATGAAAGCAAGGAGAATATCCAAGGATACTCCCCGACTGATTGGTTCGAGGAAGGTATAAAGTAATGAGAACCCCAACATAGCCGTGGGTTCTGCCATTAAAAAAAAATAGAGGAGGGACAGTTTGGTAAAAATTTGCAACTGTTAGCAGTATTCAAGATCAACGGCATCATCTGTTTCATGCACCTAGATTGTTTATGGATGCAAGGAATTACTACTAAAGCGTTCACTTCCAACCTAGCTATCAGACCTATAGATTCAGAATTATAAATTCAGACATGAAATTCAGAAACTGGATCCGACCTAAAATTCAGTCATAAAAATGGACAATCATTATCGCCGAAGTACCTAAATATGCATTCTACTCTACCAAATAAAAAATCATACCGTTTCCTCAACGCCGTCCCCGAGTGTCGTCTACGCGCTCCGTCCTGCTCCTGCTTGCCGACCGTCAAGACTACACTGGTACCTCCCAGCCAATCTCTAGGGGTACTTTGCTTCCCCCGTAGCCCCCCGAGCCGCAAAGGGGCCACACAAATCCAGAAGGTATGCCTAGCTTCCTAGCTCGCCTCACAAGGCTGAGCTACCACTCCAATACAAGCTGAGAAAATCCCAACTCCTCACAAGCAATCAGTCAAGTCCAATTCGGCAGCGTAACATTACGCTAACTGCCCATCCCCTTCTTCCTCCTCTTCCCTTTCTTTTATAGAGTTTTTGAGACCCACCCTTGCCCTAAATCACATTTTATTTAAGTTTTAATGAAAACCCTCTAAAAATTCTCTGTCTTACAAGTGTCACTCATCCCCCACGTTTCTCCAAAATTATTTTCTTTAATTTATTAAAAGGCTCATTTCCCTATTTTTATTAATCCCTTCTCTTTTTTTTTTTTTTTTAAACCTAAAAGGTAATGCGCTAATTAATCTTTTCATTTTATTTATAAATTCATAACTTTTTATACTCCCACACGTTAAATAATTTTATTACTTATTAATTGTCTATGATTCCTTTATTACTTAGTTTCCCTATTTTTATTAATCCCTTCCCTTTTTTAAAAAAACCAAAAAGGTAAATGCGCTAGATAATCTTTTCATTTATTATTTATTTAATATCTTTTGTTCTTTCACAAGTTAGGAATTAATTTCATCTTTGTAAAATTTTAAAACCATTAGTTTTAATTTAAATCTTACCCTCGTCATCACCCCAAGAATTTTATGAAGACCCAACTATTACTTAGGTGGGTTTTTGTTTAATTTGTTATTTTTATTCCAGGGTCTGTTCTTAAGGTGAGACTAAAATTTTACCCGAAAAGTTTTAGACTTAGTACTTAGATTCTGAACTGGCCAACACTGGGTTAGGGAAGTTGTTTAAGGATTTTTTAAGGCGTTATTATCTTTGGGCTATTTAGGTTTGTTTCCTTCATCAACATCAATGCGACGTGCCCTTCAGGACGGACCACGTGCCCCAAGGGTGCCACTCGCCTCGTTCGTTTCCTTTGCGTGACGTGCCCTTCAGGATGCACCACGTGCTCCAAGGGTGCCACTCGCTTCTTGTGTTTCTTTTGTGCGACGTGCCCTTCAGGATGCACCACGTGCTCCAAGGGTGCCA
>ML796532.1:119930-129953 GCA_009831015.1 Picea engelmannii
TGTCTACATCAAATATTAAAACCTCATGTCGTCTATCATAACGCATCATAATCAAGTATAAATGTTTTAACATCAGAAAAGTCCAGATCACTTGCGAGAAAGTGTCCTCAAATAATAAGTTTTCTTAGTGTGCCAGAGCGGGATGTTACATACACCCCCTCTTGGTCTAAACTTCGTCCCGAAGTTTCTCAATATATGCCGAAATAAAAGTATCACAGTATCATAAGTCTATCTATCAAACAAAAATGGAAACTTTTGACGCATATCATATGCGTCCTCTCAGGTCGCCGTGTGCGGACTATAAATGTCCCACTGGACCTTGACCTGATCTACCGTTCGACGTCGTAACTATCGAACACGATGATCTAAGATGCGGACCGGCTCAGCCGTGAGCGCTCCCTCGTCCGATACCTACAATGAAATCATGTCAATCACGTGTGTAGGATCACTAATATAATGTCTCAGAACAGATACATGAAAAACATCGTGCATACGCCTCAAAGAATCATGCAAGGCTAGTCGATAGGCCACGGGCCCCTTTCTCTCCACAATCTCGAAAGGTCCCACGAATCTATGAGAGATTTTAGCTCCCTTTCCAACTTGATCGAAATTTTATGCGGTTCAACCCGCCAGAAGACTCAATCGCCGACCTCGTAACTACGGTCGACTCGGTGCGCATCGGCATAAATCTTCTACCGATCATGTGCTTATTTAATCGTTGGTCTTATGGTTTTCATTTCCTCTTCCATTTCTTGGATCGCTTCTGGTCCCACCAGGACCCTATCCTCAAGTCGATCCCAACTCAAGGACGTCCGACACGATCGCCCATAAAGAAACTCAAAAGGCGCCATCTTAATGGTGCTCTGGTAACTGTTGTTGTAAGCGAACTCTACTAGAGGCAAGAATTCCTCCCAACGCTTTTGTTGGTCCATCACATACATGTGCAACATGTCTTCCAAGGTTTGGTTAGTTTGTTCTGTCTATCCGTCCGTCTCTGGGTGATAATAAGTACTAAGTTAAGTTGGGTTCCCAAGGCCTCTTGGAAACTCGGCCAAAATCGTCCAGTAAACACTGATCCTCGAGCGGATATAATATTTTTAGGCATGCCATGCAGCCTCACAATCTCACTGATGAAAACTATCGCTATGTCAGGTGCTTGATATGTCATACGCACAGGAATAAAGTGAGCACTCTTCGTCAGAGTGTCTACTACTACAAAAATCGAGTCGTGTCTCCTTGCCATCAGTGGCAATCCAATAATAAAATCCATCGAAATAACTTCCAATTTCGATTCTGGAATGGCATGTGGTTGAAGTAATCCTGTCGAGTGTCTATGTTCAGCCTTTACCTACTGACACTCTAGACATCTGGCCCCATAGTTAACTATGTCAGCCTTCATTCCCCTCCAGAAGAATAAGGGTTTAAGATCTGCCCTCATCTTCTTGACTCCCGGGTGATCCATGTAAACTACTCTATGAGCTTCGCTCGGGATCAACATCCTCAACTCGTCATTTGGAGGTATGTAAATATGACTTCTAAACCTCAATAAACCACCGCTATCAAATGAATATCCCTCATATCGTGGTACCATCATTGTGTTTTGTTCGATAAAATCCTCAACTTCCTTGTACCAGTCATCGTCACGTTGTAAAGTGAGAATCTTGTCACGTAGATTCATCTGAAGAGGCAACACCAAAAATATGTGTGGCCTCCGACTCAAATCATCCACCACTCGGTTCATTGTTCCCTTTATGTAAGTAATCTCGAAGTCGTACTCTCTAAGAAATTCCGACCAACGTCATTGTCGCGCGTTCCGGTCGCTTTGTGTGAAAATGTGTTGTAGCCCACAATGATCAGTCTTTAATTCAAATTTTCGTCCAACAAGGTAGTGTTTCCAAACCTTTAAGGCATAAACGATGGCTAATAACTCCAAATCGTGCATCGCGTAGTTCTCCTCATGTATTCTCAGCTTCCTCGAAACGTAAGCAATCACTCGTCCATCTTGCATCAAGACTCCGCCTAAACCTTCCTTGGATGCGTCAGTGCATACCAAGAAGTCCGCGTCCATGTCAGGGACCTTTAGTATCGGCGTTGTTGTCAACAACTCCTTAAGCCTCCAAAATGCTTCCGCGCATTTCTCAATCCAAACAAACTTCTTGTTTTTCTTCTTCAATTCCGTGATCGGATTTTCTATCTTCGAAAAATCCCTCGACAACCCGTCGATAGTATCCTGCTAAACCCATAAAACTACACACTTCTGTGACATTCGTCGGTGCAGGCCATTCCATAATAGCCTCAACCTTGGCTGGATCCATGGCGATACCTTCACCGGAGATGACATGCCCTAATTAGTGAATCCTCGATTGATAAAAAGAGCATTTGGACAACTTCCCACACAATTTGTGTTCTCGTAAACATTGTAGTACCAAGCGCAAGTGCTCGTCATGCTCCTCCGTCATTCGAGAGTAGGTCAAAATATCGTCAATGAATACTTGGACAAACTTGTCCAAGTACTCATGGAACACCCCATTCATCAAATGCATAAATACCCCTGGGGAATTTGTCAGTCCCAATGGTAAAACAGTAAACTCGTAATGTCCAAATATTGTCTTAAAGGCGGTCTTAGGGACGTCATCCTCCTTGATTCGTAACTGGTGATACGCTAATCACAAATCGATCTTGGAAACCACCATCGCACCCTTCATTTGATCGAACAGATCATCAATTCTTGGTAAGGGATACTGATTCTTGATCGTAGCCTTGTTCAGTTGATGGTAGTCAATGCAAAGCCTCCATGATCCGTCCTTCTTTCGTATGAAAATAATAGCTGCACCCCACGGTGACACACTAGGACGTATCAGTTCCAGGTCCAACAACTCCTTCAGTTGCATTTTCAACTCTTGCATTTCCAGGGTTGACATCCGATAAGGCGTTCTTGCTATCGGTTCGGTCCCTGGTTTCAGGTCTATGGTAAACTCCAATTCCCTTTCCGGCAGCATCCCAGGTAACTCCTCTGGAAACACGTCTGCAAACTCCTTCACCACCGGAAAGTGTTCTATACCTTCCACTACTCCCTTTTCATTTAGCGCAAGGATCGCATAAAGCTTGCACCCCTTGCGCATACTCTTCCATAATTGTAAGGAAGAGACAAACCTCAGGGAAACTCCCTGGTTCCGTCCTACAATCACACATCTCTGTCCTTCTTCATCAACCAAGCTCAACTGTTTCATCTTATAGTTGAGTATCACCTCATGCGATTCCAACCAATCCATACCAATCACGACTTCATAATATCCTAAGATCGTGACGTACAAGTTGACCTTCGTGACAAACTCTCCCAGGTTAAGGGCGCAGCCCGTAACCTTTCCTCCAACCTTTTGTTTGGCTCCGGAATCCATCTCTACGAAGCTAAACTCATCCGGTTCGACTTCCTTCACCTTAATCCTTTTTAGCACTGCACCAGAAATGAAACTCTCAGTAGCACCTGGGTCTATCAAAATACTAAGGCTCTGGTCAGCGACAGTACCCGTCGTCTCAAGCACAGTCGACTGGTGCTCTACCGGGCAGTTATTCATCGCTGCATGAATCCGATGGAACTTGCCCATATCTCCCACTATAGTGGGTCCGGCTGATCCGGATGCCCTGGTCCTCTCCACAGGACACTCGCGCTGGTAGTGTGGCACCCCACACGTCCAACACCCCTTCTTCAGCCCAGTAGTCCTGGTACCCAAAATAGAAGACGACGGCCCACTGGCCTAGAACCCCGATCTGTTCTGCTGAACAGGCCTAAACTGCTGCTGCTGCGGGCGACGTTGTTGTTGGAGCTATGATCCCCAATAGGGTGCCCGCTGCTGAGGCGGTGGTCGTCGGGGTGTAGTGAAAGTAGATCCTCTCTGGAAGCCATGATATCCCGGCGTATGTCTCGCTGGGGTCTGATGCTGCGGTGTACCAGATGAACCTTGCCCTATAGGTCTCGCTGGAGTCTTGTTCTGACCCCAACTGATAAGCTCCTCCTCTGCTATGAGGGCCTTTTGGATAGCATCGTGCAAGGTTTGACGCATCAAAATCCTAACCTTTGCACGCAAGTTGTCGTTAAGGCCAAACACGAACCTATTGACTTTAAGTTTTTCGGTGTTAAGGTGCGGAGCATACCGGAGTAGCTCCATAAAATGTGCCTCATACTTGGGCACTGTACGACCTCCTTGTCGTAATGCGTTGAACTCATTGAGATGATGCTCAATGAATTCCTCTGAAAGATACCTCTCTCGGAACCGTTCCTCGAACAGTTCCCACGACACGTCTTCGACGACCATGTTTAGCTGCGACAGGAGCGTCTTCCACCATAGAAGAGCGCTCCCCTTCAGTTGAAAGAGCACCATGCAGACCTTCATGTTGGAGGTATAATCGCGAAGTGCAAAGCACATCGCCAGGTTCTCCAACCATGCCTCGGCGACAGCGCCATCTGGGGCACCAAAGAACTTGGGAAATTTAACCTTCTCGAGTTCACGGTGTATGCTACCAGTAATGACCGGTGCGCATGGCAGAACCTCAGTGGGTGCCGATGCCCTGACCTCGTCTCTGTCCAATCGACTGATCAGAGCCTCGGACGTGCACTAAAAGGATCTCATCATCCCAACAACATCGCCAACCTCTATCTACTCCTGTCCGAGAACCTACTCGCCTCCCTGGGGGTTAGACCCCTCAGGTGTGGATTCTACTGGAGGCGTCACGCCTCCTCCCCTAGCACCCCTTTGTCTGCTGTCGTGGCATCCTCTAACCATGATTACCTGAACGCACACAATCAACTCAATCAGTAATAGTATATTCAAATCTAATCATGTCAACGAAAGTCGTAGCGAATCCCAAGTTGTGGTTCGAACCGGCTCTGATACCATATGTAACATCCTCCTCGTTACGACCACAACTCTGATAACACGTGCAATTTTTTTTATTTTTTTTAAAGTGTGTGCGCGCGTGTAGAAAGGAAACAGACACACTTGACTCTACGTCACCACTCGACGACTAACAAGATGCAACCACGATGATCACAACAAGAAGACACAAGGCGCTCAACAAGTAACTGCCAGCATTGATGACCATAGCCAAAGGAGCACAACACAAACATTTAACGACATATTGGGTTATGCACAGTACGAACACAGAAGGAATAATCCATAGTAGTAGATTTTACTATTTATGCATAGGAAAGCAGGGCGTTTAATCTTAGTTCTCTGCTCCAGAGAGAGAGAAGGTTAGATAGGCTCTTGGCCGACTGCTCAGGCAGAAACTAGTAATCTCTGTCAGGTGTGTCGCAAGAGTGGAAACCCTGCCTTTCAAGGGCCGGAGACTCGTGATATGGCACAGGATTCTTTACACAAAAATAATCACCCACACCGACTTACATACTAGGCTACTAGGAGGTGTCTACATCCTGCCCGACACAAGCAGACCAAGCAATACATTGTTCACAACCAAGTATAACAAAAATTAATGATACGACCACGTCCACTAAGGGAGACACAAGTCAAGGACCCCGACAATGACACACCATTAGTTAAGACTCCTCATTACCTATGACTCAAATGGAAAAAGGTACACATCATTGCTTTGTTTGGATCTCGCTAGTCGACGAGTTACCAACCCAACCTTAAGGATGTGAATTCGATTAAATGAAATCCCCATTTACTACTCATAGTAACCTATTTTTCTTAATTCAAGGACATTTCAAATATTGAAAATTTACAATAAGATTTCATAATGATGACAACCTTACATTGATATCGGGATAACCTTATTACATTTTATATTACAAAACCTTGCCGCCATTAAGCATCACCTTACCTCATAAATGTTATCAATAACAATAGGGCTGCCATGGCATTACTATGCTTGATACGCCCTTATATTTCATATTATAAACGGATGGCAATAAAACAACTAAACTGCAATGTCATTGCCTTAATGATTACATCCTCATAATTCATATCATCAAGCATGGCAATTAAAACAACTAGCTACATTGTGATTACCTTCATGATGACATCATCATAATTCATATTATAAAAGAAAGGAAATAAAACAACCCAACTGTAATAATGTTACCATACATGCTACCATCCAAGCATTGATATTACAAAGCTTTGCATTTAAAATAATTAATAATGCAATTTAAACAGCATTGCAGTTATATAACCATTAAATAAATAACAATTAATGAACAATTAAATAACCATATCATTTCAATTTAAATACATTGCAGTTAACTAACAATAAATAAACTTAAAGATAAAGAGGGTTCTCTCCGAGTAATGCGCCCAACAAAATCAGACTCAGGTTGTCTTAAAAGAGGCGCTCAGCAATAAAATAAATATTTACCTACAAGGGTTTCTTGGAAAAAACATTATTGGAAAGTAGTTGCAGCTTGCAGGCTCTCCAAGGTACCAGGTTTAGGCTATGGTGTTACCATTTTACAATTTAAATACGAATAACATGGAATAATTTTTAAAAACTGAAATAAGGATAAGGAAATGACTTGCGGGTTATTTGCAGGATTGATAAGAATGACAATATGTAAGGACATCCAAAAATAATAATAATAAAATAAAGATGACCAGCATAAAAAATAAAAATCATAAGGAAATCATATTGTAAATAGGTTCTCTTCGATCTACACAAAATTTCTGATATCTAGCCGTTATAAATATAAGGAAGGTTCTTAAATAAACTATAATGAGAGTATCCTCCAGAAATGACTAGTAAGGACACTTAAAAAATCTCCATCCAAGCGCACATCTAAAATTTGAAATTCTACCAAGTTCAACCATCATCCCTACTGAATAAAAAGAACATCTACGGTATGGTAGATCATGTGCACTCGAAACCCTGCACAACAGGGAAGGCAATATTTCAATTCTATTAAATTTTTATACCGTATTCATTCCTTTAAGTTTGTGGACATATTGTCAATTGGAAGAATAAAATTCTTAACTTGTCCTGCCATGAAGTCCCTGGTTGTAGAGATAAAAAGGGGGTAAGGTATATGTAAGGATAGCACTAATTTAGAGTAACAAAGAGGGAAAACGTTAAAATCATGTAAAGAAGAGCCAGGACTCTGGTGCTGGTATATCTCACCGGCAGAGTACTGCACGCTAGCTATCGAGAGTTACCGAAACGCAGGTTAAGCATAAGCCAACAGGGTTGTTCTTGTGAAGGGAATAAGTGTTGGCAAAGGAGGACACAGGTAAGGTAAAAATTTCAGCCTGAGCGTACACGGGCCGCAAGGGAGTGGGCCTTCCCTGCCTGGGTCGTGCATCCCGCAGGGAATTCGTCCCAGAAAAAAAATCAATTCTGACAATTGCAGGTTGACACCCCTGTAAGGAACGCTAATCCCGATAAGAAGGGCGCTACCCAAATAAAAACGCTTCCTAGGAAACGCGTGCCGATCGCCAAGGAGGTATTACTCCACCCTTTCAGTCTCCTCACCAGAGCCATGAATGAATCTTCTCGACAGACATGATTCTGTGTGGAAACTAGATGGCAGTTACACCATGCGGCGTGCAGAGATAATTAAATAGGAAACATAATTTAGGTGGTTGGGAATCGCATGGATACCCTCCACCCAACGCAAAGGGCTCACAACTCAACACCGAGGTAATAAACAGGAAAAAGGAAACAGAAATTAGGGGTTGGCTAAGTGAGTAAATTGTTTGCAGCCATCACAGAGGCACGAACAGAAAGAAGGAAAAGGTCAACGGCCATACCCCAGGAAAACCGCTAACGGAATAATAGGACAACCACGGTACCAGCACGCATTTGCAGAGGGATAAGTTCAACAGCCAGCTATCAAGGAAATTACAACACCAAACGCTGAGATCGCGTGGTCGAATTTGTGGGGGATATTCCCCACCCAATACCAGAGGATTTTAACAATAGAACGCAGAGAAATTGTAACCCCAAAAAAACACAGAGGTATACTACAGAACGTCGAGAATTTATAAACTTAACTATGCAGAGAAAAACTCCAGTTCGCTGAGGTAAAAACGCTTAAAGGGAAAATTTCTAGTTGCAGAGGTAAAACGTGAAGAAGAACAATCTGTTTCCCAGGTTGAAAGCAAGGAGAATATCCAAGGATACTCCCCGACTGACTGGTTCGAGGAAGGTATAAAGTAATGAGAACCCCAACGTAGCCGTGGGTTCTGCCATTAAAAAAAAATAGAGGAGGGACAGTTTGGTAAAAATTTGCAACTGTTAGTAGTATTCAAGGTCAACAGCATCATCTGTTTCGTGCACCTAGACCATTTATGGAGGCAAGGAATTACTACTAAAGCGTTCACTTCCAACCTAGCTATCAGACCTATAGATTCAAAATTATAAATTCAGGCATGAAATTCACAAACTGGATCCGACCTAAAATTCACTCATAAAAATGGACAATCATTATCGCCGAAGTACCTAAATATGCATTCTACTCTACCAAATAAAAAATCATACCGTTGCCTCAACTCCATCCCCGAGTGTCGTCTGCGCGCTCCGTCCCGCTCATGCTTGCCGACCGTCAGGACTACACCGGTACCTCCCAGCCAATCGCTAGGGGTACTCTGCTTCTGCCGTAGCCCCCCGAGCCGCAAAGGGGCCACACAAATCCAAAAGGTATGCCTAGCTTCCCAGCTCGCCTCACAAGGCTGAGCTACCACTCCAATACAAGCTGAGAAAATCCCAACTCCTCACAAGCAATCAGTCAAGTCCAATTCGACAGTGTAACGTTACGCTAATTGCCCATCCCCTTCTTCCTCCTCTTCCCTTTCTTTTATAGAGTTTTTGAGACCCACCCTTGCCCTAAATAACATTTTATTTAAGTTTTAATGAAAACCCTCTAAAATTCTCTGTCTTACAAGTGTCACTCATCCCCCACGTTTCTCCAAAATTATTTTCTTTAATTTATTAAAAGGCTCATTTCCCTATTTTTATTAATCCCTTCTCTTTTTTTTCTTTTTTTTAAACCGAAAAGGTAATGCGCTAATTAATCTTTTCATTTTATTTATAAATTCATAACTTTTTATACTCCCGCACGTTAAATAATTTTATTACTTATTAATTGTCTATGTTTCCTTTATTACTTAGTTTCCCTATTTTTATTAATCCCTTCCCTTTTTTTTTAAAACCAAAAAGGTAAATGCGCTAGATAATATTTTCATTTATTATTTATTTAATATCTTTTGTTGTTTCACAAGTTAGGAATTAATTTCATCTTTGTAAAATTTTAAAACCATTAGTTTTAATTTAAATCTTACCCTCGTCATCACCCCAAGAATTTTATGAAGACCCAACTATTACTTAGGTGGGTTTTTGTTTAATTTGTTATTTTTATTCCAGGGTCTGTTCTTAAGGTGAGACTAAAATTTTACCCTAAAAGTTTTAGACTTAGTACTTAGATTCTGAACTGGCCGACACTGGGTTAGGGAAGTTGTTTAAGGATTTCTTAAGGCATTATTATCTTTGGGCTATTTAGGTTTGTTTCCTTCATCAACATCAATGCGACGTGTCGTTTAGGACGCACCACGTGCTCCAAGGGTGCCACTCGCCTCGTTCGTTTCCTTTGCGTGACATTCCCTTCAGGATGCACCACGTGCTCCAAGGGTGCCACTCGCTTCTTGTGTTTCTTTTGTGCGACGTGCCCTTCAGGATGCACCACGTGCTCCAAGGGTGCCACTCACCAACTTGACTGATTGGTAGACATCTATAACCCCTGGAGTCAATACTCCACCAAGTGAACTTGTGGGAGACTAAGGGATCTAAGGAATAAGGACCCCGCCTTATTGCGCACCCCTTAGAATCATCGTGAGCGACTGTCGCAGTCTGCCCTCACGGCATCGTGGATCCTCTTGAACTAGGTAATCGTTAACATACAGTTCAAACCACGGCGGGAGTGCTAGTAGGTTGTGGCATGGCTATTTTCCACACCTCTCCCTCAACCTCTCTGGAAATCATGTGTGGCCCCTTTACTCCATATGTGAGTCTGGTTGG
>ML796532.1:130129-156959 GCA_009831015.1 Picea engelmannii
ACACTCAATAAAAATGAGTCAATAGCACCTGTGTACATCAAATAGTAAAATCTCATGGCGTCTATCATAACACATCATAATCAAGTATAAATGTTTTAACATCAGAAAAGTCCAGATCACTTGCGAGCAAGTGTTCTCAAATAATAAGTTTTCTCAGTGCGCCAGAGCGGGATGTTACATACACCCCCTCTTGGTCTAAACTTTGTCTCGAACTTTCTCAGTATATGCAGAAATAAAAGTATCACAGTATCATAAGTCTATCTATCAAACAAAAATGGAAACTGTTGACGCATATCATATGCGTCCTCTTAGGTCGCCGAGTGCGGACTATAACTGTCCCACTGGACCTTGACTTGATCTACCGTTCAACGTCATAACTGTCGAACGCGATGATCTAAGATGCAGACCGACTCAGCTGTGAGCGCTCCCTCGTCCGATACCTACAATGAACTCATGTCAATCACGTGTGTAGGATCACTAATATAATGTCTCAGAACAGATACATGAAAAACATCGTGCATATGCCTCAAAGAATCAGGCAAGGCTAGTCGATAGGCCACAGGCCCCTTTCTCTCCACAATCTCGAAAGGTCCCACGAATCTAGGAGAGAGTTTATCTCCCTTTCCAAACTTGATCGAACTCTTATGCGTTTCAACCCGCCAGAAGACTCGATCGTCGACCTCGTAACTACGGTCGACTCGGTGCGCATCGGCATAACTCTTTTGTCGATCCTGCGCTTCTTTAATCCTTGGTCTTATGGTTTTCATTTGCTCTTCCATTTCTTGGATCACTTCTGGTCCCACCAGGACCCTATCCTCAAGTCGATCCCAACTCAAGGGCGTTCAACACAGTCGCCCATAAAGAAACTCGAAAGGTGCCATCTTAATGGTGCTCCGGTAACATTTGTTGTAAGCGAACTCTACTAGAGGCAAGAAATCCTCCCAACGCTTTTGTTGGTCCATCACATACATGCGCAACATGTCTTCCAAGGTTTTGTTCATTCGTTCTGTCTGTCCGTCCGTCTCTTGGTGATAAGAAGTACTAAGTTAAGTTGGGTTCCCAAGGCCTCTTGGAAACTCGTCCAAAATCGTCCAGTAAACACCGATCCTCGAATGGATATAATCTTTTTAGGCACGCCATGCAGCCTCACAATCTCACTGATGAAAACTCTCGCTATGTTAGGTGTCTGATACATCATACGCACAGGAATAAAGTGAGAACTCTTCGTCAGAGTGTCTACTACTACAAAAATCGAGTCATGTCTCCTTGCCATCAGTGGCAATCCAATAATAAAATCCATCGAAATAACTTCCCATTTCAATTCCAGAATGGCATGTGGTTGAAGTAATCATGTCGGGTGTCTATGTTCAGCCTTTATCTGCTGACACTCTAGACATCTGGCCCCATAGTTGACTATGTCAGCCTTCATTCCCCTCCAGAAGAATAAGGGTTTAAGATCTGCCCTCATCTTCGTGACTCCCGGGTGAGCCATGTAAACTACTCTATGAGCTTCGCTCAGGATCAACATCCTCAACTCGTCGTTTGGAAGTACCTAAATCCAACTTCTAAACCTCAATAAACCATCGCTATCAAATGAATATCCCTCATATCGTGGTACCATCATTTTGTTTTGTCCGATAAAATCCTCGACTTCCTTGTACCAGTCATCGTCACGCTGTAAAGTGAGAATCTGCTCACGTAGATTCGTCTGAAGAGGCAACACTGAAAAGATGCGTGGCCTCCGACTCAAACCATCCGCCACTCGGTTCACTGTTCCCTTTATGTAAGTAATCTCTAAGTCGTACTCGCTAAGCAATTCTGACCAACGCCGTTGTCGTGCGTTCAGGTCGCTTTGCATGAAAATGTGTTGCAGCCCACAATGATCAGTCTTTAATTCAAATTTTCGTCCAACAAGGTAGTGTTTCCAAACCTTCAAGGCATAAACGATGGATAATAACTCCAAATCGTGCATTGCGTAGTTCTCCTCATGTCTTCTCAGCTTCCTCGAAATGTAAGCAATCACTCATCCGTCTTGCATCACGACTCTGCCTAAACCTTCCTTCGATGCGTCAGTGCATACCAAGAATTCTGCGTCCATGTCAGGGACCTTTAGTATCGGCGCTGTCGTCAACAACTCCTTAAGCCTCCGAAATGATTCCGTGCATTTCTCAGTCCAAACAAACTTCTTGTTTTTCTTATGCAATTCCGTGATTGGATTTGCTATCTTCGAAAAATCCCTCGACAAACCGTCGATAGTATCCTTCTAAACCCATAAAAATACGCACTTCTGTGACATTCGTCGATGCAGGCCATTCCATAATAGCCTCAACCTTGGCTGGATCCACGGCGATACCTTCGTCGGAGATGACATGCCCTAGGTAGTGAATCCTCGATTGATAAAAAGAGAATTTGGACAACTTCCCACACAATTTGTGTTCTCGTAAACATTGTAGTACCAAGCGCAAGTGCTCGTCATGCTCCTCCGTCATCCGAGAGTAGGTAAAAATATCGTCAATGAATACTTGGACGAACTTGTCCAAGTACTT
Source organism: Picea engelmannii (assembly GCA_009831015.1). NCBI lineage: Eukaryota > Viridiplantae > Streptophyta > Pinopsida > Pinales > Pinaceae > Picea > Picea engelmannii. The sequence goes on from ML796532.1 coordinate 132,676, forward strand.
GCGGAACACCCCATTCATCAAACGCATAAATACCCCTGGGGCATTTGTCAGTCCCAACGGTAAAACAGTAAACTCGTAATGTCCAAATCTCGTCTTAAAGGCGGTCTTAGGGACGTCATCCTCCTTGATTCATAACTGGTGATACCCTGATCGTAAATCGATCTTAGAAACCACCGTCACACCCTTCATTTGATCGAACAGATCATCAATTCTTGGTAAGGGATATTGATTCTTGATTGTAGCCTTGTTCAATTGACGGTAGTCAATGCAAAGCCTCCATGATCCGTCCTTCTTTCGTATGAAAATAACAGGTGCACCCCATGGTGACACACTAGGATGTATCAGTCCCAGGTCCAGCAATTCCTTCAGTTGCCTTTTCAACTCTTGCAACTCCGGGGTCGAAATCCGATAAGGCGTTCTTGCTATCGGTTCAGTCCCCGGTTTCAGGTCTATGGTAAACTCCAATTCCCTTTCCAGCGGCATCCCAGGTAACTCCTATGGAAACACGTCCCTGGTTCTGTCCTACAATCACACGTCTCTGTCCTTCGTCATCAACCAAGCTCAACCGTTTCGTCTTACAGTTGAGTATCGCCTCATGAGATTCCAACCAATCCATACCAATCACGACGTCATAAGATCCTAAGATCGTGATGTACAAGTTGACCCTCGTGACAAACTCTCTCAGTTTAAGGGCGCAGCCCGTAACCTTTCCTCCAACCTTTTGTTTGGATCCGGAAGCCATCTCTACGAAGCTAAACTCATCCAGTTCGACTGCCTTCACCTTAATCCTTTTTAGCGCTGCACCAGAAATGAAACTCTCAGTAGCACCTGGGTCTATCAAAATAATAAGGGTCTGGTCAACGACAGTACCTGTCATCTCGAGCACAGTCGACTAGTGCTCTGCCGGGTGGTTATTCACCGCAGCATGAATCCGATGGGCCTTGCCCATATCTCCCACTGTAGTGGGTCCGGCTGATCCGGACGCCCTGGTCCTCTCCACAGGACAGTCACGCTGGTAGTGTGGCTCCCCACTCGTCCAACACCCCTTCTTCGGCCCAGTAGTCCTGGTACCCAAAGTAGAAGACGATGGCCCACTGGCCTGGAACCCTGGTCTGTTCTGCTAAACAGGCCTAAACTGCTGTTGTTGCGGGCAACGTTGTTGTTGGTGCTGTGGTCCCCGATAGGGTGCCTGCTGCTGAGGTGGCGGTCATCGGGGTGTAGTGAAAGTGGATCCTCTTAGGATGCCACGATATCCCAGTGTATATCTCGCTAGGGTCTGATGCTACGGTGTACCAGATGAACCCTGCCCTGCAGGTCTCACTGGAGTCCTGGTCTGACCCCCACTGATAAGCTCCTCCTCTGCTATGAGGGCCTTTTGGACAACATCGTGCAAGGTTTGAGGCATCAAAATCCTAACCTTTGCAGGCAAGTTGTCGTTAAGGCCAAACACGAACCTGTTGACTTTAATTTTTTCAGTGTTAAGGTGCGGAGCATACCGTAGTAGATCCATAAAACGTGCCTCATACTCGGGCACTGTACGACCTCCCTGTCGTAATGCATTGAACTCATTGAGCTGATGCTTAATGAATTCCTCTAAAAGATACCTCTCTCGGAACCATTCCTCAAACAGTTCCCACGACACGTCTTCGACGGCCATGTTCAGCTGCGGCAGGAGCGTCTTCCACCATAGAAGAGCGCTCCCCTTCAGTTGAAAGAGCGCCATGCGGACCTTCATGTTGGAGGTATAATCGTGAAGTGTGAAGCACATCGCTAGGTTCTCCAACCATGCCTCGACGTCGGCGCCATCCAGGGCACCAAAGAACTCGGGAAATTTAACCTTCTTGAGTTCACAGTGAATGCTACCAGTAACGGCCGGTGCGCGCGGCAGAACCTCAGTGGGTGTCGGCGCCCTAACCTTGTCTCTATCAAATTGGTTGATCAGAGCCTCGAACATGCGCTGAAAGGATCTCATCATCCCAACAACATCGCCAACCGCTATATGCTCCTGTCCAAGAACCTACTCGCCTCCCTGGGGGTTTGACCCCTCAAGCGTGGATTCTACTGGAGGTGTCACGCCTCCTCCCCTAGCACCCCGTCGTCTGCCTCCGTGGAATCCTCTAACCATGATTACCTGCACCCACACAATCAACTCGATCAATAATAGTATATTCAAATCTAATCATGTCAATGAAAGCAGTAGAGAATCCCAAGTCGCGGGTCGAACCGGCTCTGATACCATATGTAACATCCTCCTCGTTATGACCACAACTCTAAAAACACGTGCAATTTTTTATTTTTATTTTTAAGTGTGTGCGTGCGTGTAGAAAGGAAACAGACACACTTGACTCTACGTCACCACCCGACGAATAACAAGATGCAACCACGATGATCACAACAAGAAGACACAGGGCACTCAACAAGTAACTGCCAGCATTAACGACCATAGCCAAAGGCACACAACACAAACATTTAACGACATACTGGGCTATGCAAAGTACGAACACAGAAGGAAGAATCCATAGTAGTAGATTTTACTATTTATGCATAGGAAAGCAGGGCGTTTAATCCTAGTTCTCTGCTCCGGAGAGAGAGAAGATCAGATAGGATACTGGCCGACTGCTAAGGCAAAAACTAGTAATCTCTGTCAGGCATGTCGCAAGAGTGGAAACCCTACCTTTAAAGGGCCCGAGACTCTTGATACGGCACAAGATTCTTTACACAAAAATAATCACCCACACCGACTTACATACTAGGCTACTAGGAGGTGTCTACATCCCGCCCGACACAAGCAGACCAGGCAATACATTGTTCACAACCAGGTATAACAAAAATTAATGATACGACCACGTCCACTAAGGGAGACACAAGTCAAGGACCCCGACAATGACCCACCATTAGTTAAGACTCCTCATTACCTATGACTCAAATGGAAACAAGTACAGATCATTGCTTTGTTTGGATCTCGCTAGTCGGCGAGTTACCAACCCAACCTTAAGGATGTGAATTCGATTAAATGAAATCCCCATTTACTACTCATAGTAACCTATTTTGGTTAATTCAAGGACATTTCAAATATTGAAAATTTACAATAAGATTTCATAATGATGACAACCTTACATTGATATCGGGATAACCTTATTACATTTTATATTACAAAACCTTGCCGCCATTAACCATCACCTTACCTCATAAATGTTATCAATAACAATAGGGCTGCCATGGCATTACTATGCTTGATATGCCCTTATATTTCATATTATAAACGCATGGCAATAAAAAAACTAAACTGCAATGTCATTGCCTTAATGATTACATCCTCATAATTCATATCATCAAGCATGGCAATTAAAACAACTAGTTGCACTGTCATTACCTTCATGATTACATCCTCATAATTCATATTATAAAAGCAAGGCAATAAAACAACCCAACTGCAATAATGTTACCATACATGCTACCATCCAAGCATTGAGATTACAAAGCTTTGCAGTTAAAATAATTAATAATGCAATTTAAACAACATTCCAGTTATATAACCATTAAATAAATAACAATTAATGAACAATTAAATAACCATATCATTTCAATTTAAATACATTGCAGTTAACTAACAATAAATAAACTTAAAGATAAAGAGGGTTCTCTCTGAGTAATGCGCCCAACAAAATCGGACTCAGGTTGTCTTAAAAGAGGCGCTTAGCAATAAAATAAATATTTACGTACAAGGGTTTCTTGGCAAAACATTATTGGAAAGTAGTTGCAGCTTGCGGGCTCTCCAACGTATCAGGTTTAGGCTATGGTGTTACCATTTTACAATTTAAATACGAATAACGCGGAATATTTTTTAAAAACTGAAATAAGGATAAGGAAATGACTTGCGGGTTATTTGCAGGATTGATAAGAATGACAATATGTAAGGACATCCAAAAATAATAATAATAAAATAAAGATGACCAGCATAAAAAATAAAAATCATAAGGAAATCATATTGTTAATAGGTTCTCTTCGATCTACACAAAATTTCTGATATCTAGCCGTTATAAATATAAGGAAGGTTCTTAAATCAACTATAATGAGAGTATCCTCCAGAAATGACTAGTAAGGACCCTTAAAAAATCTTCATCCAAGCGCACATCTAAAATTTGAAATTCTACCAAGTTCAACCATCATCCCTACTGAATAAAAAGAACATCTACGGCATGGTAGATCATGTGCACTCGAAACCCTGCACAACAAGGAAGGCAATATTTCAATTCTATTAAATTTTTATACCGTATTCGTTCCTTTAATTTCGTGGACATATTGTCAATTGGAAGAATAAAATTCTTAACTTGTCCTGCCATGAAGTCCCTGGTTGTAGAGATAAAAAGGGGGTAAGGTATATGTAAGGATAGCATTAATTTAGAGTAACAAAGAGGAAAAATGTTAAAATCATGTAAAGAAGAGCCAGGACTGTGGTGTTGGTATATCTCACCGGCAGAGTATTGCACGCTAGCTGTCCAGAGTTACTGAAACGCAGGTTAAGCATAAGCCAACAGGGTCTTCTTGCGTCGGGCGGGATGTAGACACCTCCTAGTATCCTAGTATGTAATTCAGTGTGGGTGATTATTTTTGTGTAAAGAATCATGTGCCGTATCAAGAGTCTCGGGCCCTTTAAAGGCAGGGTTTCCACTCTTGTGACACACCTGACAGAGATTACTAGTTTCTGCCTGAGCAGTCGGCCAGGAGCCTATCTGACCTTCTCTCTCTCCGGAGCAGAGAACTAAGATTAAACGCCCTGCTTTCCTGTGCATAAATAGTAAAATCTACTACTGTGGATTCTTCCTTCTGTGTTCGTACTTTTCATAACCCAGTATGTCGTTAAATGTTTGTGTTGTGTGCCTTTGGCTATGGTCGTTAATGTTCGCAGTTACTTGTTGAGCACCTTGTGTCTTCTTGTTGTGATCATCGTGGTTGCGTCTTGTTAGTCATCGGGTGGTGACGTAGAGTCAAGTGTGTCTGTTTCCTTTCTACACGCATGCACACTCGTTAAAAACAAAAAAAAAAATTGCACGTGTTATCAGAGTTGTGGTCGTAACGAGGAGGATGTTACATTTTGGGTCTTGAGTTGAAGTTAGCATGTTCAAATGATTTCTCCAAGGTTACTTTGTGTTGGAAGGAGTTTGTAGCAGCTTCTGGAAGGTTTTTCCCACTTCTTGTGCAATTTTTAAAGGTTGGAATCCTTTTTGGAGGTAAGTGGGCACCTACAAGAAAGTTTGTATCACGTGGACTCACTAGCATTGCGAACTGGTTGTTTTAGGAATGTCCGCAAGTGCTACGAACTTGGACTAATGAAGATTTTGAAGATGAAATGGATTTCCAAGTGTTAGGTTGAACTCAGATAAGATTTTAGGAGATTAGTTGCACATCATAAGGCCACCTCCCTCAAGGAGTTGCCTGCAGTAAAGCCACATCATCAAGTTTTTAAGGGTTGTTCTAAACGTTGCCAACATATTCTCGGAAAACATCATTAGCCTACATTCTTGGCTTACACCTAGTTCCATGCCTTTTTTAGGCATAGAATCCAATGAGAAATTTAGGTCGCGAATTGTAACCAGGTTTTTGGATGTTTTTTTATTTAACATGCATTGTAACTTTATAGGGGGGTTGAATGGTTAAGCATAGAAGCTCTTATCTTTAGTTTCAAGTTGTAACAGAGTTTATTTATGTTTGTACCAAACTCAAGAATATTTAATAGTGAAAGATGAGTTACTTTCCTATTGTCATCTTTGTTCCATATCACTTTGGTGTTAGTTTTTGGTGAAGGATTCATCTTGATGCTTGCTTTCTTATTGCAGTAAATGATTTATTGTTGGTAATTTATGCAAGTTGATCAAAGTGTTTTCTCTTTTTGATTAATAAGTTCTTATTCAATGATATTCTTCCATATGTGTTCCAGAAGTACTTTATGTGACCTGATACACATATTTCACTTGTCTTGCTAAGTTGTCTATCTTCCATTTATATCTCTAAACACTGATTTAAAGATACTCAAAGCCTTGGTTGTTGGTGTGTATTTCATGGAGAGTTTTGTGATTGACATTATAAACTGACTTTCACACCCATTTTCCACACTTTTAAAACATTATTATTCACAATTTTGATGGGTATTAGGCTTAAATATACAGCAATCTAGGTGTGACTTCTAGTGATAATAGAGTGAAGGATCACTCAATCCCTCATTTGTTGGGAAAGACAACTGCCAAGGACATGTGGGAGGCCTTGAAGGGTTTATTTCAGAGAAAGAATGAGAATAAAAAAATGGTGTTGATAGAGAAGCTCAGGGATACAAATATGAAAGGATTAGATACGGTGACGACCTATCTCACCCAGATCTGACAGGTTCGATATGAATCAGTTGTAGTTGGGGAGACAGTGGATGATTCATAGTTAGTGAGGATGGTAGTCAAATGATTTGGGAAGGAGTGGGCATATTTCATCAAAGGAATTGTGGCATGAGAAACCCTCCCTGATTGGTCAAGGTTGTGGGATGACTTCATTTAGGAAGATGTTTGAGATGAATAAGTGAATGGAGGTTAGCACAAGAATGATGATGAAAACCTTCCTCTTGCCATCCAGGTAAAGAAGGGAAAGTTCAATAATTTTTCCAGTGGAGAGTCTACCTCTCGACACAACAAGAAGGACATGAGAAAGGTCAAGTGCAATGGATTTCATTGTTGGAACATGTGGTTCCTTTGTAACATCACCTTGTCGAATTTTTTAGGTTGACCAAGTCTTTGGGTCAACAACCGACTAAACTCTCGGTTGACCATGTCCACTTATGGATTATCGATCCACATTTTATGGACATGTGCAACTGTCCTCACCTGAGTTTGTTGAGTTTGGTCCATGACCAAACCTATTTATAGAAGATTTTAATGATCGATCTATCATCATCTTATATTGTTAGATCATCTTGGGAGATCTGCTCGCTCTCATTGAGTGTTTCATGTTTTAGTGCTATGATGTCTTTTGACAACACTGCTTCTCTCAAATCCATTGTCTTATGAATTCAATCCCTATCCCAACATGGTATCGAATTTGGTGGTTACTTAATCTTGGGATCACAGAAGAATACTTGGATGTAAAAGAGACAATATTGAATCCGTTCTAGGTATTATGGATTAATATGGGTTATCAAGAATTTACTGAATCTGACATTAAGAATTTACTGAGTCTAGGTTTGTTTAATTTTTGTGCCCTAGTGGAAATTCCTTGGTTGTCGTCAATTTCATCGACCAGACTTACACATGGATTACCTAGCTCACAATATACTTACCCTTTCTCTTGGATGTGGGATGTGTCTCGACCCAACTTCCAGAGGAATGTTGTAATGTTTGACTATCAGATGAATGGAGATGAATGGAGGATGGTTTTGTGATCGTCAAAACACTCAACTTGTAGCCATTGGTCAACTCGACTCGGACCTGGCACCCAAATTTCACTTTGCATATCTAGACTTGAGTGAAAGGAAAGTCGATCAAACCCTTCGACCTGGAGTCAACTATCAACGCACATTTCGACTCGACTTCATTATTATCCTGCTTGAAACCCTCGATGACTGGTCAACTTGACATGCATAGTGAACACAGATTTGTCATTGACTTTTGTTTCGACCAACCTACCTATGTGGAGAATAATCCATTGGAAGGTTCCACCTAGTGTGTATCTTTACCCTCAACTCACGATCTCCCTGCCCACGATTTTGATTGGATAAAGAAGATCTGACCGGCCTCTCTAGACTATTGTGACTGAGAACTCTAAAAGCGTTGTTGCCATGTGGAACATTGCTTCTATATTTTTTCATAATCTTGTAGATGAATTTGAGGAGAATTCTGACCTTCTTGAAGAATTAGAAGAAGAAGTGAAATCCCTTCCTCATAAAATAGTGAGCACAAATTTCATCCAGTTTATGGAAGAAAATACCCAGCTAACTCATGAGGTTTCCCACTTGAAAACCTCCATTGAATAGCTTCGTGAAGAAGTTGCTCCTCTTAAAGAAGATAATGATCGACTACTTCATGAATATCATAAATTGAAGGAACATTATGATTCCCTATTTCTATAGCTAACTAAGAAGGATGATACTCCTTGGAGCTTGCATATTCTTGAACAGAGTGTTGATACAACTATTGAGAAGAAGATTGATGTTGTTTCTTCTTCCACCATTGTTGTTAGTCTAGTTGTTTGTGAGAAGAATGTTGTTTTTGTTGAGTTTCCAGTCTCATCCATTTATTCTCCACCCCCTGCTTCTATTTGTAATAAAGATGTTGTCAATTTATGTTTTAAAACACATAATTGTGTTGTTTCACCCATCTTTGAAAAACACACTATAGGTATAGGATCTCTACTACTTAGCAAGATGGGATATACCAAAGGAGGACTTTGAAAGAATGGGAAGGGTATTGCTACTCCTATTATTCTTGAGATGTTTCCACCAAGAATAGGTCTTGGATATGATGTTATTGTTGCGTCCTTGACTACACCTTCCCTTCCTACAAACAGGGAATTTTTGTTTGTTATAGGTGGAATTCAAACTGATTTTCCAGTAGAGCACTCTACTGTTGAACCAATTGTTGAGATGGTTGTTCCTGACATGCCATATACTAAGAATATTTATGTTGATGATGTTGTTGCTAATATACCAGGTTGTTCTACTCCTGAGAATACACTAGACCATGAGCCTATATCTCTTAGTCATTCAATGCAACCTTTTGTGCCTTATCGTCATCCTCATTGTAGACAGAGTGACACTCATGCTTTCATATATTCGTAGAAGAGACGTGAAATACAGAACCATGGACCCTTCCTGACTACCAGGATTGATTGTGGTTGAATTGATGAGTGGTCATGAGCACATCTAAACAAATGTTTGATGATTTCCTACCATTGTGTTTCATCATCTATACAGATGTGCAATGCTCATCTTCATTGTTGATGCTATGCAGTGGGTGACCATATATTTGACTCGACTTGACAGTCGACTAGAGTTCGATTGGGATATTGTTTAATTTGGATTTGACCGACTTAACAGTCGATTGGTGGTGTTTTGACTGTGCATTTGTTGACTCAATTTCGACTGTATATTATCTATCGAATTGTGTGTTTCGACGAAGATTTTTTGTTTATGCTTTAACCCCTCAGTTGTGTCTAAGGGGGGAGTAATTGAATTTATTGATGTGTAAACCCAACTGATGAGTTGTGTGTTGACTACACTGCTTCTTTTTTACTTGACCTGGATTACTGAGACAGACCGAACCATGTTTGATTGTTTTGTTGGGAGCTATACGTATACTTATTGTACCTATTCTAGATATTGTTGGATTAACAAAGACTAATTATATTGGTGTTGTATTGTTGTTTGGACGACTAACCAGCTGGGACCATTTTTTGACAGCAGATTTTACAACTAGTTGGCAATGGATGAATACTCTTTTGGCCTTGGTCCATGTTGATGGTGATCATACTTCCTCTGCGGTGTTCTTGTATCGCTTTGTGATCATATTTTACAGTCACAATAAATTTAGGGGGGAATGAGCTACAATTTTTTTTTTCCTCCAAGATGAGTTATGGGTGGGTGTTGGGACATGTTGTTCCTTTGTAACCTCACCTTGTTGAATTGTTTGGGTTGATGGTCGATGACCAACTAAACCCTTGGTTAACCATTACAACTTATGGATTATTGATCCACATTTTATGGATAGATGCAACTGCCTTCACCCAATTTTGTTGAGTTTGGTCCATGAAAAAACCTATTTATAGATGATCTTAGTGATCAGTCTATCATCGTCTTAAATTGTTAGATCATATCAAGAGATATTCTCTAGTTCTCATTATGTTATTCTTGCCTCAGTTCATGTATTTCGACACCACCACTTCTCTTGGATCTTTTATGCTCTACTTTTAATCCTTGTCCCAAAATTCACAAGTTTATGCACTATGCATGTCAATGTACAAACAATAATAAGGGTGGAAACGAGATGCAACCAGATGTAGTTGTGTTGGTAAAGGATCAAATGGATGAGTTTTCCAAGAAGTTTGAGCATGTTGGGTTGTTATATTATTTGCAGTGAAAGTCAAAGGTCGAGGTGGATCGACCAGGAAAAGTCGAAGTAATTGAAAATAAGTTGAAGAGGTCAACCGACAAAAGGTCAATAGCCAGATGTGTGGAAACCGACTGAAGACTGAATGAAGGTTGATTGGTAATTCGAATCGGTAGTCAAATATAACAAAATCCTTATATTTGCATGATTTGTAGCCAATGATCTACATGGATTTGTATCCATTTTTGGTGCCTTTATTTAGGTTTTTTCCTTTTGTAAAGCCTATAAATAAGGTGTTTTGTAATGTTGTAAAATCTAATCGTTTTAGAGGTTGTTGGTCATATAGATGTAAGTTGAATTGGATACAAGTTTATTCTTGTGTAAAGAAACAAGGTATGATGTTGATTGTGTCTTAGGTGTAGACCAAGGTTAGGAATGTAACCTTTTATTATGAATGAATAATACAACAAGAGAGAAAGACACTCAAGGAATGTCGGTTTTACCGTTTGGGTTTCCAAGGTAAAATGTTTATGTATTGTGTGTTTTCTTTGTCATTTATTTTATTGATTGAATCTTTCTTCCTCTCTTCTACTAGGTTTAGCATGGAAGTGTTTCTCATTTCCTGACATGTGGTATCATAGATCAATTTAACAACCATGGACCTCAGCTAAACCTTAGGTTTAGTAAGAGTCCTAAGTCATAGATTTTTAAAGTTGTGCTTAAAGAATGGCGAGTAACGTGACATCATTAAAGTTGCTCTTAAATTTGTTCTTAAAGAATGGTGCTAGAAGATGTGGCTACATCTTTACTGTCAGAATAAATGAGAAGGAAGAACATGGAAGGAATGACCAAAGATGCATTAGTGGTGAGAGATCGACTGATTGATAGAGATAAAAGAAAATTCTTTGGTACAATGTCTAGGTTAAAGGGTAGATCTAAATCGCTTGTTCAATAAACGAGAAGATGTTGGAAATGCGTTAAATCTGGGCATTACAAAAGGGACTACAAGTTGAAGGAGATGAAATTTAGTACAGGATCAAATGAGAAGTAGTCGACTGAGAGAAAGACAACTTTAGACAAGTGAGGCGATCTATACATGGAATCGACCAGTACATATTCAGATCAAGATGTTTGGTTGATTGACTCAGGAGAATCCTATCATATGATACCACATAGAGAATGGTTATGCAAATATGAACGATATGAAGGAGGATATGTGTTCTTGGGGGACGACTCAAAAACAAAAATTTTCAGACGAGGAAGAGTTTGATTTATACTGCGAGATGGGAGGAGTAGAACCCTTCCAGGTGTTCTACATATTCTAGGTTTGGTAAGAAACCTGATATTTTCCAGCAGGATGAGTGATGTAGGAGTGCACACTCTATTTCAGAGGATACATGAAAGATGGTCAGAGGTGTGATGGTCTTAATGAAAGGAGCTCAAATTGGAACCCTATACAAGTTATTAGGGAATGTCGACTCAACTGGATGCAACAAAATCATTGTTCCTGAAGTTGAATCGATTTCAACTCAACTCGACTCAACTCAAGCTAATCTGTTTCAACCTGACTCGACAAGTCTTCGTTAAATAAACCCGACCATGCTATGGTACGAGAGGATGAGACACATTGGAGAAAACTTACTTTGAGCTATGCATAACCAAGGTATGGTCGAAGATTTTCCTGAATGTAATTTAGAAATCAACTTTTGTGAACATTGCATATATTGAAAACAAAGTTGGGTGAGGTTTCCATTTGGAGTGACAAGGGAAAAGAGGATTCTAGAGTTGGTTCATAGTAATGTGTTTGGACCTCTTTGAGTTCCTTCACTTGGTGGATCCCTGTATAATGTTTAATTCATAGATGATTTTTCCAGGAATCCATGGATATATTTCTTGAGGAAGAAATCATAAGTTTTCTAGAAATTCAAAGAGTTTAAATCTCTTATAGAAAACCAAATAGATAACAATATTAAGGTGTTGAGAACTGACAATTGTGGTGAATCATGTGGAAGGGAATTTGATCACTTTTGCAAGTAATTTTTCATACCACACCATATACCCCACAAAAAAATGGATTTGTTGAGAGAATGAACATAACATTGATGTAGAAGGAAAGGAGCATGTTCAGTGGTGTTGGGCTCACACAATAATTTTGGGTAAAGGTAGTCGACACTTTAAAATATCTAGTGAATATGTCTTCTTCGTTGGTGCTAGTTGACACAACTCCACATGAGGTATGGTGTGGTAAGAAGCCTTTGGTTTCATGTCTCAAAGTATTTGGTTGTGATGAATTTGTGCATTTTTCCAAGGAAAAGAAGAGTAAGTTGGACAAGAAGGAAGTCAAGTGCATTTTAATTTGATACAAAGAAGGAATGAAAGAATATAAGCTCTGGGATACTACATCAAGGAAAACAGTGTACAGTTGATATGTGGTCTTCAAAGAAGTCGAAAGGAAGTTTGTGTCTGAAGTAATGCTTCAAATAGAGAATGATCTAGAGAAGGTGCAGTTTGAACTGAGGAATGAAGAAGATGATTCATAAGAGTCGATTGAATCAAATGAAGAGGCAAAACAATCAAAACCAATTGTAATAAGGTCATAATGAGTAAGAAAACTAGTTGAAAGGTAGAGTCTCCCCGAATTCCATTATGCATTTGTGTTAACTATCGATGAAGAAGAGCCCAAGTTATTCAAGGAGGAAGTCGACTCAGCAGAGGGTAAACTCTAGAAGGAAACCAAGGTCGAAGAGATGGAATCCTTTCATAAGAATGAGACATGGGATTTAGTAAAATTACCGAGTGGAATAAATATCGTTGGTAGCAAGTGGGTATTCAAGAAGAAGATGAACACAATAGGTCAAGTCGAAAAATTCAAATCTCCATTGGTAGTGAAACAATATTCCCAATTCAAAGGAGTCGACTTCGGTGAGATTTTTTCCCATGTTGAAAAATTAACTTCCATTAGAGTACTAATGTTTTTGGATGCATCATTTGATCTATAAATAGAACACATGGATGTGAAGACAAGTTCCTACATGGGGACCTAGAAGAATAAATCTACATGAAACAACCTGAAGGATTTGTAGTAAGGAGCAAGAAATATTTGGTGTGCAAGTTGAAAAGATCCCTTTACGGCCTAAAGCAATCACCAAGGATGTGGTACCAAAATTTTGACACATACATCCTTAGTTTGTGATTAGTGAGAAGCAAATTTGATCATTGCATATATTCCAAAGAAGAAGGTGGTCGTTTCATATATGTAGTAGTATATGTTGATGACATCTTGTTGATTTGAAACAACATGAACGTAATAAAGGAGGTGAAGAAGAAACTATCCTTCAAGTTTGACATGAAGGATCTTGGTGAAGTGATGATGAAGGAGCATCGCTCCACCTCATCACATGCGCCAGCATGCCAACGTGCCAGTACACAATGGAGAAAGGGAGAAGCACCGACCCTCCTGTTTTTCAAATTTTGGGATATGATCCAATATGGATCATTCATGTTGTAAGGTTGTAAGAGCCGACAATGCCTCTGTACAAGTAGTGGTTGAGGTTGCCTTAAATGGTAGCCTATAACAAGCCCAGGAAGTAGTCAGGACTGGGCAACCATTTATGTAATGTAGTCATAGAAGTATTGTGTTGCAGTAGAGAAAGCGATGGCACTAAGACGGTGAAGAGGATAAGATCATGATAGCCCTAATTTTGTAAGAGGAGACTTAGGAGTCAAAAGAGAGGGAGAGAGATCTCAGGTAGAGAGGTCTTAGAAGCTGTGAGAGAGAGCTTGAGGGAACTGAGACTATGTAGCAGTCCAATTTTTTTAAACACATTGTACAAGCATCTTTGATTAATACAAAGCAGTGTTTGCTACCCATGATTTGTCTATGTGTTTATGCACATGAATGAATATTGTAGATGTATGATAGATTTCATTTACAGTAGGAAGATAGATTCGCTGTCTTTGTTTGAGTTGTGATATAGTTCTAGTTCTTTAGGTTGTGCAGGAGTGAACAATAGAACGTTGGAAGTTCCATATCCAGCACAAGGAGTGTGCATCTCAATCTCTCTGTTGAGTTCAGAGGACAACGCTCCAGGAGGGCACACAAGGATAGTTTGCAGACTCAAGGAAAAAAACCTTAGATTTACTGAATACTCTGGAGGGAAGGCTATGCAGAGAAGGCACAGAGAGACAGAACTACAAAAGGTTATGTAGATCTCTGCCAAGAGGGCATCGAGAGAGTGCAAGGAGTGCACCAAGAACAACTCTTTTTCGAGTTCAGAGATAAGGGAAGTGTCTAGGAGAAAGACACTCAGAGAGTTATTGAACACTATGTCGGCTCAATAACGAGTTCTTGAGCAAGAGGTTGTCAGGAGGGCACCACATTCCCCTTTGAAGAGAAATAAAAGGGTTGAGTCCCTTAGAGATTCGAGCATTGACGAAAGCTCAGGAGAGATAGCGTTTCCAGAACACAGGCAAGACCCAAAGTCACAAGGCTCGCAAGAGAGAAATCTAAGGTTGATACCTTCGAAACTTTGAAAATCTTACAAGTCAAGAAAAAGTCACAAGCTCAAGATGAAGAGCACAATAGTCATAGATCAACTCCAGAGGAGGAAATCTGGACTGTCAGATCCATGTCCAAACACCTATCAGAGAGTGCAGGAGAGAGAACAGATCTCAACCATCATATCTGAAGCACATGGAATGAAAACTATTGGATCCAAGGAAGGTGCATGAAGGTTAACCCCTTTGAGAGCGCACAGGAGGAGTGTGACATTGCAAAACAAGAAGTTGCAAAATCATCAGAATCGTCCATCGGAGGGAATGCATGGAAGTCGATCAGTATTTCACTAACTCGTGACTTGGAGAAGTCAAAGAGAAAGTTGTGAGAACTCGCGAAATGCAAACTCGTGAAAAGATCACAGTCTTTGATCAAGGAGATATCCGGACCATCAATTTTCCATGGAGAATTTCGGCATTTCAGGGATTGGGAGAACGGAGGTGGAAAGTCCTTCGACTTCCCGATACACGAAGTCACGAAATCCTGACTTGCGAAAGGAGGATATAAACCGTCGATTGAGAGGAGGAGTATCGGTCGTTGATCTGTTGTAGAGACGATATAGGGATATCGGGGATCAAGAGATCTAAGGAGAGAAGTCTCTCGACTTCACGAAATGTGAAGTCCTGATTTGGGCAAGAAGATTTGAACCGTCGGATTTTGGAGCGTCAGGAGCCATTGATCTGACGTGGAGAATTTTGGGTTTCAGGGATTGGAGGAGCCAGGGAACTCAACATCAAGAGTCCCGATATCATGAAACATGACGCACCCAGAGGATTGGCCTTAGTTCACCGGACAGGGTCACATGGAGAAGATCTAAGGGAGGAGTTAAGGATCGTTAAGCCCTTTTCGGGGTTTCGAGACTTGGAGGAGTCAAGTGTCTTGGAATCAAAAGCCCCGACATCGTGAAACGTGACGCACCTATTGCGTAGTCCTGTGGTCACAAGGTTGTGGTCACATGAAGGGAGATCAAGCCTAGTGCTTGTTCATGTGGGATGAGTTCAATAGAAGGACCTATGGATATTTTTTCGTGGGATTCCAACAAGGAATCGAAGAGCTGCTCCAACTCACAGAGTTGAAAGATCCAGAGACCGGGAGGTCAGTGGACCCTGCCAAGGCAGGAGTAGGAGGTATGCATCAAGTGAACTTCATTCTAGGAATGGATATCAAGAGAGATCGAGCAAATAGAAATCTTTGGTTGAACCATAAGAAGTATATTGAAACAATATTGAAACATTTCAACATGTAGGATTGCAAACTTGTGAAGGTGCCAATTCCTATGGGAGCAAGGTTAACTGTTGAATAGTGTCCAAAGACATAGGAATAAATAGAGGACATGGCACATGTTCCCTACACAAGTGTTGTTAGCAGTATAATGTATGTGATCGTTTGCACTTGACCATACACTTCCCATGCAGTGGGAGTGTTGAGGAGATTCATGTCGACACCTGGAAAGGAGAACTCGACAAATGTCAAGAGAGTATTTAGGTATTTGTGTGGAATAAAAGACTATTTTATATGCTACCAAGGAAAACATGGAGGTTACAGTGAATTAGATGTACATGGCTTTGTCGGCATTGATTGAGCTGGAGATTCAGATCAATGAAGGTCAACCAACAGATATGTGTTCAATATGTTCATTGGAGAAATCAGATGGATGAGTAAGCAATAGGAGGTCATAGCCTTGTCAACAATAGAAGTTGAATACATGGCAGCCACTCATGGAAGCAAAGAAGCAGTATGGATGCAACAATTGTGTTTGGGAATCGGGTTTGAGTAGAAATCTATGAAGATAAGCTGCGACAGTCAAAGAACAATATTTATGGAAAAGAACCTATATTATCATTCCAAGGCTAAGTATATTGATGTACAATACCATTTTGTAAGAGACATGGTGGAAAGAAACGAGGTGTTGCTGGAGAAAGTAGACATGTTGGAAAACATAGCAGACTCTTTGATCAAGTCTGTGAGTGGTGTGAAGTTCTCTTGGTGCACACTATAGAGAGGAAATGGGAATTGTTACCCTGGGTATGTGAATGAGAGTTCATGAATCTCCCTATTTCAAAAAAGAAAACAACAAGTGGGAGAATATTGGGTTGTTATATTCTTTGCAGTGAAAGTTGAAGGTCGAGGTGGATCAACCAAACAAAGTTGAAGATGAAGTAATCGACAGCAAGTCAAAGAGGTCAACTAACAAGAGGTCAACATGAGTTCATGTGGCAACTGGTTGAATATTGAATGAAGTTCGACTCATAATCTGACTTGGTAGTCGACTGTGATAGAATCCCGAGAATCACCGGATTTGTAACCAATGATCTGCATAGATATGTAACCGCTTTTGGGAATCTTTCTTTAGGGGTTTTCCTACAGTAAATCCTATAAATAAGGAATGTTGTAATGTTGTAAAAGATAATATTTAGATAAATCATTCTAGAGGTTGTCGGTCATGTCGATGTAAGCCAAATTGGCTACAAGATTTTTCTTGTGTAAAGAAAGAAGGTATGATTTCTATTGTGCCTTAGGTGTAGAGAAAAGTAAGGCATGTAACCTTTTATTATGAATGAATAAGAATACAAGAGAGCAAGGCGCTCAAGGAATGTTGGTTTTCTCATTTGGGTTTCCAGGGTAAAATCTATGTGTATTATGTGTTTGCTTTGTCATTTACTTTCTCGATTAAATATTTCTTCCTCTATTCTACTAGGTTTAGCGTGGAATTGTTTCTCATTTCCTAACAGAGCATTCATAGCTCTTACTTTTTTCCCAGACTACCTTGGGCACCATATCAGTTGATTCATGGTTGATAGATAGTGGAGCCACATGTCATATGACATGAGCATGAGAGGTGTTTGAAAGATTCAAAGAGTCTAACTCATAATTGTATGTGGAACTTGGTATGGGGACCAAGCATGCAGTGTATGGATCTAGAACAATGTCATTTCAGATGGAGTCAGATGGAATATTAAGAGTGACGAATGTGTTATGGGTTCTAGAAATTAGAAGGAGTGTGCTCTCATTCTTAGAGATTGAGAAGAAGGGTTATGAGGTTTTATTTCGAGATGGACATACGTTGATCATGCCTAGAGGATATAGCTCAGAGAAAGTAGCTATCTTTAGAGTTAGAGAGAGAAACTTGTATAGGATAAAGGGTGGTCCTATGTGAGTAATGGAAAGAAGCAACAAAGTGACAGAGGACAAGGAGAAAATAGCTTCAAAGGTTGAGCAACTTAGATAGGATTCGTGTGTAGCATGTGGAAGTTGTCCTTGTAACCTCTCAGAAAACTTTAGGAAGTTCACTTTATGAGTCATTAATTAAAGTGATTTTCATTTTAATTAATTAAGTTAAATGCCTAATTTTGGTGCAATTAGTAACTTAAGTGACTTAATTAAATCCTAACCGTTAGATCTAAAGTGAACGCGAGATTAGATCTCAATCGTTGATCACTTTAGGAGATCTACAGTTTTGGATTTAGGATTAACTCAATGGAATAAAATTCATCCTAAGTGAGAGGATGAGGCACACTGAGTAGAGAGTGAGGAGATCTCATTGAGTGGCTGAAGAGAGTTCATCAAAGTGTGAGTGGACAAGGATGAGGAAAGGTGCAAAGGGGAAATGAGGGAGATAGTATCTAGGTGGGATATGGTATCATTGCATTGTAATCCTCTGAAGGGGCATTATCCCAGGAAGGGAGAATTGATATTATATCAATAAAATCATCGCATATATGGTTTTCCCACAAGGGTTTTTCAGGGGTTGTTTACTTGAAATCTATTGTGCAATGTGTTATTGGTTTTTCTCTTATGCTTCTGCTAATGTTCCATTGATAACCTCGTTGTACTAATAATTAACAAAGTGATTTTATTTGAATTATTAGTTGAGTGTTGGATTTGCAGGTAATATCAACAAAGAACACATTGCATCGATCATTTATGATAGTTGATTACACTATTTGTGCCTCAAAGTAGCTTAGAGATCGTTCTTACCTCTTTGGAGTTTCATTGGTTGAGTGATAGTCATTTAATAGAAAATATGAAGTGGATTACTTTATCTATTTTTCCTATCATATTTAGGACACACATCCACTAGCCCCTAACTCTGTTTATCATGTGCATATATTGTTGAATAATGCCATTATTTCTAGTTTCTTCTCTTTAAATCATTTAATCGCTCATTAAAATCCTTGTACATGTAATTGATATATATTTGTGTATTCTTTGAAGTGAATCATAATATTTCATGGTAATTAGTTCACTAAGAGGTTTACTTAATCAAATAGGGATACCCCCCTTGTCTTCTGGGAGATAACCTAAAGTGAAGGGGAAATTGAATTGAGGTGACAGTGGTGCAATTCCCATTTTCCCCCTAAGTTAGCACTTATTTTGGGACTTTTCATAAGGGTGCTAGTTCAGGAAAAACACTATCCATATGCCACATTTCTAATATATGAGTCATGAATTAACATAATGCTTCTATTTCTAATGGTAATATCCTTGTTTCTACTAACACTATAGAGTATGTGGGGTTTGTAATTTCACTCCTAACTCCTTAAATAATTTACTTGTTTATTAACTCTTTACATTCTTCAAAAATTATTTGGAGAGGCCAGGACCCCAAAGATGAAAACCATACAAAACTTATGTTTGTATTGTTCGTTAATTTCCAACTCCAAATATGAGTTTTTTTAAATTAATTACATATAGAATAGATGGTCATCCTGCCACTTATTACACAAGAGTTCCAATAATAAGCCCAAAGTAATTGTAAGAATAAAATATCTCTAATTTGTCACCATTAAATGTGATGGAAATATCCCTTTCACAAACATAGAGGGAGTGGGAGAGAGTGATAGAGAGAGAGCAATAGAGGAAAGGAAAGAAAGAGGGAGGGAGAGAGAGTTTGGTAGTGGGGGGTGAGGGAGGGAGGGGGAGAGAGATAAAGAGAGGAAGAGAGAGAGAAATGTATTGAAGGCAATGGTCTTGAGCACAAACATATCATTCAACCGGTAGCATAATCATAGTCGTATAGACTATTTCATTATTAGATCACGAGCACCATCATCACTATCAGTGTCATCTGACAACATCAACTGCATCATCTCTCGAAACCATACTCCATGTGAGTAATCAGACATGATGTTGAATAAGTCACTCACTCCAAGGAGTGATACAAAAAACCATTCTTCTAATCTGGGCATATGTCCTAGAAGAATAAATGTCCTGGACCATTTTCCGTCTAGAGAATCTATGTCCATCAATACACTGATCATCCATCTAGATGATAATTATTTTCAACACTATTGATAGTCTACAAGGAAATTACAACAATGTCATTCAATAGAACACAATTGTGTCTATCCATAGCAGTACACAACTACAATCCAGTGGTACACTACCACACCAAGTAGCACACAACTACTTAATCAGTGACACATAGTCACAACTAGTGGAACACATCCACGACAATAGCATACATCTATTGTCTAGAGACATACAATCTCCATAGAAATCATATCATCTGATATCAACCTGCATAGAAGAACAATATCATGATATAAATTGAATCATCTAGGCCATTCTTCCACTCACATCTGTGAGATCTGGAAGAGAATCTACCTTTAGAAGGTAAAACATCAGTCATGAGCTACTGGACTATTCTTCTCAAGCATAGAAGAATAATTGTCCTGATTTATGAGCCTAGACCATTCACTTATCTAGGTCATTCCTCCGGCACTAAACAAAGTGCAACCTGGAGAGAATGAATATTCCCTAGGGAATGCATGTCCTTGATTGTTGAACCCGGACCATTCACTTATCTGGGCCATTCCTCCAACACTAAACAAAGTGCAACCTAGAGAGAATGAATCTTCCCTAGGGAATGACTTTCCGGACCATTTCCTAATGAAATGATTGTCCTACACCAACCTCCAAAATGGACCATTCTTTGAAACTACTCACAACCATGAACTTTGAAAGAATGACTATCCGACGAGGCGAACCAGTCTTCTTGACCACTACTGAGAGTGACTTCCAAGAAGAAAGATTGTCCTAGACCATTCCCCCACACTATCCACAAGGGGAATCGTTGTCTATGGTACATCAACAATCCATCGAACCATTTTCATTACGAAAATGATCGTTCGATCTAGACCATTTTTCGAATTGGAAACTGCATGTCCATAAAAAATCTCAAACTGCTTTCCGAACTGGAAAGGAATTGCTCATCCTGAACCATTTTTCGAACTGAAAAATGACTGTCCTTAAATCAATAACACATCAGTGCTCCCTCCCAACCTGGGATTCATCTCTTCCCTTTTCAATAAGGAAGTCATCTCCACGAGCTCCAGCTTGTTTCTTGAGTACGCAAACTCTTTCATCTTGGATAGAAGCTTTACCAAAATATATGCTTATTTGCTCATCTGTGGAGATATATTGGAGAACCACTTCTCCTTTTTGGACCTCATCACGGAGAATGTAATGCTTGATCTCAATGTACTTCGGTATTTCTGGAACACTGGTTTTCTCTAAAGGATTCATATAGATCTGATCATTATAGTATATCATAGTTGAATTCAGCGCTTTTATTTCCAGATAGCTCGTAACATCGTGGCAAGGGTCAAACTGGAACATATCCAAGTGGCACTTCTTCTGTCATCATGAGATTTTTTCATGGATTAGCAATCCATCATCCTGGACTTCTGAGTAACCATTCAGATACAATATCTTTATTATAGAAAATATTTCACCACGCTTCTGATGTGCATTGGAGGCTCTGCACCAAGTTGTTTGAATCCATACAAGATCTTCTTCCATTTGCATACAAGAGTCTCTTTCTGGTATACTTCAAAACCTTGAGGTTGTTCTCCATACGTTTCTTTGTTCAATTACTTTATTGAGGAGAAGAGTCCTTACATTCATCTGATGTGAACTCCAACCCATGGATATTGTAGGAGATATAATGGCTCAGGTATATCTGGTTACTGGAACAAGCTATCATCATAGTCTTCTCCCTCCATCTGGGAGAACCTTTAGTTATGGATATCGCAATGCTTCCATTCACAAGTCTTCCATACATTGTTCTTTATCACAACTTCTATTTCTTTTGCTTGATTGCTTCTAGAGGGTTCTGACCAAACTGGTAGTCTTGTGATTCTCGATATAATAACTGGTTGTTCTGGATTTTCTTTCTCTCTTGAATTCTTCTTCATGTTTCTCTTTATCTCTTGGGTCCATGGATTTTTCTATAGATTCCATGCCCTGAAGATTCTGACTTCTTCCTTTTATCATAGGATCATGGATGTGGATGGACAACCAGGGATACTTTAAGGCTTCTTGTCGAAGAAAAATTCTTCTAAAGTGAAACTGAACACACGTTGCTTTTCATGGCTACTACCATTGATGGGAACATGGATAGATACTTCATAATCCTCAATGGATCATATTATTTAGTATTATGTCCCTCCTAATCCTTGCAATCATGCATGAATCCATTCTCTTCTTTTGGAATTATATAATCGGCTCCCTCCATCTAAGAGATTCCACGCTTTCGTCTGCATCTGTATTGCCTTCTACAAAGTGTCACAAGTCTTTTTCTAATTTCCTCTTGAATGTTGAATTCTTTCTGTTTTTACTTCTTCCAGGTTTCTTCAAGTTTGATTATGATTTTGTCTT
Organism: Picea engelmannii; assembly: GCA_009831015.1. Classification (NCBI taxonomy): domain Eukaryota; kingdom Viridiplantae; phylum Streptophyta; class Pinopsida; order Pinales; family Pinaceae; genus Picea; species Picea engelmannii. The sequence goes on from ML796532.1 coordinate 154,975, forward strand.
ATCTTGCAGTTGTTACTTATGTTAATAGCTTCCACATGAATTATTATCAGGGGTTGTTGATGTACTTCATCCTTTCATGTGTATTGCCTGACTTGCAATCATAGCAATCCTTATGTTGTTGTTCTTCCATAAGTATTGTTTATTTTTGAACAACTTATCTTCTAAGAAATATATATGCAAGATATGTACATAAACTATGTAAACATGGTATGTACAAGAATTATGAAGAATATTGTTACCTTGTCTTAGAAGAAGAAGACTATTTTCTTCTGCTTAGCCTTCTTTGAGGGTTCCCTTTCTTCGAGAACTGATGCTTTGTGTGTTTCTTTGCTTTTCTTTAACTTGGGACAATGATTCTTGTAGTGACCATATTTTCAACAATTGAAGCATTGTATTTTTGACATATCTTTCTCTTGATTTGGTTTCTTCCTGGAGCAAAAAAAAAAATTATTCCTGAAATTCTTGAACCTTGTTGTGAAGGCTTGATCATCGTATTTCTTTTGGGGTTTCTCTTTTGCACTAGTCCTTGATTCTTCTTGTGCACAACAAGTCCAAAGTTCTTCAAATGTGGGATACTCCTTGCTTGTGTTCATGCTTGCGGAAAATGCATCCCATGTATTGGGAAGACCATTGAGTACTATATTTACTAGTTCCTTCTCTGAAATGATCTCTTCAATGGCTTGTAGTTGATCTCTCAACTAAGAGATTCTCACAAAGTATGATGTTATGTTGTCATCACCATTCATTTTCATGTCACGAAGCTCCTTCTTCAGACTCATTACCTGTCCAATGTTTTTTACTGAGAAGAGGTTTGTTAGGGCATCATACATCTTCTTAGATGTGTCAATATGGGAGATGTAGGGTATCAAGTGGTATTTTATAGAGTCCACTATGATACTCATGCCATTGATGTCAATGTCTTTGAACTTCTCCATAACTGCAACGTTCTGAGGTTCCTTCTCTTTTCCTTCTTCGAACTGTCCAACACTTTATTCTTGGCAAGGATGAGGTCAATCCTTGTCTTCCACGGTTTGAAGTTAGAAGCCCCTTCTAACTTGTTTTCTGACTTCGCGGAGTAAGTCATAACTGCTTTGAATTGGTCAACCCTTGATTTTGACCAAAAACTCAAACTTGATATCTTTGCTTGTTGAGAGTACCAGGAGATGCGCCAGGCTAGGGCACACTAGGCTATCCATAGATTAGATCAATCTCTTCACTTAAGGTGCCTCAACAAGAGGGTTAGGGTTTCATTGTTGCAACAAAAACCGATTGCAACTGCAACTGTAATTGAGCAAATCCTCCCAATCTATCTTCCAGCGGTTAGACTGTTCGAAGATAGTGTGGGCCCATAACCTGTTAGAAAGTAATGGATGTGCTTGTTTAACCATAGACAATATAACAATATTGTCACCCAACCATAGGTCGAAGCCACCCTCGAGCACCTTAACCTTGACAGAGAATGATTCTGGAAGCAAGCCAATAGCCAACCAAGGCTAATGCATAAACATAACCAAGACTGATTAGAAAGTCCAACCATAACCAACAGAAAGTCCGAGCCTAAACCAAGAAACCAGATTGCAACAGTTGTCGCCTACAGCTGCTCCCCATACTTGCGCACTAGCCCAGTTCTTGCAGTGTGCACTTCTTCCCAGCTACAATTATGAGCAGTGTGTATAAAATGAGGTCTGGCTACTTGTATTTATACCGTTTCCTGAGTTGTCTGGGCTGACTTCTCATTCTGGATATTAAATACTTAATATTAATTATTTCCTTGAGTCGACTTGTCTTCTAGGGTTATGTTCATTTCTTTAGGGTTACTTGCTTCCCGAAATATTCTATTCTCGTCAGGGTTACACGTGGAGGTAAATACCTCCCACAACTACCATATTATCAACAAAGGGGGGGAGAGAGGGCGAGGGAGAGAAGAGAGAGAGAAGGGGAGATAGAAAGAGGTGGAGAGTGAGATGGAGAGAGAGAGAGGGGGG
>ML796532.1:157036-167174 GCA_009831015.1 Picea engelmannii
GAACAGAGAGAGAGAAGGGTAGAGATAGAGAGAGAGAGAGAGAGAGAGAGAAGGAGTTAAAGAGAGATAGGGAGAGAGAGGTAAAGTGGGGGGGCAAAGAGAGGGAAATGGAGAGAGGGGGGAGGGGGGAATAGTGGTAGTGTAGAATGTAAGAGAGTAATGACCCAAGACCTAGATGCATATAATATGAGTCAAAATTTAACATGATGTGATTTTCCTTAAATAATGATGATGAGTAAAGGTGCATTCATGGATAGTAGCCATTGATGTTTTTTATCATTACCACTTCACAATTGACTTCTGATAGGTTTTATCACTTTGAAGGAAAAAAGAAAAAAAAATATATGAGAGATTTTTAAAAATGATTGAAATTAACACATTCTATATCTATATATATAACTTGAACTGAAAAAAAGTTAAAAATGAAAGGGTGACTTGTGCATTCATGCACTTCAAAAAAAAACAAATAAAAAATAAAATAAAAAACGACTTTTAAAAGGAATTGAGAAATTAATACATTCAAGAAATATATCTTGAAATTAGAAAACAAGTAGATTTTAAACTTTAACAAAAATAAAAGATTAAAAAAATTACCAAAACATATATATAGATTTTGACTTGGGTTAAAAATGAAAAGATACTTATAAGAGTGAAGTTTGCAACCCAATAGTACAAAAGTGAAAGTGTTACGTAATGACTAATGAATCTATAGTTTCTACACCTATTGAATTCAACTGATCGGAGTAACATCAACCATCCGAGATGATGAGACTTCAAAAATTACATTCGAACAAAAATGAAAGATTAAGAAAAAATTACCAAAACATATATATATATATATATATATTGACTGTTTTAAAATTATGAAAATAAGGTATATAGAGTATTATTGTATTTTTCCACATTGATGGAGGCTCAGACATTAGCGCTTGACTGCAAGCTTGTAAGGCTTGCATGGACGTTATGATATATTCTTGTTTTGTGAAAATGGTTATTTCATAATAATATACCTTTCCACCGATATAGATTGCATGTCACCCATCTTTAGTTTCTATTCATACCAGAAAAACGAAAGCTAAAATCCACAGTTAAATACAAATCTCCTCCGAACCAAATATTATAATAAACATGGCTTGAGAATCGCGAATCGGATGGCATTCATATCTTGTTCTCTATTCTAAGTTCTAACACACACTATTACTCTTCATGTGATTATGGTTATTATCGGTCGATGCTCCGGGGAAAAGCGACATGTCATTTTTTATCCACCATCCCCGTCTTACACTGAACAGTCTGAGTTTGAGTCTGAGTCTGAATCTGAGTTTGAGTCTGAGTCTTGCCAGTCTGAGTTTGAGTCTGAGTCTGAGTCTGGCCAGTCTGAGTCTGAATCTGGCATCCAGGCAGCGTCTCTTTGACTTTATACACGAGCCCCGCCTTCTGAGATGGATTTGGATTAGAACGAGTAGCCTGATTCTGCATCATCTCATTATCCTGCCTTCCCTCGTCCTTCTTGTCCAAGAGACCGTGGAACCCCGTCTTACACTGATCAGTCTGAGTCTGACTCCTAGTCTGACTATTGCCAGTCTGACTCTGAGTCTGGCATCCAGGCAGCATCTCTTTGACTTTATACACGAGCCCCGCCTTCTGAGCTGGATTAGGACGAGTAGCCTGATTCTGCATCATCTCATCATCCTGCCTTCCCTCGTCCTTGTAGAAGAGACGGCGGTCCTGGCACACCTGATTTCCATCCATGATGATATTAATTTCAAATAAAAAGAGTAGAGTGTATCGATCAACAAATTGAGACAAACAACTACCACCAATAGAAAAGTTAAGTATTATGACACCCATCTAACATTTGGGTGTAACTAACTCAAGCCTCCATTTATAAGATTCATGGCCCAAGCCATTTGTCCAACTCATGCATAAATGTAATTTTATAATTTACTAATTACATATTATTCACCCACACATGTGTCACTCACATACACAAGTGCACAAGTGATTCCTTATTTAAAAATATAAAATAGTGATTTTTTTCTCACTCAACTACCATATTTCATATTTTCACTCCTAGATGTTCCCTTGATCTCCTCCTCATTTCCTATTTGAGTGGGTGCACGTGTAGTCACTATTTTAGTTATTTATTAACTCTCTTTAACAATTCATAGTTGACCCACTTTTTCTTTTCCCACACTTTTATTTGAATTTGAATTCCTTGTTACTCTTTCTTCTTTTTAATTCATGGGTGCACTAGTAATTAATTCCTACTAATTACAAATTACTTATTTTCTATTTCATGCACATTATGTAATATATTTATCTTCAAATATTTTTAAATGAATTATTTCATTTCTTTTAGTTATGATATGCATTAATATATATGTTCAACAAATCAATCAAATCAAACATTATTTTTATATGTTTAATCAATCATCTTTCAATATATACTCAACAATCGATAATCGATACCAAGGGTGCCACGCTTCTCCGTGCCCTTCAAGAGTTACTTTTCAGTAAGTACCAAAGGTGCCATATTCACTCATGTCAATTTCCTTTGATATTTGCCCATTGTTATAATCCTCAAATCTACCAAGGGTACCATTTTCACTCATGTCAATTTCCTTGGGTGTCAACATTTGATGTTTGTCATTACGCATCATAGGCGCCAAGCTACAGGGGATCAAAGTTTGAGATCAAATCTACATGGAAAATCAAGAGTCAAGAAGCAGTTGTTTAATAATGAAAAGAGCGCCAAAGGATAGAGTCAAGCAAATTTTGCAGAAAACACACAACACATGAGTCCAAACCCGTATGTGCTCAACTGTCAATATTTTTCTCTCATGACAGGCGTCAAAACAATGGCCCTCATTTCGTTTGAATGGACTCGTCTCTTGATCTTCGAGGGCGGCTACCTGATCTTCCTACTTGCCTTATCGTTGTTGTTCATGACCGTTGTTCATGATATTTTAGTACAAAATATTTTCCAACCTAAGGGTCAAATTTCATTTCACCGGAGGGAAAAAAATAGATTTTCATTTCAACTAGAGTCACAAGTCTAGCAAAGGATATGTTTCAAATAATGGTTTTTTAGTACAAAATATTTTCCAACCTAGGGGCCAAATTTTATTTCACCAGAGGGAAAAAATTAGATTTTCATTTCAACTAGAGTCGCAAGTCTAGCAAATGATATGTGAGTGATAACTATCATACCAAGTGATTGTTTGAATATAAGAGAAGTGTGTTGGATGGTTCATGAATAACCAATATAGGATCCATTGAATAGGGTCTATGAAGTAACATCAATTAAATGTTAAGCATAGATGATATTCACATGTCACTCATTCTTGTGAAATAATGTGGTCGAGAGCTTTGTGTGGGTCTTTCAAATGTACATATGACTATAATGGAGATTACACATGTTGATCATTTATTAAAAAGAGATTTTGCAAGAGGATAATGATGTCTTGATCACCATTGGATTACTTGAAATAGACAATGTATGATCAATTCCAAAAACTTTATGAGCTGCCTTCACCAAGTTTCCATCTATTTTTTCTATATTATAATAGTATGAGGAGATGTAGAGATGGATTGTTGGATTAAGAATAAATAGACACTAATGGTACATTGTTAAGAACATCAATGACCACTAGTCTTTACCAAATATGTCATGTGTATGTTGTTTCCATGTGGGTCTACCATGTGAATTTCATGTCAACTCCTAGTTCCTAGTAAAGATAAAATAAATGCATTTGAAATGTGTGCGGGATGGAAGGAACCTATCTACTTCAGTTTTCACTAGTTGAGGAAAATGACCAATTTCGTCTCTACACATAAATGGTAGATTGAAATCTAGAATGGGAACTCTTGATTGTCTCTCACGTCAATATTTTTCTTGATATGATTACTACTCGAATAGTCTTGCTTGCTTATGTGGACAATTACTATGTTACTTGACCTATAACCTATAGAAGAAAATTTGAGCTAGGTCAAGTTTAAACTTGTTGTAAGAGGGAAGGAGATCATACATCAAGAGGGGGTAAACCCTAAAACAACTTGAAACATGCTAGAAAATGCATGAAATAACCAAAACAATAAAAAAAAAACAAGACAAATCTATATGAAATGTGAAACATTGAACAAGGGCATGTAATCATCAAAAACATCATAACCCCCCTTCTTTTCCAACACAAACATAATCTACAAACTTAACAACTCAATATGATACAAATATCACATATAAATATTAACAAACTTATATACAATGGTTTCATATAACAAAATTAAGAAGCCAACATCTAGCTCAAGCTACCACTTTGAGTGTGAAATTTATGATTTTCTATATAAAACACTCAATCCAAATCAAGCATCGGTATACTATCTATACACTTCTCCTTATTATATGAATATTGTTTAAAAATATATAGAAAACATTCACAATAAATGCTTCTACTATCCCACATATACACATGCATGAACACATATTTGACACTAGGGTTTATAGTGGAGAAAATGCCCAATGAGGTCAAAGATCTTCACTCTTAATTGGCTAGTGTATTCCTATTGGAGATTCACTATTTTTTTTGCTATTGTTTTCTTAGCACTTGTTGTGCATTTATTGTTGTGCTAATGTAGGCATATTACATTGTATATTTAAGAAAGAAACCACAAAAGAATAAAAAACTAATAAAGACGTAATACCATTATCAAAATTAATATGAGCATGAGCGAGTGTATTTTCTACAACTTGAATGTTTAATTGCGTATAGCATACCCATTAATATTATCAGTACCATATAAACAAACATACTTTGGGGAAGATTAATATAAACCTGATTTCAACTATTTAATTATAGACAAGCATATAGTTTTGAGTGAACAACAATTTTTAGTAGATAACAATGGAGTAACGACCTCCTTTCTGTCTTCTTTTCATTGTTGGACACTGCTAGTCATTTTTTCTCTATATTTTGAAAACTTAAAGTTCTTAACTTTATATTTCCCATGTATGAAAGCTCCAACTCATCCATGCTCTTTTGTTTTGTTCATTTCCTTGCATTGCCATCTCTTGGTTTTCTTAATGCTAGTTCATATTGAAACCTTAAGAGAAAAATTAGTCATCGCTTCTCCTTGTTAAACATCGTGTTTTCACTAATATCCAATCAGAGAATCCAATCACCATCAAATTTAAATGCAAAGGTATTTTTTGATAGCCACACATACTTTTTTCCTCCTCAATCACCGCATATTTTAGTCACCATGGAGAATAAATCCATTTGAAACCCTTGAAACCCCTTGGTTTACAAATTGTACATAAATCTTCCTCGTTGAAGAAAACTTATTTTTTCTAATAGCTTTTGTATGAATTTTTCTCTCCCAAGAAAAATGATGGCTTCATCTAAAGAAATAGATTCAAACAATCTTTCCCTTGTTCTAATATTTGGCCTTAGGTTTCAATTAGGACCAAGCTCTTCTTTTGTGCTTTGCCTCTAACTTCACTTGTTTTGAGCCTCATGTTTATTAATGTATTTTATCTTCTATTTTAGTTCAAATTTGTATTTGCAGTAGTGTGCCATTTTGCATTCAAGCACATTACAACTACATACAATTTTGTGGCAATAAATAGATCCGATCTCCTCCATCTCACATCATCATCATGTAATAAAACTTTCCAATGATTTGCACTTCATTCAAGTTTCTTAGGTGTAGTGACATTGACATTCGAGTGGCTAAAATAAATAACATATAAGTTAGAGTAAAGTATGATTGTATGACCGATATCTTTGCTTTCCATGGATATGGAACTATGTTCATTGTTTATCCTCCTAGGTTCCAAGCCAACTCCTTCAATGACCCTCTTATTAGCCAGAATCTTAAGATTCCTTCATATATAAATAAACTTGATACCCAAAAAGAAAGTAGTGACTATGGAATTGTTTATCCGAGCCAAAATATTTTCCTTCAAATATAAATGTATCAATATCTGGAAAGAAACCATGTGTGATTTGGCTTCCCACATTAAATCTTACAACTTCTAATTACAATATGTCTTCTCCCCATACATAATTTGTTCTTCCAGTGATGAAACTAATCCCATTCTTCAATAACCCCTCCAAACTTAGCTCTCCAAGGATTTTCCACAAACACCCATTGAACTTCAAAACTATTAATCCAATAAACGTTGGGTGAGGAATCAAGTTCTCCTCTCTCATTTTATTACCAATACTATTGTTCTTGTTTTTCTTTATGGACCACTTAAAATTACTCGACGATTGAATTTCTATCTCACCTATCAAATTCAATAGAAGTGTTGATTCCTGCAAGTTACTCCAATGAATTGAAAATTCCTGCAACAAATCCTTTCTTTTATGTGACTATGTTGTCAAAATCCAGTTGCAACTACAACAAAATATTCTACATGACCAGATTCTCTGCTAGACTATTGGATATCTCATTTTCAGTGAATATGTTAAGATGGGTACTTTTTATGAGAGGATAATATTCTTGAGTCTCAACTCTTCAAAGAAAGCAAACAAAGCATCTAGATGACCCATAAGCCAATAATATAATTAATTCCTTAATCATTTTAGATATCACATGCAAAGGGAATAAACAACTATCAATTAGAAAATATCCCCAATACATATAAACTACTCAAAAGATTAAAGAGCAAGATAGACTAGGAATGAAAACTAAACACACCATAAAAGTACATATATGGGGATTACCTTAATTTGTACCAATTGAGATTCATCGATGGTACTCCCTGGAAATTCATTAGCATAACCCAACTTCACATAGACAACACAAAAAAAAGACATAAGTATAACTTGATACCATGCCAAAAGGCTCTTAAAAATTATTAGATATGTCTCTCTCTATAACTTCACATAGAAAATACACAAGAAAAAACATAAGAATTATTTGATACCATGCCAAGGGGATATTAAAAACATAATTGAAACTCTCTCTCTCTCTCTCTCTCTCTCTCTCTCTCTCTCTCTCTCTCTAAAAAAAAATAGTTGGCCAAGGGCCAAGCAACATTCAGACCAAATCTCTCCACCATTTCCCATGGCCTCACTCAAAGGTGCATGGTAGAGAATATGTAAAACAACAAGGACAAAATTTTGGTGCTTTGTATACTTCAAGAAAGCATTCATCACACTTATAAGGATAATATGGGAGAGTCTCTTGGAGTTAGGAGTCCCAACATAATGGAGAGCAAAGGTACACAGATTGTATGAGAAACTCAAGGTTAAAGCCAAGACCCAAGGAGTCATGTTGGGAAGATTTAACAACAATAATGGGGTGAAGCAAGTCTACCCTTTGTCTCGCAAGCTATTCGAGTTATAAGTGCATTGAGAATTGGAACAATAGGTAAATGAGAAGGGGTAGGGGGATTATACATCACATGCATAATTATCAAAATTATACCACATGTCGTCGACATCATTCTCATATAAAACACATTAAATAGCCTACAAGAACACGTTCAAGCACTAGAAAGATTCTACAAAGAAGTAGGCATGGAAGTTAACACTGGAAAGAGTGGTCATCTTCTTTCTCAAACACAGACCAATTCATCCTTGAATTGAATTAAAAAATGAGGCTCTCAAGATTATGGAGGAGTACAAGTACCTAAGCATTGAGTTGAACAAAAAGCTCAATTGGGAGCAATACTCAAGAAAGAGGTTACTACATAGTTGGAAGGAAACAATTTTTGTACAAAATAGATGTAGGAGAGAAAATATTTTGGAATGGAAAATCATCAACGATGTATTCCAAAATCTCATCACATTAATTCTACAATATTCTAAGAATTAGCATCAACACCATACAAGATTATGCTCGTTGAAACAAGTTTGTACCCACTAGAATTGGAGGTGATATGAAGGTTGATACTATGCAGACATAAAGGAGTTCAAATGGCCTACAAGAGAATGCCTAGTCAAATTTACAAGGAGACACTACAAAGGAGGAAGAACACTTGGTAACTTCAATGCAAGAAATGGCTTGCAAGATGGAGTATATCAAAAAAAGATTGACCACTTGATAAAAATGAGACGAAGCAAAATTTACAGGATTGTTACAGATAGGGTAGGTGGAGGGAAAAGTGCTGAAAAAATAACAATATTACATAGAGCATTTCAACCCTACAAGTGAAATTAAGGTACAGGATTACTTCATGCTCAACATGCTATGGAAAGAGAAACACACACTATCTCAACTACAAATGAGTATTCACAAGTTAAGGTGTGAAACAAGCAGATGCAAGAAACCTAAGGAGGAATGGGACATCAAGACTTGCATAGTATGTGGATCAAGGGAGTTGGAAATATAGCTACATTCCCTTCTCCATTGCAAAGCATGGAGCCATTTTGGACGACAGTCAACGCTAGACGATATTGCATGGAAAAAATATTCATAGGCAATGAGTTAAAGGATATTGCAAGAAGAGTTACAAATACGATATACCACTAAATCAAATCTTTAAGAGCCACACGAAATAGGATGGTCCTCCACACCACTTAGGGGACATCCAGATTTAATACAATTTTTGTGTACCGTCGGTCTTTATTTATTTCATACAAAGAAGCTTGCACAAAGTAATGTATCACTATGTCCAACAGATTGATTGTTCTATTGAACATTAATAAAATATATCTCTCTCTACATGCATAAAAATATAATCAAAAGTGGGTGGTCAAATAAATTTCTCTCCTGAGCCACCCTCACAAATACAACACACCCTCCACCATTACAAAGGAAACACTCTCCAATGTGACAACATATACCTAGTTTCCAAGGTCCTCTAGTTAATGTCTTGGAATGGTTATTACAATTACAATCTCTAAAGAATTAATCAATTTTCATGCAATATAAACGCCATTTACAATATATACATATATAAATAGTTACAAGTTCAATCCCAAAAAAACACCAAACCCACATCTATAAAAAGGTCACAAGCTGATCATTTCAAATCACATACACTAGGGAAAAAAAACATTTATGATCAAATGCATATAAAATGTTACAAGTTAAATTTCATGGAATCGCCAAACACTAATTATGAAAAACAAGTATGTAAAAGGTCATAAATTAAATAACTTTGACGGACCTACCCCAATTATGAGAAAATCCATACACAGGTCACAAATTCAATCCTAGTGGCATCACCAAACCGCAATTCAACCATTCCAACTCGATTTCCATTGAAAAGAAAATGGAAAACTAACCTGTGCAACAAAATTGACGTGCATAACTGTCAAAACCCCTAGCAGAACAATGGGCACCCTGAGCGACGCATATTCCAACGAACTCCTATTCCTGGGCTTCAGGAGCTGTGCGAGCATTCGAGACAACCAGGCATGAACCCTCAAGAACGTATGTTGGGGATCCATTCAAGCACTAAAGATCAAAGCGGGCTATCCCTTTTTGAATGTTTCTTTCCCCGTTATGATGACTATCCCCTGTAACAAATTCTTTAGATTAGACCGCAATGGCCGAACCCCGAGCTCCCATGTGACCTAGAATTCCCCAAACCCTAAGCACGCCTTTGGCCCAAATATCTTTAAGCCCAGAGCCCCCATGTGACCGCCGGAAGGTAAATGTGAACGGAACCGCCAAATTGATGAAGCTCTCTACGTTTTTTCCGAGCCCCTGGCATCTGAAGTTGTCGGTTGCGGCATTGGTCTCTTGAATGCCGAATGAAACTGCCCGGTGTTGTGTATCACGGACGAATTCAGAAGTTCCTCGTTCCGCCTCTCGAATCCCCTGTGCACAGCTTTACGATTCCTCTTTCTCACCACAGACGGTACAGAAGCCCAATCGCATCGCCATCACCGGCACTGCATCACCTCATCATCCTGTCCGTCCTTGTCGAAGAGACCGCTGTCCTGGCACTCCTGATTTCCAGCCGTGATGGTACTAATTTCAAAAGCAGATAGATATATAAATCAACAAATTGAGACAAACAACAACGTAAAATTTCTAGATGAGATGAGTTATGGAAAGGCAGAATAAAACGCGTATTTATAGCTTACAGTGGTGGCCTGTGTAGGACAATTTTATTTTGCTTAACCAATAATGGAAGTGCCTTTAGCTGCAAGTTTACCTGTTGATGTGATTATTC
>ML796533.1:0-41256 GCA_009831015.1 Picea engelmannii
ATATTTAATAAAAATAAAAAGTATTGTTTATTTATCAATTTTATAATAATATAAATATAAAGATTGAAATCATATTTTTACTTTATTTTCTTTATAAAAGTTTTGCTTGATACTTTTTATATAAGTTAATTAACTTGAAATATCTAAAATAATGATATTTTTTATATAAATTGATTAACATGATAAAAGTTTTGCTTGATATTTTTTATATAATTTAATTAACCTAAAATATCTAAAATAATGATATTTTTTATATAAATTGATTAACATGAAATATCTAAGATAAAGATAAAGGCTACCTCTAAAGGCTTCAATCATAACTAAAGAGCATGTTCAAACTATTTAAGATATTAATATTACTATAATTAAATTTAAATAAAATGTATAATATAAAATGAGAGTAAAATATATTTATTTATTATATTAAAATAATATTAATTTTGTGTTTTAAAAATAAAATTATATCTTTTATATTATTACTAATTTGTTTTTAATTGTATATTTTTTTTATTATATAATGAATTGTATATATTTTTTTACTATATAATGTTGTATATGTTTAACAAAATGATTATTAGTCTTTACTAAAACACGACTATAGCAATGAGTTTGTTATTGATTTGACATTAATTTTTCTTTTATTTTAAATTTGTACATGAAATGTAATGTTTAACTTAACAAAACAAATATATATATTTTTGATATAATAAAAATATTTATTTTTCTCATCTTCCTTTGGATAATATATTTCATGTCTTATTACAGCCTTCACTTATTTCAATGTTTTAAATTAATTACATAATTAATGTACTTGTTATATATGCCCAAATTTAATTAATTAATATAAAGAATGAAATGACTTTACCATGTATCTACAATTAATGTTGCATTATGAAATGACTTTACCATGTATCTACAATTAATGTTGCATTTTATCTCCCTTGGAAACAAGTTTTTGTTGACAGGATTGCAGTTAGAGGAATATCATATTAGCACTTGTACTTCAGAGTAATGCTTTGTTGATTCCCAGAGCTGATTAAATGAGTTGCAAGAAAGGAAAGTTATTGCTAACGAGTTTGGGGTAGTTTAAGTTCCTTAACAATGTATTACAACAACTTCAGTTATCAAGGAAGAGTCCACTATAGAGCCTCCGATCATGTTTTCGTTCACTTGCAGTTAAGAGCCTATTGACCAAAGGAATTACTGCAGGGTCCTTGTCACTGCCTAGCTTGATTCATGCCACTGAGAACATCCTAGAAATTCCTAAAAAGACAGGGACTATGTTACCTTGCAACTATTGTTTATATTTACGAATTTGATTTATTTAATCCTTTGAAAATGGTTGTATCTTGAATCCAACTTAAAAGGTAGTAAAGGGTTATTTTCACATATTTTTACTAATTTAGGTTGATTTATTTTATATAAATTGTGTTTTATTAAATATATAATTTTATGAAATATAATAAGGTTATAGTTTTATTAATTTATGTTGATTTATTTTATATAAATTATGTTTTTTTAATATATAATTTTATAAAATATAATAAGGTTGTAGTTTAAATGTGATGTGATTTTTTTATAATTTAAAATAATAGGAAAAAAAATATTTTTAATTTAAAATTTTATAAAAATTATATTAAATTACTGAAATTTTAGATATAAATATTTTTTTAAATAAAAAGAGTATAGCTAATTGCAAAAATATTACAACTATTATATCAAAAACTTATTCATAGATGTCTAATTGTGTCAAATGATGTCTAACTTTTGAGAAGTGTATATTATATTAAATAAACCATATAATCTAAGAACCTTAGAAAACATAAAAATTAATAGAGGGCATGTCTATTCACTTCTTCTTTTAGTGTTACATTTCCTTTTTCATTTTCTAAAGTGTTATATTTCTTTTTCCATTTCTTAAAGTTGACTAAGTGTTTATCATTAGGCATGTCTATTCAACTTAGAAAACATAAAAATTAATAGAGGGCATGTCTATTCACTTCTTCTTTGAGTGTTACATTTCCTTTTCCATTTTCTAAAGTGTTATATTTCTTTTTCCATTTCCTAAAGTTGACTAATTGTTTATCATTAGGCATGTCTATTCACTTCTTCTTTGAGTGTTATATTTCCTTTTCCATTTTCTAAAGTGTTATATTTCTTTTTCCATTTCCTAAAGTTAACTAATTGTTTATCATTAGGTTAGTGCACTATTTCATGCCCCTAAATGATCTCACTTTCCCATGTAATCACCAAAATATGCAACATGATTACAAACTCTCCAAACATGAAGGGAGGGGGTTCCTCAAATTTCTAGAGCCAATATCCAAACATTGACACACACTTTGCCAAAGCTTTCCTCCACAATGTCATCTGGATAATCCCACCATGACTAAGGATAACACCATTATATAATTCATAAATTTGTGACAAAAAAATTGATGATATGCGGAAATGATCCATTTGTCTCATCTCATAATTTCTCTCGCAATATCAACATGCATCGCCATGTGACACCTTAACTCACATGGCCATGTGACACCTTAAATCCTCAATACATGGCTTATACCTCATGAAAACCAATGGAATAGGTTAAGTGGTTTGATTTCCATTAATTCTAATGACCCATGTTTTAAGAGGGTGGCTTTATTAACATAATAATTTGCAACCTAATTTTTAGATGCATTTTCTAGAGCTTCCTTCTAGGATTAGTGTAGACTCTCGCACATTTTCTACTCTAATTTTGGATATAAATGTTAACCTTATACAATTAAATTGTAATATGGGAATTTGAGAGTGATTGGAAAACTTTTTGAAGAATTTTTTAAAAATTTATTCTCATTTCAAAGATGGTATTTAGTGTAAAGTTTGAGGATGATATTCATTTTACACTCTAATAAGAAATCTAAAATTAATAGTGTAAACTTAATGCATCTTACTTTATGAAAATATAATTGGAGATTTAGTAGGAAATATATCTTTTTTTTTAAATAATATCAATTAATTAAAATATTTTTTTAACACAAACACAAATTCAGAATTTTTATTAATGAATCTGTGCACATGCACACATAGTTGTTACATCATTTCACCATTCACCATGGCCATGGAGGAAGATAGGTTGAGAACTCAAACCAATTTTTTCATACTGAAACATTAAAATTGCCTTGTACACTACAAAAACCCCAGACCTCTTAATTGTATAAACTCTAGTAAAAACTCTTAATACCAAGATGCATAAAAACATAGAAAATTACATAGAAGGTATATGGTCAGATTCATCCTTGTTTTTGTTCTATGCTTCTTCTACTGACATGTTCAAGTATGATTCTAGTGGAGATCTATCCATTTCACTCCTAGAGTCATCATGAGGACTACCCCCAGAGTTAGCTTGATATTTCATCCTAAGGATATTCAAGCAGGACTGAAGATCAGAAATCTAGGCCCTAAGCCCATCATCCTAGTCTTCCAATGTGTTGTCCTGATGAGAGTTAAATGGAAACTAGGAGAGATGAAAATACCCATAGGCAATGGGGAGGACAAAGCACTCAGACATATAATTTCCCAAGCTCGAGAGTTAGTGCATCTTTCGGTGGGGTGACATGGGTTCTTGTATTTCACTTATGGTAGATGAAAATAATTATATCTTACGGATATCATCATGTGCCTACTATTATGTGTCACACATTTCCAATAATTCCTAGGTCGTATTATTCAATGAATGAATAGTTAGGGGATTACGTTATCGCTCTGATTTCCATCCAATACCATAACCCCCACCTTTTCCCTTGAGCCTAAGTTTGCTAGGTCATCCGCTTCATTGTTGCATTCCCTCCTAACATGGAAAAATTTGACAGACTGAAAGGAGGCTATTTCATGGAAAATTGTTTGAAATATATACTTGAGTCGAGCATTAGAATGAAGTTTTTGATTTCTTACATGAGAGATCACAAATTGAGAGTCCCCGGAGACCGTAATTTTAGATATCCCTTGTTTCTTAGTCAGGTTGATTCCCTTCAACATAACATATGTTTCCACCTGGTTGTTGGAATCACAGCCCAAACCCCAAGAAAAATTTTTCTTGGAACTTCCTCCAGGGTCAAGAAGAACCCCTCCTGTAGCTACCTCCCTATTTTCTCCTTTTGCAGCGCCATCAAAATTGAGCGAAGATAGAGTAAGATTCATCCTCCAAGAGTCAAAGTCAATAGGAGAGAATTGATGTTGCCAGCCAAGTCTAAGAGAGGGACCATAATGGGAAGAAGAAAGGAGGAAGGGGAGAGGAGAAAATTGCATAAACCAGTCAAATTCTTGGGGGTCTAAAGACAGGAAGGAGGAGGAGGAAGAGAAGGAGGCCCCAAAAGCCTTAGCAATAAGAAAAAGGGATTTTGAAGCGACACTTGAGGGGATGGAATAAACTCCATTAAATATGATTTCATTCCTGGCTAGCCAAATCTTGTAGCAGACAAACTTAGGTATTTTTTTTTAAAGAGAGCCTTCCCCTAAAAAGAGACTGTATAAAGAAATTTATTTGTGTCAAAAAAAGTACTGGGAGAGTGAGGCCATATTACTTGTAGGTACAACTCTTTTAAAAATGAACTCCAAACTTATTTGCCCAAAGGACATTGCAAGAAAATGTGCGTTGATGTCTCCAGGTTTTTCTTACATAGAGCACATCTGAAGGGTCCCAAGAAGCCCCTTTTTCGAATATTATCTCTGATAAAAATCTTGTTGTGAGCTAGCATACAACATAAAATATTTTCCTTCAAAAGACCTTTGTTATTCCAAATGATCGCCTACTTTCTGAGGTGAGGAGGGAGGTCAATCTACGACAAGAGATATCCATACCCTTTTTTATCAAGTATCCATGTCAATCCCACACTCTTGAGTTTGAGTTGGATATCTAAATAGGAGTACACCCTCTGAGTCTAGATTGAAGGAGGGTTGCTTCACGTAAATTTTCTGAGATAAGACCCATATTCCAACCTGTCTGGGCACCAAACGAGGGGTCCCAATCCAATAATTCATAGAGAGTGTATTTTCCAGTATCCTTTAACCAATCCAGAATGGGAGCAAGATCTGTGTCCTGAGTGAGAGGGGGGTTCCCCAAGATCCCATCCGAGTGGAAGAGAATTTTTTTCCCATTTCTCAGGATCCATGTGAGATTTATTTTAATAAGGGCAGAGAAACTTTCAACCAATACTACAAGGAGACCCTTTCTGATTCACATTAGGTGCATCTAGACTCCTTATCCTGTCACATGACATATATTTATTTAGGAGTGCCTTCTTCCACCAATATCTCTCCCTTGTAATCAATATCCAAAGGATTTTTCCCCTAATGCCAGGTTTACAAGATAAGGGTCTTTGATGCCTAGACCCCCATGCTTCCAAGGTGCTCAAACCTTTTCTCATTTCTCCAAATGAATCCTTTTACTATTGGAATTCCTTCCCTTGCATACAAGACATATAATTTCATGAGAAATTTCTTGTTTGATTGAAGGGGCCAACAACATGGAAAATTGGAAGATGGCAAGTGCAGATAGGACCGATTTTATCAGAACAACCCTTCCCACTAGGTTGTGCCATTGGGAACCCCAAGATGAGAATTTTCTTTCAACCTTGTCCAAAATGTGAGTCTAGGTGGAGGATGGCAAATATGTCAGATTGATTGGTACCCATAGGTACTTAAATGATTTCCAGTTTTATACATACCCAAAATTCATGATTATGTCCAATGCGATGAGTTCTCCTGAGTTGATGTTCCAAGAATACAAATAGCTTTTGGGATTATTAACCAGACCCCCAAATCCTCTAGTGAAGGTCTCCAAGAATTTTTAAAATCGTATGACAATAATTGAATATTCTCCTCCCAACAAAAGAGTGCCATCTGCAAAATGCGAGTGGTTCAGTCGCCTCACCTCTTGCACTATTTTGATCCCAGGGATGGATTTAGATATTCTCTGTTGTTCCAAATTTCAAATCAGGGTGTCATCCATGATAGTATAAATAATTGGGGAGACAGGGAACCCTTGTCTAAGTCCTCTGCATAGTATAAGAAATTCAATGGGTCTTCCATTTACAAGGGGAGAAATCCATGATTCCATTATGCAGGATGATACCCAGGAGACTATATCCTCCCTAGATGCAAATCTAGTAAGCACAATAAAGAGAAAGTTGTGATGAACTCTATCAAAGGAATTGGCCATGTCAATTTTAATCACCATCCCTTTTTCCTTCATCTGTTGATTGAAATGAATATCTTCTTGCACTAGGAGCATCTTATCCATCATATTCCTTTTCTCAATGAAGCCACCTTTATTTGGGGAAATGAGGAAAGGGAGAAGGGGATTGATTCTATTAGCTATAATTTTTAAGATAATTTTGTAGGACACTTTACACAAGGAAATTCACCTAAATCGAGAAAAATAAGATGGGTTAGAATTTTTGGGAACCAAGTCCAAAAAGGAAAATTTTGTGGATTCCCTAATCCTTGAATATTTATGAGAAAATCGGATCATCCTGACTAGATGCCTCTTGATAATGTGCCAACACTTTTTGTAGAAGTGTGCAGAGAAGTTGTCTAGTTCGAGTGACTTGTCTTCCTCCATCTGGCTAATTGAATCCCAAAATTCCTATTCAATGACTATTCAAGATAGATGAGTGTTGTTCGATGGGCTCACAACTTGGGGTATGTTAGAAAGGAGTTATTCCACCTCCTACCCATCAAAGTTATATTTCTATGTGTACAAATTTTCATAGTTCTCTTTGGATACTTGCTTTATAAGATAAAAGTTCGCGACCACCTCCCCTTGATTATTAATGATTTATTTTACCCTATTCCTCCAAATATGGGACTTTTTTTTTCAGTGAAATAACTTGGTATTTCTATCCCCTTCCCGTAACAATAATATCATTGAATTCAATTTCTAGGAAAGTTCTTCTTCGAGAAATGCCTTTTGCATATTTTTATAAGTTGCTTTCTCCTCTTGAAGAAGCTCCCTAGTCATGGGTTCAGTCTCCAACATTTTTCTAATTCTTTCCATCTACAAATTTATGATCTGAGGATCATTTCCAGGAGAGGATGCTTGCTTTTTATCCCATTCCTTTATGTTTATCTTCAGGGATTTTAGTTTATTTTCTGAAATTTGAATGGGATACCCAATGTTCCAACCTTTACAAGAGTGCTAAACAAGTTCCAAAAAGTCTATGATATGCAACCAAATTAGATTGAAATGGAAGGGGATGGGGCCTAGGTTATTAAGGGGATATAAAGAAAGAGAAATTGGGTTGTGTTTAGAACCCACCTAGGGAATTACTGCAGAGGAAGGAAACAAGGATGCTTCTAGAATAGAGCTAGCAATGAGGAACCTGTCTAATCATGAAGAAATGTGAGATCCTCCCATCCTCTTATTTCTCTAATTGAATTGGCCCTTGGCAGAGAAATTTTCAACTAGATCATGAAATAGAAATGAATTATTTCATTGATTCCATGAAGGGGTCCCACACTATAGAGGCCCCTCTTTTTTCTTGTTGGGATAATATGGTGTTGAAATAACTAGTTGTAATCAGGTTTGAGGAAGGGAATTTTTCTTTAAGAAGAAAAAGAGAGTACCAACATTATTGTTTATCCAAGAAGAAATTCGACATATAAATGTTAAGGACAATATATAATATACCTAAGGAGTGATGGTGTAGAAGGAAAAAAATCCAGTGTTGTGTGATTTTCCAATGTTCTAAATTGAAAAGGAGAGGTTCCCACATCATCCATAACCCCCCAGATGCCCCATGGGAACTTATTGTGATAATGTTACAAGAGTGCCACATACTAGAATTGCATTGAATGATATCCACCTCCTTCAACTTTGTCTCCTGAAGCAAGAGAATCATGGATTTTTCCTTCTTCGCCAAGTTTTTGACCTGATTCCTTTTCTCTTGATTAGCCAATCCCCTACAATTATAGGAGGAGACTTTCAACATTTTGAAGATCTTGAGTTCCCTCCTTTGGAGGGATTGGGACTACCCTTCCTCCTTGCATTCCTAGTTTTAAAAGTCCCATCTAGTGTGCTTTATTTACCTAGATCTTTCTCCTTGTTTGTTTCTTCTTCCCACTTTTGAACATTGGGTCTCCTCCCAACTTTTCTCTTGGTCGAACAGATTCTTTAAATATATATAGATTCCATCTCATCTCCATATCTTTCCCCTGATTCTCCATCTTCTAGTATTTCAATATGACCACTCTCTTCATCAAGATCTTCCTTTCCCTCACCCCTAAGTTGGCTAGGGTCTTGCGATGGATTTATGTTTTGACCATGATTCTTCTCTATTTCTATATGCATTGGAAAATTAGTGGGTTTCTCCTCTTCTTGTGATTCCTTTAGATCTACAATGGATTCAAATTTCTTTACTTGTGTTGTGGGGAATTTGGGCTGACATGAAGAGGAAGAATCTGGGTCAGATATTGGATTGGAGGAGGCTCCATCTTGCAGATCAGTTGGTTTGGAAGGAGGTTTTTGGGCTTGCTTATTTCTCTTGTGATGTTTCTAGGAATCATCATTCTCCATGGCTTGTTGTTGATGGGTTATTTTCTGGGTTGAATTTGAGAAATCCCTTGAAAAATGGCCATATTCTTGGCAAGCTCAACATTTAAAAAGTAGCTTCTCATAATCCAATTACTAGATGAAAGACCAGTTATCTATAGTGAGGTTCACGACAACAGGGAGGCCTTTCTAAAGATATAATTCCACACATAGTCTGGCATAATCCTAGAGGCCATTTTTAGGTTCATCCTTGTCAATGTATTTTCCTAAAGAATTTCCTATGCTCCTTAGGGTATCATCCCCCCAATAGTGGAAGGGGAAGTTGGAGAGACGAAACCAGACTGAGACTGCATTTGGGATATTGTTTTTTAGGGATAATTCTAGATTCGAGTGGTTGAGGTAAATCCTTCTTGGACCCATAAAATATGGGCCACTTCTGAAGATTAGATCTCAATCTTCCTTGAGCTCAAATAAGAAAAAAAAAAAAACTTCCCACAAAAAGCATGTGTTATAGCATCATTTGACACCACATGTGCTCATGACGACTCATTGGCCTCAATTGCATCCCTTTCCTTGCTTGAAGGATAAAAATCCCCCTTTTCCTCCCTAAAAATATCTTTAAAAATACCATTTTTTTGGATGTACACAACCCTCCTTAAAGAAACTCTCGTACATATGCTACTTGCTAGTTAGAACCCGCATACAAGTTAAAATAGCTAAAAATAATAATGAATCTTGATATTTCAAGTGGATTTAATGGGTTCTCTCATTTTGTGACCTCTTGTAGCTCATTCATAACTACTCCAACTATCAAAAGGGAATATAAAAGAGATCCTTGGGACGGAGGAAAAGGATATCAAAGAAATGCACCCTTATGCTGGTATTTTCCTTATATCCCTGCAAGTTTCATTTTCCCCTTGCATATGAGATTTTCCTTCCCCCTTGAAAACCCTAGTTTTTAGGATTTGTATTTCCCCCTGTCTTGTCACAAAGAAAGCCATTGCTTCCTTGGATTTATTGGAAAACAAATTTTGGAGGTTCTTCTTGTCATGTTTGGCCTTGGGTGGAGGAACTTGGAGCCTAGTTTCGGGACCATGTCGTTGTGGTTACAAGTTGTAACAAACTTCGTTGTTGTTATTAATAAAATATATCTCATTCTCATCCATCCATTTCTATTTGTTGATTCATGCTTTTAATGAGATTATTTGTATCTTGTTTTGAGTCTATTGTGAAAAGTGAAATGATCATGTTTAGTTAGTTGGCAGATAACTACCTATTTGTAGTTGCATGTTTATTTGTTTTAAGGAGTTTCAAAAGATAGTTTTGTAATATTTATGGATCGAAATTTATTGAGTGAGATCGACTTCAAACGTTGGTTTTTCCAAGAATGTTCTATTTCCTATCCTTTGAAAGTTAGTTATTGCAAGTAGTTACTTTTAATTAATTGCTTAGTTAGAGTCTGAAAGAAGTATTTTAGGGAACTACTTTTTTGTGTTCCTTATCCATAGACATGGGACTTAGTTTTCCATAACGGAATTGGAAACTCCACTAGGTATTCTCCGTTAGGGGCTCTTTCTTTTTGCATTTCTTTTTGAAGCTTTTTATGTGTTTTAAGCTTTCTTTTTAGCCTTCTATAAACTTATACAATCATGTTTGAGTCTTCCAGAAATTCCTCTCTTAGTTTGAGAGGATTTTTTAGGTTGTATGTAATTTATTGTTGATACAACTGCATACATATATGACTTTCCCTAGTTAAAGTCATGTACATATGCCACTTGTCCCTTGGAAAATCACATACATGTTATGTGTTGGATTTTTTAAACGTTACCCAGACCTCTTGAGGTTGGGATTGTGACTCTGTAGGATCTTCCAGGTCTTTCTAAGTCTTTAGAGTTAATTTTTGTTTCAAAAATTGTTTCTTTCTTTCTTGACTTTGCTCTTTTTTTCTAGTATCTTTTGGGTTTGTTTGTGTTTCTTTGTTGCATTTTGGGTTTTGGATTTATACCAAAAATTTCAAAGTTTTTATAATTGTATACGCTCTTTCCTTTGAAAATATCCACATACATACTCTATTGTTACTTAGGAGTAAATCGCGTACATACGTTGAAAAAAACATGTAAGTGTTGTCTCATATACGCGACCTATAGAAGGCCAAAAAATGTACATACGCAACCTTTGGAAGGAAAATTCACATATATACTTCATACTCACTCCCTAAAAATATATCGGGTGAATACATCAACTTATATACATGACCTACATTGGATAAATCCGCGTACACCTCCAAAAAAAAGACTATTTCCTTGTTTTTCAGCCTTTTTGAAGCCCTATTTCAGTTAGTTTGGGGGTGCTTTTGGGGGAGTTTGGTCCCAGAATTTGTTTCTATGGTTCACAAAAAAGTTTAGGGTTAAGGCTCTGGATTAGGATTGGAGAGATAACTCTCCAAGGATGGCAAAAAAAAATAGGATTCTGATATAGGGAGAGTCAAATCTAGTTTTCGTATAGGTGTTGTCAGGAAACTCCTCTCACATAGGAGCTAAACATGAGGTTATGCGAGGAAGAGACAAGGTGATAACCCGTATGAAGCTTCACCAAGACTTGTAGAGACATATTAGTTTTTGGGTTTTGTTAGTTCCCATACCTTCCTAGGAGGATGTGATTTCGAGGCTTCGGGCTTTGTTACCTTTGTCGTACATCTGATCTCAATTGTTGATTGTTTCCCCAGGCGTTGATTGCGAGTTGGTATACTTAATTGATTTTCCTAGGTATCTTAGAGGTAATTGTGGGAGATTTCCCATGGTACTTGAGGAAAATTTCATATCACACTATCAATACCGCTAGAGGGTGCCCCACGAAGCAAGAGTTACTTGCACCAGGTAGGGATGGTTAGTGGAGGTCGAGGTAACTACTTCTCACTCCTTCTTTCATCGGTATAGAGACTTTATCAACCCATGCCAGTATCTGAAAGGTCCCTTTCCACTTTTTAAGTTCTTTGGAATCGAGACCTTATCCACCTAGGATGAAGTTTTGGAGAAGATGTTTGTTTGTGATGTTTCTCTTAGGAATTTTTAGTGGAGTGTTGCTTTGTATAGTCGGTCTTAGGTTGTGTTTTTATTGCCACTTTTGGATCATTGATTCAAGGTGGTCGATAAATCGCTCCACTGATCAGGAAGGAACTATGGTATTTCTCTTGAAAGTGTGGAGCCACCTCATAGAAGGCCTCGGTTTTTATACCAGTAATTCACCAAATTCAGTGCGTGAGACTTTTTCAAACATGAACAATCCCATAAGGGGCCAACTTGTGCACAAAATGACATGGCCAAAGTTCTTTAGGATACGAACCAAGGGACCCCTACTCAAGGGAATTATTTTTCTTTTCCTTTCTTTGGAAACTTTGGTGCCCCCTTAATGGCCACATTAAACATTCCTGGGTTGAATGTTTGGCTACCATTTTGGTTGTGGACCACTCTGAATGTCCCAAAATATCTTGATGATTCTCAGATAAGCACCTTATGTCATGGGCATCTTATGAATGTTGATCCTTTATATTCTACATCTTCGAAGTGTACTCCTTCTCCTTATCCTTCTTCTAGTGAAAGTATTACTAGTAGTAAAAATAATTCTAAAAGGAAGAGGAAGAGGAAGAAGAATAAGAAGAAGTCACCAACCTCTGTTGGTAAGGTTGGATACGTAACACTAACCTATGTGAGACATGTTGGGAGAGAAAGTCCAGTCACTACAAGTCATACTGGAAAAAATTAAAAAACATATAAAAGTCATGTTGGAGACATGTTCCTGGCCTCTCCTAGTCATTTTGGGGGTAAACAACTGACCTTTGTGAGTCATGCTAGGAGTGAAAGTCCAGTCAGTGCAATTCATACTGGAATCAAGTTACCAACTTCTACCAGTCATGTTGGAAACTAGTCACCAACCTCTGCAAGTCATGTTGGATATTTGAAACCAACCTATGCTAGTCATGTTGGACTTATGTCAACAAACTATGTGAATCATGTTGAAGACAAGAAACCAACCTATGCAATTCATGCTGGGGGTACGATTCTAGTCACTGCTAGTCATAGTGGAAAAACGTCGCCAACGTCTGCAAGTCATGTTGGAGATAAACAACCAACCACTGTAATTCATGTTGGGGGCATGAATCTAGTCATTGTTAGTCATACTAGACAAATGTCACCAACCTCTTCAAGTCATGTCGTGGGTAACCCACCAGCCACTACAAGTCATGTTGGGGGCATTGATACTATTGAGAAACCCAGATGAATAGGCCATAATCACAAGTTCCCTTGTAATATTTGTAAGGGATATCACCTTAATCATTTTTGCCTTCCTATTTCCATGGTACAAAGAGCGTGCTCCTTGTCTGAAGGCCCTTCTAGTTCTAAGTCATATTTGGTTTCCCAATAATATATTCAATCATTGGTTGATGAACTGGTCATGTCGATGAAACCTTCAGTCGATAATGATCTTGTTTTAGGGGATTATGCATCCCTTGACCATGTTTTCCTGCATCCTATTCAACAAGTGGTTGAGAAAGTGGTCATGCTAATGTAATCTTTGGTCGATCCTACTAGCACTAGAAGTCACACCTAGAGTTTTGTAGGTGTAATCCTAATACTGATAAAAATGTAAAGGATAATGTTTTAAATAAGTGTGGAAAATGGGTGTAAAAATCCGTTTAAGATGTCAATCACAAATATTTCCATGAAATACACACCAACAAGCAAGGTCTTGAATGGTTTCAAATCAGGGTTTGAGAGATAGAAATGATAAATGGAATACTTAGAAAGAAAAGTGTAATATGTATATCAATTTACATTAGGTATTTCTGACACATGTATGAAAGAAAACTCATTTGAATAAGAACTTCTTAAATCCAAACAAAAAATTGCTCTGACAAATTTCCATACAATACCACAATAAATCATTTACTCCAATAAAGAAACACCAACATGATGAATCCTTCAACAGAGACCGATATCAAAGTGAGACAAAAAAGAGATGATAATGAGAATAAGACTAATTTACACCATTAAAATTTTCTTTGATCTGGTCCATACATCAGGAAAACTTTCCTAGAAAAATGACAAGACCAAATATAAGATTTTTTATGTTCAACCATTCAAACCCTTTCTCCTATTACAATGCCTCTTAAATAACCAAAATTATCAAAAGAGATCTTTATAATTAATCCCTTAACTTACTCATAGGATTCCATGCCTAATGGAAGCATGGAAACACATGTACAACCATAAAAATAACAAACTGTTATTTTGAAGGAAAATGTTGGCAAGGTATACAATAAGTCCTTGATCAACTTGATGATGTGTCTTTATTTTTGCAGATCCTTGAGGCAGGTGGCCTTCCAAAGTGAAACTAATACTCTAATTTCTTGTACGAGCTTCCCTTGACAGTTGGAAACTTCCCTTCCCTCCAAAATATTCAAAAACCTTAGTTCACAGCGCAGCACTGCAAATTTGTCTTAAAACAACCAATTCACAGTGCAAATGAGTCCAGGTGTTGCAAAATTTCTGTAGCAACTTGTTTTCCTTTGAAAAAGTTTAGAAACCTTAAAAATTGTACCATGGGTAGTGTAGTTCTTCCATATATGCTACAAACTTATTACCGTGATATATCCTTCGAGAAAAACACAAAAAATTGATAAGTCTAGCTCAAAATTCAAAACCATCATTAAATGTTGTAAATGCATGCAACATAAACGTTGACAAAAATGATGTTGGTTTTAGAAGATCATTTTTATTTATATTTTTGTTCTAGAACTTCTTCTAGTAGCCACCTTGTCCATCATATATAAGTTCCTATTTTCCACTTCTTCTCTAAAAGGCTGTAACTCGGCCTTCAATTTTTTTATTTCAACTTGGCAGACTTTATTCTACCTATAAACATTCTTGAGTTTCCTGTGAATGGGAAAAAAAATATTATCCATGAACATTTCTTTATCAACTATCTCCTCATACATGTCCAACATCTCCTTTAGCTTTATCTTGGAACCCAAATCTTCCTTCTTCAACTTTTCAATTTCATCTCTTGCTTCATTGAGCGGCCTATTGAGCCTTTTGAAGGCAGGGTTTCTTTCATGATGAGGAGTGTTGATGTAAATAACCTATATGGGATACTTAGAAGACCGGTATTTTTCTTTTTGTTGAGATGAAGTCTCTACTGTATCATCCTTCATGGGAACATGTTGTCTGGTTGATGATCTAGTACAGGGTCTTCTAGGCTTGGCTTTGTCTACAATAATTGATGGGGAAAATAAAATCCTTTTTCCTTTTAAGCTTCTTGATTTGCTTGAAGGAATATCCATGGGGGTAGGTTCTATCATAGGTGAAATTTCTCTATCAGGAATTTGTGAAGGATCGCCTTCTTCTGCTTCATTAGGAACCTGAAAATATTTATTACTCCTAGTCACCCTCTTCTTCTTGCTTCAATCTATATGCATAGTCCTCTCAATAGGGGTAGGAGTTTGTCTTTTGGATTGTGGTATAGGATAAATATCTAACTGAAAGTTTGATGTAGCTAGGAAATTTTCCCAGCTAGTGTTAGTGTTCTTCAACTCCTCCAGCACTAACATCTTGATAAACCCAGGGTGAAAAGCACTAGTGTCCATCTACTTAGACTTTGCCTGGACTCTATCTGACATCTTGCCAATAATCTTGAAAAGATAGAATGGAAGGTTCATGGTTTCTTTTCCAGTGAGGTGTAATAGTAATATGATGTGGTATTGGTATACCATATTGAACCTCCCTTCACATGTGAAGTACCATTGGATGACCTTGAGAATCTTGTCAAAAAATTCCAGCATGTGACTTCTGGGCACTCTTTTAGATAATTTGTCTCCTTGATATTCAGGCTTAAGGAATTATTTGTAGACAGAAGATTTTAATGACATAGATTTAAACCACTTGTCACCAAAGTCATGTATCTCTATAGCTACAGATATGGAATGCTTAAAGACTTCAAACTCCAACATCCCCACCTTAGTATTTGTCCCATTAAAATTAATTTCAACTTCCTTGGCCACTTCTAGATGTCCTCTCTGCATATTTTGATAGAAACTAAGACAACACACCTTCTAGAAATCTTCCTTGAACAATGGTTCAGAGTTGATGAGTTGCATGTCGTATGGTTGAGTTCTCACAATCTCTCCCCCCTTGTGAGTATTCATGTTTTGTTGACTATCCATAATTACTATTTGGAAAACACTTTATGTAACTTCTTATGAAATTTTTTGCATGAAATATAGAGTAAACAAGGATTTAGGGTTTGATAACAAAACTGGTAATCCTAGAGTTCACTTGTCTGAAATCTTATACAAAGAAATGGTATGAAGTGGAGAAAATTTCAAATAGGAATGATAAAAAGGGACAACAACTAAGTCTTGAGTAAAATTGCAGACAAGAAAAAAATGCAACTCTGTAAAAACAGAGGGTTTGCAACGCTAGTATCAGTTTGTAACACCTGTATCAGTTTGCAGTGCCAACCTGGTATTTAATTGAGCTAGTTTCTATAAAGGATTGACCATAATTTCTATGTATTAGAGGGATCTCATACAACTGGTTAAAACTTGGGTCTTAGACTGATTTCAAAATGACAAGGCTTTGATAATCCAAATATAGAGGATTTGCAGTGCGCAATTGTGGTGCAGGGTTAAAATAGGTAGTTCGCAACACAGAGATATCAGTGAGAAAAAATGAATTTTTGCAAAAGGAATTGTAGGACGACCTTGAGATAAAAAATTTGAATAATGGGCATAGTTTAGAGCACCATAACATTGAGTTTGAGATTTGGAATCACATGTACTTTTAACAATTCGCAACACCTACAATTCATAACAACTTTAATTCCTCAATCAAACTTTAAGAAGCATGAAAATCATCAAGGAATACCTGATATATCTAAATTTAATGGTGGTGCTTTGTGAACTTGAGATTGTCTTAGATAAAAGCATCCAATCTTGAACAATCTTCCTCATCTACTTTGCAACGCCAATTTCAAATTCCAGTAGCACACTTCAAGGAAGTTGTTAGAGTTTTTCCTTGACATAATATTTGAAAATCAAACTCAATGAAAGCATTGAAAAACATGAAATTCTCCTTGACATGTTTCCAGATTGTAATAATGAAATATAAGTGTATGAGGTACTTCTTAGTACGTTGTGAACGTTTAGGTGAGTTGGAAACAAATAGACCTGACCTCTAACTTGACCTCTAAATGGTTGGAAAGTGACATAATGGAAACTTGTATACACCTTTGAGACAAGACATATCACAATGATGATGTTTTAGACCAAGAATGTGACCCATGTGGATCCTTATTCTTATGATGATGAATTATCCCATGAAACTAAGGCTCTAAACCGAGACTAAAACAATACTATGCTTATAAAAAACCAAAAATCTGAGTTATGAAATGAAATATAACCCAAAGGCTAAGACTTAAAGACCCTATGACTCAAAAGAAGACAAAACCAAGGTGTTTTGTCCCCTACACATCCTATATGATAACATCTGGCTCCATAGGGGATGGTGAGCTCCCTGTGAGGCTCCAAGAATATGGAGTTCCAGTAGCTTATCCATTTTCCTAGGGGTCATTATTTAAAGAAAAGAAAACTAACTAAAGATTGGTATTTAAAATGAAATGAATCCACTCATGGATTTTAGAAAAAGTATCTATTTAGAAAATGCCCATTGACTAGGCCACTAGGAAATTCAACATCTTCCAAATTCTGCAACGTAAAAGTATTATTTTGCAAAACTTCAAAAATTTTAAAAGGACCAACCCAAAGGGCTTTGAATTTACCATGTTTCCCCTTATCTTGCCTTTCTGCATCCCATTTGAGTACCAAGTCTCCAAGATGAAAATTTTCTTTCCTCACCTTCTTCTCGAAATCTTCTTTGATTTTTTGTTGATGGCTTTGTTCTTTATCAAAAATTTGTTCCTTGGTTTGTTGTACTTCCACATGTTGATGCATCCTCCTAATCATGTCATCTGGTTCCCCTTCTTGATCTTGAAGAAACTTTGCCACAGGTAAATCTAGTTGAGAAGGAAAAACAACTTCAATTCCATAGACCAATTGAAATGAAGTGGTTCCAATTGACCTCTTGGTAGTTACTTTGTCTTCCCATAGGGAAAACTTCATCTTTGAATCCCATGAATTCTTATTATCCTCCAACATCGTTCTAATGATATTCACTAAGATTTTGTTGGAGGATTCTGCTAATCCATTACCCTAAGGGTAATATGGAGTCAAGTGGATAAGCCAAATCCAAATTTTTTCACAAAACTTCACCAGAGGCTCAACTTTAAAAGCTGAAGCATTATCAATAACAATTTTGATAGGACAACCAAACCTTGATAGAATGTCTTCCAGGAAGCCAATAACTACTTTGTGTGTTTTATTTCTAGTGGGAATGGATTCTATCCACTTGGTGAAGTAATCAGTAGCAGTCAGAATCCAATGATGTTGACCACTTGAGGTTGGATGAATTTCTCCAATGAAGTCTAATCCCCACTGCTAAAAAGGGCCAGATACCACTATGGGATTCAGAGGCAAATAATTGATTTTTTGTTTTCTTGAGAATTTATGACATTTTTCACAAGTTCTGATCTTTTCAAATACATCAATGAATAAGCTAGGCCAGAAGTACCCAACTCTAAGTATCTTATATGTTGTATTTCTCCAAAAATCATGACCTTGACATAAACTCTCATGAAAACTAGTCATAGTTTTTTTTCCTCTTCTAGATCCAAACATATTAAAAGAACCCCTACAAGATCTTTCCAATACAGAATATGATCAACAATGCTATACCTGACTTATTTAGTATTCACATCCCTCAATTTTGTCTTCTCAAGTCCAATAGGAGGCTGCAAATTTTGCAATAAATAGATGAGTTCCTTGTACCAACTGCATTCTATCAATTTTGAGTTGATTTTCAAGTTGTTAGGAATATTAGTTTGTTGATTTACAGAATTGGAATTCAGGAAATTTACTCTCAGTTCCTTACAATTTGATTCAGCTAACAATCTAGCTAAACCATGAACTTTCACCAGCTTGGTGGGTTTCATCTCAAGATCAAACTCCAAGATATTAGAAATCCACTTACTTCTTTTCCTATTTATATCAGGATGAATCAAAATTTCTTTTAAAGAGCTTCAAGGAACATAAGAAATAATTTTTGAGTGAAGAACATATACCCCAAAAGATTTTAGGGCTTTGACCAAAGCATAATCTTGTTTCTCCATGATGTCATATATGACATCAACATCTCTCAAAGCCCTACTGAAAAAAGAAATAGGTTGCTCCATTCCATCTGGATTCTTCTGAAGAAGGATAGAAACTAATGTATCATTTGAGGAAAAATAAAAAATAAAAAATTCCTTTGAGTAGTCAAGACTGATAATAACAGGAGCATTAACCAATGCTTGTTTTGTTTTCTCAAAATAACTCCTAGCTTCTAGTTCCCATTTTACTTCATTCCCTTTTCTCAACATGTCTGTGATGAATTTGACTAACTCAACAAAGTTAGATATAAATATCCTCAAGAAGTTTATGTTACCTAAGAAGGACTTAATTTCTTTCATGGACCTTGGGAGAGAAAGAGTTTTGATAGTCTCTACGCTATTTGGCTCAATTTTTACTCATTCATCTGAGACAATATGTCCTAACATCTTACCTTCTTTCATGGAAAAAAGAGACTTTTGGGGATTAAGTGACATCCCATATTTTCGTCACTTCAGGAACACCTTCTCTAAATGTTGGTAATTCTCTTGATCATATTTATAAAACACTGTGATATCATCCAATTAGATAACCAAAAATTTATCTTTTTCTCTGATAAATGCAATGTCCATTGCATGTTGGAAAGTTTCCCCTGCATTCATGAGACCAAAATGAATTTTGGCATACATGAATGTACCCTAAGGAGTGGTAAATGTTGTCTTTTTCTTATCCTATGGTAATAAAAAAATATGATTGTAGCCCAAAAATCCATCAATCATTGACATCTTGACTGAGCATGTCACCCTTTACAAGATATGATCCATTTTAGGTAAGGGGTAATTGTCATTTCTAGAACACTTATTTAAGTTTTTTAAGTCAACACAAATATTGATCTCACCATTCTTCTTTCTTATAGGGACCAAATTAACTATCCAATCAAAATATATCAAAGGTATAATGATCTGGGAATCAACCAATTTTTTGACCTCTTTCTCCATAATGGGCAATAACAAAGTGTCGATCTACCTTAGTTTGTGTCTACAAGGTTTGGTATCATCCTTCAAAGGTATTCTATGCTCAATGATGCTAGTATCATAAGTTTCCAAGTCCTCATACTTCCATGAAAAAACATCAACAAATTCTTTCAATAGTTTGATATATTCATCCCTTTGATTTTTTGACAACCTACTTGACAAATTGACATATTTAGGTTCCTCTTCAGTGCCCAGATTACACTCTGTCAGCTCAACATTTTTACTTGAACCAATTTCTTTCACAACCACATGATTTTTATAAAATAATATCCATAAGGGAACCAATCCTTTAGGAATATTATTGCTAGGCAACTGAACAATTTTGTGATCTGCAATATTGTTCAAAAATTTATCAACATGCAGATTTTTATCATCATTTGAATCTTGGTCAATATGAAGAGAAACAATTCATCTATTGTTTCCAAAAACCTCTTTAGTTCTTGATCATATTCAAAAACCTTCCAATTCTTGACCTTATTAGGTATAGAAGGCCTATATTTTACCTCAACATCATACTTAGGTCTAGGAGGTAGTGGGATTTTAAAATTACCGGCAGAAACAACTAAGGAATCAAGGAATGTATTATTCTCTCTGGGAACAAGAGATATGTTGAAGGCTAGGAAGAAATTTTCAATAAGGTCCCACACCTCATTCCTATAAGTTCTTAGTCTTGGATGATTTTATTGATAGATATTTTTGACTTGATGTACAATCAACTCTGCATCTCCAAAAGCTGATAATACTTAAGTTTTAATGTCCCTTGCAATTCTAATCCCCAAAACTAAGGCTTCATATTATGCATTATTGTTTGTGGTTTAAAATTCCAATTTAACGAACAATGTTATGACCTCCTGGGAAGGATAAATGAACACAACTCCAGCACCAACACTATCTTTGGAAGATGCACCATCAAAATAGATTTTTCTGGTTTGAGCACCTTGTCTAGATGTTTCACAAGTTATTGGTGACTGATTTTTTATTTCCAATGGTGACTGAGGAAAATCAGTAAGATGTAAAATGCTAGATCCTAAATTAGTATCAACAACATATATGGGATGGTTTGTTGGATTTCCTCATCACTAATGATATATGAAAGTTGTGCTTCTCTATATAGTCTTCTGTGTTCACCCCCAAAGACCGATATGGTAGCATACTAAATATCCATTTGCAATGTCCCTCCTAACATTTTGATCCATGATCTAGAAAACAACATCCAGAACTTAAGAGGCACATTTGCAATTACAATATCCATGACTATGCTCTTCATAGGTAGTTGAAAAAGAGTGACAAAAAAATCTTTAATAACTCCAAGACATTTTACCTTTTTTGAGTCAAAGGAATACAAATCATTATATTCTTTAGTAGTTTCTAGACCCAATTCATCCATGACAGCCTTAGGCATCAATTTTTTGGATGCACCTAAGTCCATAAGGAAATTGTGCAATATTTTATCATATACATTCAAAGAAGTGTAAAAGGGAGGAGAGGCGTCATCTATGTCTTCTACCAATGATCCCAATATAATTGCAGGTTTCTCATCCTGCAAGTTAACTGAGTTTGTTGAATCAGAAGAAGATCCAGGCTACAACATTTTTTAAATAGATTTCTTGAAATATTCATTTTTGATCAACTCTAAGAATGGGACATGAATTTTGATTTTGTGGATTATATTCTAAAAGTTATAATAGGATTGGGACTTCAAAATTTCCTTTGTCTCTTGAACAAGAGATTTAATGATCAGTTTATTGTTCTGTTCTTGTGTTCCTTTATTTGGTGCAGCCACTATTTTGGGAGGGGTATCTGATTTTTTAGGTTGATTAGATGTAATTGGCTTTCCCTCATTTTTTTTTACCTCAAATAGTATTTGTTTTGATTTCCGTTCACTTTTTCTCCTTTACTTAACTCATTCAACCGGTTTCTCATTAGAGACTCTTTATAAGAAGTTTGGGTTAAATGAGGGGAATAAATTGTATCCCCCGGACAATGAATTTCTTGATCTGCTTATTCATTATTTCATTCTTCATCATCAATCAAATTTTTCTGTTGAGGGATTTGAACCTTCTGGTCCTTTCTATTTCTCTAATCTCTGTAAATAATTTGAGGTGTATTGTTTTGTCTTCTGAAATTGTTTCTATTTCCAAAATCTTGGGGGTTTCTATTTGCTTGTCTCCCTTCAAGTTTTAATTTTTTTATTTATGCAGAAAGTGACTTAACCAACTTAGTCAATTCATCAACTTGGGGATTAATTCCTGAAGCATTAGAAGATGAGGCTTATGATTTTTTTTTCTTCTATATGTATCATATTTTCCCCTTAACTTATCTGCTGCCAATCTGTTTGATTCAACCTCTAGAGAAGCATCTTGCATATGCGTTAATGTTGTAGACCTTATTTCTCTCAATAAAAGACAAAATTCTGGGTCAAACACACTTGCATAGGTTATTTTAGCATAAGTTTCAATAGGTTTGATTCAGTAGGAATTTTGTTATACATATTGTTAAATCACTTTGAAAAATATGACATTGATTCACCCTCTTTCCTTTTAAGAGCCCCAAATTTTGTGATGTAATATAAGAAGTCTTTTTTGTCACCCCAATGTATTAAAAATGAATCATCTAGGACTTCAATTCCATCAATGGATCAAGGATCTAGACTTATAAACCACTTTCTAACTTCTCCATCAAGACTTTGCACAAAAAACTTCATCCAAACATATTCATTTTCAATATTCAAATTATCTCCATAACTATGAAATGTTGCAAGGTGTTCTTCAGAAGTGATATATTCCTATCCTGTGAACTTAGGCATATACTTAATGTAATATCCTATTGGAAGAGCATTCATGGGTTGAGGAAGAACTAATGGTCCAAACCTAGCAGCCACAATGACATCCATTTTTTTTTAGGAGGATTAACCCCTGCCATTTGATTTGGAAAAGGAGGACTCTAAATTTTAGGATAAGTAGAAGGTGACTTGACAAGTAAATATGCAATCTGTAT
Source organism: Picea engelmannii (assembly GCA_009831015.1). Taxonomy (NCBI): domain Eukaryota; kingdom Viridiplantae; phylum Streptophyta; class Pinopsida; order Pinales; family Pinaceae; genus Picea; species Picea engelmannii. Next base: position 22,823 of record ML796533.1, read on the forward strand.
GACATGTATTCTTGGGAAAGGAGGAGTATAATGTGGGGAAACTTCAGATTAAACAAAAAGTGGTTGAACCTTAGATGAGGCTAGGGGAATTTCAACAGAAACTGGGGTTCCTTCTTCTTTAGTTATAAAAAAATTTAAAAGAATGGCGAGAAGGAGAACCTAAGAGAGGAAAATATTCCAAACTTTCAAGTCTAAACCACTTTACAATTTCAGGGGATGCAAGAAAATCAAATTTTCTAGATTTTCTTCTTTCAGCTCAGGAGAAAAAGTTGAAAATTCTACAGGAAAATCTCCTATTTTTTACTTTACAGGAGTTTCAACAATAGGTAAATGAGAAACATGAGAAAAAAAAACTAGTGTATGGAAAGCAGAGTCAGGTAAGCCTCCAGAAGTACCTGAAAATGTAGAAGAGGAGGCTCCTTGCAAATCTTTTCCCTTCTTTATGATTTTTTCTGGATCAGGTTCAGGTGCAACCAGAGGTGACTGTGGATTACACCTCATGTGCCTAATATTGGGAGCCACAAATGAACATTGGAGTCGCCTGGTGCACTATGCAGTCTTTCTGTTCACAGATTTTTGTACACCAACAAAATCATTAGTGTCTTTGTTGTACAACCCAGGGAAATATCTTCAATTTGTTACCCGACAATGATGCCAAAAATGTTAGCACTAGAAGTCACACCTATATTGCTATAGGTGTAATCCTAATACACATAAAAATGTAAAGGATAATTTTTTAAATAAGTGTGGCAAATGGGTGTAAAAATCAATTTAAGATGTCAACACAAATCTTTCCATGAAATACACACCAGCGAGCAAGGCCTTGAATAGTTTCAAATCAGGGTTTGAGAGATAGAAATGATAAATGGAAGACTTATCAAGAAAAGTGTAATATGTATATCAGTTTACATCAAGTATTTCTGACACACATATGAAAGAAAACTCATTTGAATAAGAAATTCTTAAATCCAAAGAGAAAACTACTCTGATAAATTTACATACAATACCACAATAAATCATTTACTGCAATAAAGAACCAACAACATGATGAATCCTTCAACAGAGACTAATTTCAAATTGAGACAGAAAAGAGATGAAAATGAGAATAAGACTGATTTCCACCATTAAAGGTTTCTTGGATCTGGTCCATACATTAGGAAAACTCTACTAGAAAAATGACAAGACTAAAGATAAGAGTTTTTATGTTTAACCATTTGAATTGTTTCTCCTATTACAATGCCTCTTAAATAACCAAAATTATAAAGAGAGAGATTTAAAATTCATACCTTAACTTCCTCATAGGATTCCATACCTAAGGGAAGAGTGAAAACAAGTGTACAACCAGAAAAATAACAAATTGTTATTTTGAAGGAAAATGTTGGCAATGTATACAACAAGTCCTCAATCAACTTGATGATGTGTCTTTATGTTTGCAGCTCCTTGATCCAAGTGGCCTTACAAAGTCAAATTGATCCTCTGAGTGCTCGTACAAGATCCCCTTGACAGTTGGAAACTTCCCTTCCCTCAAAAATATTCAAAAACATGAGTTCGCAGCACAACGCTGTAAACGGACCCGAAACAACCAATTCATAGCGCCAATTAGTCCAGGTGCTGCGAACTTTCCTGTAGCATCCTGTTTTCCATCACAAAATTTTAAAAACCTTAAAACTTGTACTAGGGGTAATGTAATTCTTCAATATATGCTACAAACTTATTACCATGATATAAACTTGGAGAAAAATAGAAAAATTGTTAAGTCTAGCTCAAAATTCAAAACCATCATTAAAAGTTGTAAACTCATGCAACAAAAACCTTGACAAAAATGATGTTGGTTTTATAAGATCATTTGTATTTATATTTTTGTTCTGGAAATTATTCTCATCTCCACCTTGGCCATCATATCTAAGTTCCTCTTTGCCACTTCTTCTTTGAAAGGTTGTAACTCTGCTTTCAATTTTCAGATTTCATCTTGGCAGACTCTTGAGTTGCCTGTGAAGGGGATGAAACCTATTAGAAATGAACATTTTTTTTTATCAATTGTCTCCTCATACATGTCCAACATCTCCTTTAGCTTTATCTTGGAACCCAAATATTCCTTCTTCAACTTGTCAATTTCAGCTCTTACTTCCTTGAGCTACCTCCTAAGCCTTTTGAAGGTAGGGTTTCTTTCATGATGAGGAGTGTTGATGTAAATAACCTCTATGGGATGATTAAAAGACTGATATTTGTCCTTTTTCTGAGCTGAAGTCTCGGTTGTATCATCCTTCATGTGAACATGTTTTTTTGTTGTTGATCTAGTAAAGGGTCTTCTAGGCTTAACTTTGTTTGCAACAACGGGTGGGAAAAAGACAAGATTTTTTCCTTTTAAGTTTCTTGATTTTCTTGAAGGAATATATATAGGGGTAGGTTCTTCCACAGGTGAAACTTCTTTGTCAGGAGGTTGTGAAGGATCAACTTCTTCTGCTTAATTAGGAGCCTGGAAATATTTATTACTCCTAGCCACCCTCTTCTTGCTTGAATCTGTCAGCACAGTCATCTCAATAGGGGTAGGAGTTTGTCTTTTGGACTGTGGTGTAGGAGAAATATCTAACTGAAATTTTGATGTATCTAGGAAATTTTCCAAGTCAGTGTTAGTCTTCTTCAACTCCTCCAGCTCTAACATCTTGATCAACCTAGAGTGAAAAACACTAGTGTCCACCTACTTAGACTTTGCCTGGAATCTATCTGACATCTTGTCAATAATACTGAAAAGATAGAATGGAAGGTTCATGGATTATTTTCGAGTGAAGTGTAATAGTAATATGATGTGGTATTGGTATACCATATTGAACATCCCTTCACATGTGAAGTACCTTTGCATGAACTTGAGCATCTTGTCAAAACATTCTAGCATGTGACTTTTGGGCACTCCTTTAGATAAGTTGTCTCCTTGATATTTAGGCTAAATAAATTCTTTGGAGAAAGAAGAGTGTAATGACATGGATTTAAACCATTTCTCACCATATTCAGGTATCTATGTAGCTATAGAGATGGAATTCTCAAATAATTCAAACTCCAACATCCCCACCTTAGTCTTTGTCCCATTAAAATTAAGTGAAAATTCCTTGGCAACTACTGGATGTCCACTCTGTATCTTTTGACAAAAAATGAGACAACCCACCCTTTGGAAAGCTTCCTTGAAAAATGGTTTGGATTTTATGAGTTTCATGTCATATGGTTCAGTTCTCACAATATCTCCCCCCTTGCGAGTCTTCATGTTTTGTTGACTATCCATAATTACGGTTTGAAAAAAACTTCTTCTAACTTCCTATGACAGTTGTTGTATGAAATATAGAGTAAATAGGGATTTAGGGTTTGATAACAGAGCTAGTAAGCCTGGAGTTCACTTGTCTAAAATATTATACAAAGAAATGGTATGAAGTGGAGAAAAATTCAAATAGGAATGAAAAAAAGGGACATCAACTGAGTCTTGAGTAAAATTCCAGACATGAAAAAAATGCAACTTTGTAACAACAAAGGTTTTGCAGTGCTAGTACCAGTTCGCAGTGCCTGGATCAATTCTCAACACCAACCTGGTATGCAATTGGGATAGATTCTATAAAGAATTGACCAGAGTTTCCATGTCTGAGAGGGAGTTCATACAACTAGTTAAAACTTGGGTCTTATACTGATTTCAAAATGACAAGGGTTTTGACAATCCAAATAATGAGTATTTGCAGCGCTAGTTTGTAGTGTGCAATTGTGGTGCATGTTTAAAACAAGCAGTTCGCAGCACAAAGATATCAATGGGAAAATGACTTGTTTGGAAAAGGAATTGTAGGATGACCTTGAGATAACAACTTTGACTAATGGACAGAGATTAGAGCACCATAACCATGGGTTTGAGAGTTGGAAGCACATGGAATTTTAACAATTCACAATGCCTACAATTCATAACATCTTTAATTCCTCAGTCAACCTTTAAGCAGCATGAAAATTGTCAAGGAATACCTAATATATCTGAATTTAATGTTGGTGCTTTGTTAACCTGAGTTGGTCTTAGAGAAAGGCATACAATCTTGAACAATCCTCTTCAACTAGTTTGCAGCGCAAATTTCAAATTTTAGTAGTGTGCTTCCAAGAAATTGTTAGAGTTTTTCATTGACATAATATTTGAAAATAAAACTGAATGAAAGTGATGAAAACCATGAAATTCTCCTTGACACGTTTCCAAATTGTAATAATGAAATATAAGTGCATGAGGTACTTCTTAGTACACTGCAAAATTTTAGGTGAGTTGGCAGCAAATAGATCTGACCTCTGACTTGACCTCTAAATGGTTGGAAAGTGACATAATGGAAGCTTGTGTACACCTTTGAGACTAGACATATCATGATGATGATGTTTTAGACCAAGAATGTGACCCAATAATATGCTTATAAAAAACAAAAATTTTAGTTATGGCATGAAATATAACCCAAATCCTAAGACTTAAAGACCCTATGACTCAAAACAAGACAAAACCAAGGTGTTTTGACCCCTACACATCATACATGTTAACATATCCCACTCTTATCTTAAAGAGTGATGAGTCTACCAAAGTGGTCTCACCGATGCAATATTCAGTTGATCCCACTCTTCTTTTGTGGAGTGATGTGTCTTTCGAATATGTCTTTATCATTTCTAGTTCAGTACCTTCTGAACAAGAGGGAAATCAACTCTCTTTGAGTATACTCCTTCCAACTCCTGGGATGGTTTCATTTGTTTGGAATGATCTTGTTGAGCCTTGCCTTCCATCATCTACACCTTTCCATATAATGGTTAAAGTCAATTTAATGGGTGTTTACCAATGTAGGTATTCTATTGAAAGCTAGGAGCTCACTGGTTAGATTTTCCCTTTCATGCATTTTTTCATTATCCATTTCTTGTTTCATTTTACCTTAGGATCGACCCCACTGAGTTGCAACAGGGAACCTTGTTTTCTATTTAGAAGTGTTGCAATTCATGTGGTAGAGCTTATTATTCATCGGTTCCCTAGTTAGAACCATGTTTGCAGTTTGGCTCCCATGCTAAAGTACTTTCATAGGCTTGTGAGCCCTATTTAGCCCCGCCATGAGTTTGCGTTGAAGCTTCATATATTCTTCTCATCTATTGTTGGCTAATTACCCACGATGCTTCCAAACATTTGTTTTTTTTATTTGTACTTTCATTTCATATTGACCTCTCGCACTTTTTAGGCATAATGTTGGCTTTAACATGCTATTATATAACCAATTTTATATGCATTCTCGAAAAATTACTAGCCTTGCAATACCATCCTTTGAAACTTGATACCTATATCCCTGGAGGAATATTTCCCCCGAGTGTCCATATCCTACACATTCTTTCCTTGCATTAAGAATAGGTACGTTTCCCTGCACTCAGAACTATCTTTATTGCCTACGACACTCATTTCCTCCAATATATCATAACATTCTTTTATTCTTTTTCAATATTTATAATATGAAAAAGAAAAAGAAAAAGGATGGTAATAACTCTCATTTTTTATGGCAGATACTTATGTCACCCTTGAATACAACACATTCTTATGAGTCTTTACCTCATTATTAGGTTTAGGATGGTATTAGGAGGCATTTTTTCTCATTTTTTTATCATAATCTCATCCAACTGATTATTCTTCCAGTCATATGGAGAATTTTTCAATGCCTCCTATGCCAAAAATATATCCCAGTTAATAGTCATTGTTGCCCAAGTCACATATTGTGTCATGTTTCTATTCAAGGGAAGTCATCCTGTGTTGGCCATTCTACAAAACCCTTGACCTTTCAAGTCACCCTTCCCATTCCAGTGAAGTACTTCTCAATATCACAATTATCTTTGTTCCTTACTCATGCTAGTATAGAAGGTCTCCATTTACTTCTTCCTGGCGGGTCTTCTCTTATAAACTACAACACATTCCTCTAAGAGTATGACCTAAAGTTTCACCCTAGGCCTATTTACATCATTCATAGGTGACCTTGCACTTAGAAAATGACAAACCATCATTGGTCGTTGATTGAGCGGTTTCCCTTATGTTCGATGTCAACAACCAATATCATGCATAGGGATTTGTGCGATACCTTGGATTCCATTTTACCCCATTGGTGGATCCCTCGTATTTTTCAGTAGTCTCCATTATTTTCTATTATTTAGAGAGTATTTTCCGTGTGTTGTTACATCTGGTGCATACTGGGGTCATACCTCAGTGTGGTCCTTTCAATATTTTCATCCGAGTCTTTTTAAATATTTGTCCTTCTACCACCCCTCACATTGGATGATGAAGGATGCCTTAATGCCTTCCTTCCAATGGATCTCTTCCTATCGACTTCAGGACATATTTCTCTGGGACATGGATCTAGAGTTATTTTTAGTACCTTGGGGCTTGCAGTCATCAGTGGCAGGTTCCCTAACTATTGACAGTTTAACTACATCAATGTCCCATGCTCAATAGATTCTATTAGGTATTCGACATCAAATCCTTTATTCACACTTATTAGATTGTACTAGGTACCTTGACGCCCATTATCAATATCAATGGGTTGTATCACATTTGTTAACGGTATACACAAATGACTGGTGATCAAATGACGTCTCACTATGTTTGTCTCCAACACATTTATTCACATAGTGTAGACTCCTACCACAACAAATTGTTTTGAAGACTTTGGTTGAAGTATGAGCATCACATCTCTTGTGCTCCTACCTGAATTATATTCATTCCACCACCCTCTTCGACATTTGTACTTGCATAGGATAATTTTGTTCACTCCATTGGTTCCATATATCCTCTATCTAATTCTAATACATAGCTCCATTGTGTATCCATTCGTAGCTATGATCTACATTTTTGCATGGATCGATTGTGTATTTTCTCATGGACATGATTGCTCCTTCTATATATAACATGGATCCACTATGAATATTTTTTGTGGCCATGGACATCAGTTATGTTTTCATTATTCATGGATTCACAATGTACTTGATTTGGCAGACATGCTTACATCACACTCAAGCATGGGAATTCCCAACCTGAGAAGAGAGTATAGTACTTGTTTCTGTTGTAGGATTTGTTGTAGGATATGTTCCACAATTGGACTTCAACTACTCCTACCCAATGGCCCCTCCACAATCACATGAATATTTATAATCTATTTCAGCCATCAATTGCTATTTTGACCTCACACATTATGTAGCATTTGTTATAGCATCATTTGACACCACACATGGTCATGACAACTCATTGGCCTTAGTTACATCCCTTTGCCTGCTTGCAAGAGAAAAATCCACCTTTTTTGTTGGGTATGCATTATATTCTTTGCACGAGTAGTAGTGTCACATTTTTTCCTCGTTAAAACATGTAGTGTCACATCTTTTACTCAGGAAACGTGTCATATTTTTATTTGTTTTTCGTGTTTCCTTGATTTTCATGTCCATTGTTGGAAGGTTTTTTGACACATTATTTTTGTTGATGGTTTTCTATTTTCAGTTAAGGAATTATGGTTGTTGACTAATCCAGGTCATTGGGTTATGGTTTTGGATGTTGTTGGCTCCTATATGTATATTTTATTGTAAACAATGTATCATATGAATGAATATAGAATATGTTAGTTTTCCCGGTTTGGGTTTCGAGAGGAAAAAACTATGTCTAATGTTTGTATTTTCCATTGTATATTTTTTGTTATTTTACTAAAAATCTGTTTGCAGTAAATATTATACAAGGTTAAAATCTACATTTTCCTCCCTAAAAATATAACACATACCCAACACAACAGTCACTCATACCCAACAAAGCAGTCACTCATGGCTGAATTGAAGGCTTCCGAGTCGGAGGTCGAATCTGATTCCAAATCAAATCCTGAAGGAGGGAAGCAAATTATCGATGTTGAACCTAGTGCCATTGTCGCTACCACCAAAGTCCTACCAAGCGAACTAGAAGAACCAGAGGAAGGGGAGTGCCTCTTTCACTCCCAAATGTCGGTAAAGGGGTCTCTGCTTCATTTCATTGTCGATAGCGGTAGTCAGAAGAAATTGATTTCAGCAAAGGTCTTCAAGAGGATGGACTTGCCAATGACACCACACCCACAACCCTACACCATCGTTTGGATTTGCCAAGGATGATATCTCCATGTCAGCTAATAGTGTCGTCTTCCCTACGACATCAAGCCTTTGAAAGATGAGGTACTGTGTGATATTTATCCCCTTGATGTTTGTGATGTTCTTTTAGGACAACCATATTTGTGGAAGATTCATGTTGTGTATGACTCTAGACCTCGCAATGTTATTATTACTTTGGGTAGAAAATTTTATAGGATACCAGAGGTATCACCACCTACTGTTATTTCTTTAATCTTTGCTAAGCAATGCAGTAAGGTCGTATCACAAACCGGTAAGTTCATCTTCTTTGTGATCCGCGCTCACAGTGAGTAGAAGGTCATCGCCACATCTGTGGCCTCTACACAAAGCCTCTCTTTGTAGCAGAAGAAAGTGGATGGGATTGTGGAAGAATACAAAGATATCTTCTCTTCACCTGCAGGGGTACTGACACACTGCCAAGTCAAGCATCCAATTATCTAACCCCCCACGCACCTTTACCTAACAGACCAGTCTATTGTTGCTCGTTGATGGAAAATGACGAAATCAAGCATCATATCCAAGAGCTTCTTCAAAAGGGGCACATCAAACCCAGATCCTCCCCTTGTGGAAGCCCAATTGTACTGGTGCAGAAGAAGAATGGGACTTGGCGACTCTGCATTTATTAAGGAGCCTCAAACAAAATCATAGTCAAGAACTGGTACCCCATTCCCAAGATTGATGACCTTCTTGACAAAATCAAGGGGGAAAAGTTCTTCATCAAGATTGACCTAAAGTATGGCTACCAATAGGTTCCCATCGAACCAAATAATGTATGGAAGACAACCTTCAAATGTAAAGAAGGTCTCTTCGAATGGATAGTCATGCCCTTTGTCTTAACAAATGCACCAACCAATTTCATGAGGTTGATGGATGATGTATTGAGACCCTTCACCGACTCCTTTTTGGTGGTATATTTGGATGACATCTTCATCTTCAGAAAAAGGTGGAAGGATCACATGCAGCATATTCAACAGGTTTTGATCACTCTACGACAGCACAAGCTATATGCCAACTTGGAAAAATTATCTTTTGGCATGAACAGGGTCCAATACTTGGGCTATAATGTTGATGAGCATGGGGTACATGTTGATCCATCTAAGATACAAGTCATCCTTGATTGGCTAGCTCCAACCACACTGACCAAGCTTCAGAGCTTCTTGGGACTAGCTAACTTCTACCGATGGTTCACATTGGGATTCTCCCATATTGCATGGGCCCACATCCAGGTGACCAAGGGTAGTGGCAGGGCCATGTTCGTGTGGGGGAAGGAACAAAAAATATCATTTGATTATCTTAAGCATCACTGTTTCTCAGCTTCAGTACTCTCCTTTCCCAATCTTCAACAACCATTCGAGATTCAGACTAATGCATCTGACTATGTTGTGGGTGCAGTTCTCACTCAACCCAGTCATCTAGTGACATACCATAGTGAGACACTCTAAGATATTGTCCGGAAATACCCCACCTATGATAAGGAAATTTATTCCATTTTACAAGTATGTCGTCAATGGAAACATTACATTCTGGGAAAGGAGACAATCATACACATTGATCACAAGCCGCGACAGTTCATACAGACATGGGGGAAATTGCAGAATGACCGCCATCAGAAGTGGCCCATCTACCTGCAACAATTCCATCTCAACATCAAGTATAAAATAGGTATCTCAAATCGTGTCGCTGAATACCTCAGTTGACCTCTTGTGGCTACACTCACCATGGTGCTCCATTCCTGTGGAAATGAAGCATCTGAGTGGCCCTAACTTTATCAACAAGATCCAAACTTTGCCACCACCTATCATCTCTTTGGTACAGACGCAACTGTCACCGATTTTCACATTCAAGATAGACTTTTATGCCACTTGGGCCATATCTATTTTCCTAAAAGAGAGCGTGCAAAGTTGATTTGGGAATCCCACTACAATCGAATGGTAGAACATTTTGGCATGGAGAAAACTGTGGTCGTTCTTCATAAACATTTTTTTTGGCCAAACCTTCGACAGGACATCATCAAGTATCTCATATCTTACATTTCCTATGTCATTACCAATCAAAGCATCAATAATCAAGGCTTATACACCCCTCTTACTACTCCCGAGAAGCCTTGGGAATCCATCTCAATGGATTACATGTCGGGCCTTCCATCCACCAAGCAAGGAAATGATTGTGTATTTGTGGTCGTTGATTGGTTTTCTAAGATGACCATACTCACAGCCTGCAAGAAGAATATCATAGTGGAATATACTTCCAAGCTCTTCTTTGAATGACTATGGGTCCACTTTGGGATACCACAGACCATCATCTCCGACCGGGACAACAGGTTCCTCAACACATTTTGGTAGAGTCTCTAGTCACTATTGGACACCAAGCTCACAAAATCCACTACTTTCCACCCCCAAACAGATGGTCAAAAAGAGGTTGTCAATTAGATGATTTTGCACGTCTTGCGCATGTACAATTCTAAGAATCCATGTACATGGGACGAGAGTCTCCCCTATGTTCAGTATAGTTACAACATCACTCTCCATAGCTCCACTGACCATAGCCCATTTCAGGTGGGTCTGGGATTCCAACCCTTGGGACCCATTGATGTTGCACTTCCTTTGTCACCACATAGAGAGACTCTTCCCATGATCAGTCTGCGATCGACAAAGCCACCAGATTCATTGAGAGGATTCAGCACATCCGCCAACAGGTCCAGGATATTTTGCAGAAATCCAATGCTAAGTACAAGTAGCGCCATGATCAATAGAGGGTACCACAACAGTTTCAGGTTGGCGACAAAGTCTAGTTACATTTATATGAGCATATCATAGGGCCCCATCGGAATCTCTGCCCACTTTTCTATGGGCCTTACACTATCACCAAGGTTGTGGGTAGCAATGCTTTTAAGCTCAACACTCCACCCTTCCCTGGCCTGCACCCAATGTTCAATGTGGACCTCCTTCGACCATATTTTCCACCATTATTGGACACCTCAGAGATTGAAGAACAACTAACACCCACATATCTCAACCTTGACTGCATGGAACAAGCATCCATTGATCATATAATGGACACATAGGTTAAGGGAACCCACCAACATAAGATCCAGCTTTATCGAGTTGTCAAGGAAGGCCAACTCCTACACCAAGAAATGTGGCTCACCCGAGGCCAAATCCAACAGAATTTTCCTCACATGATGGGGGAACTCAACGCAATGAAGACCATTTCTTCCTATGGGGGGAGTATTGATCCAGTTGGCTATTGGTGGCCACCCACCTATTCCAACTCGCTCCTCTTGTCTGTTTTTAGTTCAACATGTTCTTCTATACTTCTTTGTAATTGTGGTTTCTACACTTTTGGGGATGCTTGAATCCATACACATCTTCCAGGTGGATATTGGTGGCCTCTCACCTAATCCAATTGGATTATTTTGTATGTTTTCATGTCAATACATCTTGTTGTACTTCCAGGGTCGTTTTGGAGGCCTAAACAATGTTTTTTTGGCTCGCCACAGTCAAACTATAGACATATTCAAAGTTTGATAGTAGAATGTGTATTTATCTGGAAGAACTTTCCAACGGGATATCACGCGAATAAAACATAGGTCGTATGAAAAATTTATGACCCCGAGAAGTTGAGGTACCAACTTACCCATAGGGGCCCACATGAATTTTGACGTTTCACCTCCTAAGGTTAGGTTTTTGGATGTCTAGGGTTTTGGCATTCATGAGTAATATCAAAGGCCTCTAAAGCCTCATTTTAATTCATTTTTCTCAGAGAGATGAGCGTAAAATCCACATCTCTTCTCAGACATAGCTACCACCATTCGAGCAAGTGTTTCAGTTCTGCATTTTTACAATTTCAACCTATTTCCTTATTCAATAGAAGATATTAATTCACTGGATATCTGTGTTATTCTTTATATCTCTGTGTTTATTGTATTCAACATGTTAATCAGTTCATTCCTCTCCTAAATCCAGATCATGTGAAATCTCAAGATGGAAGATATGTTGGTGGACAGAGATCAGTGGATCGTGGTAGATCCAGGTACTACACCTACAAGAACTTCAACAAATGACTGGAAAAAGTTACATTGGAAGGCAAAGAGAAAATTCTGACTATCTCTCAAATTCAGTATTATTGAATGTTTGAAGCCCTACACATATTCCAGGTGGATATTGGTGGTCTCTCACCTAATCCAATTGGATTATTTTGTATGTTTTCATATCAGCACATCTTTTTGTACTACCAAGGCCATTTTGGAGGCCTAAACAATGTTTTTTTGGCTCGCAATAGTCAAACTATAGACAGATTCAAAGTTTGACGACAAAATGTGTAGTTCTTTGAAAGACATTTCCAATGGGCTATCAAGTGCCTAAAACAGAGATTGTATGCAAAATTTACAACCCCTAGAAGTTGAGGTACCAACTTACCCATAGGGGCCCACATGAATTTTGACATTTCACCTCCTAGGGTTAGGTTTTTGGATGTCTAGGTTTTTGGCATTCACGAGTAATATCAAAAAGGCCTATAGAGCCTCATTGTAATTCATTATTCTCAGACGTATGCTTGTAGAAGTTACATCTCTTCTCAGAGATAACTACCACCATTTGAGCAAGTGTTTCAGTTCTGCAGTTTTACAGTTTCAACCTATTTCCTTATTCAATAAAAGATATTGTTCACTGGATATCTATGTTATTCTTTATATCTTTGTGTTTATTGTATTAATCATGTTAATTAGTTCGTTCCTCTCCTAAATCTGGATCATGTGGAAGCTCAAGATGGAAGATCTGTCAGTGGACAAAGATCAGTGGATTGTGGTAGATCCAATTACTGCACCTACAGGAACTTCAGCAGATGACTGGAAAAAGTTGGATAGGAAGGCGAAGAGAAAAATCCGACTATATCTCATATTCAACATTACTTAATGTGTCAGAGGAAGCTACAACCAAGGATTTATGGGATAAGTTTGGGAAGTTTCATCAGTCTAAATCCCTAGTAAATAAACTATTCCTCAGAAAGAAGTTGTATAACTTGAGAATGAGATATGGTGACTTAGTGGAAGAGCATTTGAAAACCTTCAATACTGTGGTAAGTCAGTTAGTATCTGTTGAGATTAAAATTTCAAATGAATATAAGTGTATCAGTTTACTATTTTCTTTACCAGACTCGTGGGATAGTTTGGTTGTGGCCATAGGTAGTAATACAACTTCCTTGAATTTTGATGAAGTGGTCTCATCCTTGTTGTCGGAGGAGATGAGACGAAATAACATGGAAGGATAGAGCACAAATACATTATTTGCAAGAGGAAGCTCCCAGGAAATAAATAGATCTAAGTTCTTAAGTGGGAGATATAAGTCTAAGGGTAGATCTAAATCTCCCAGAAAGTTTGTAAAGGTATGTTGGAGATGTGGAAAAGAAGGGCACTAAAAGAAGCAATGTAGATCCAAAGTTGATAAAAAGAAGGGATCTGAAGAATCTCCTTCTATAGAAGAAAATACCTCCAAGGAAGAATGAGGGGATGTGTACTTCGCTTCTTCAAGCACACATGTAGATCATGAGGCATGGTTGGTTGACTCAGGTGCATTCTTTCATATGACTCCCCATAAGGTATGGTTCTGTGAATATGAAAGGTATGATGGAGGTAATGTTTTCTTAGGTGATGATTCAACAACTAGAATCATAGGATGAGGAAAATTCAAGTTGAGGCTCATAGATGGAAGTATTAAAACACTTTCTGGTGTTCTTTACATCCCAAGTTTGGACAGAAATTTGATTTCTATAAGAAAAATGGACGATGCAGGGGTAAAAACAATATTTGAAAAGGAAACCTGCAGGATGGTTCGAGGAGCAATGGTGTTGTTGAAGGGAGTTCGATTTGGAACTCTGTATAAGCTACAAGGAAGCACTATTAGTGATAGGTGTAATAGTGTCATTGTTCCTGATATTGGAGTTCAAGAAGAAAGAACTCCTACAGTCTCTGGAGAAAACGTTATGATGTGGCATCAAAGAATGGGGCATATGGGAGAGAAGGGTATTCGACTACTACATGGTAAAGGTATGGTTGAAGGTATGTCTAACGTCTCTCTAGATTTTGATTTATGTGAACATTGTGTATAAGGGAAGAAAAATTGGGTAAGATTTCCCTTCGGTGCAATGAGGGAAGAAGGAATTTTACAGCTGGGTCAAAATGATGTTTTTGGACCTATGTTAGTCCCATCATTGGGAAAATTTGTGTACTATGTCTCATTTATAGATGACTTCTCAAGGAATACTTGGATATATTTCCCCAAGATGAAATCTGAAGTCTTTGACAGTTTTAAAGAGTTTAAGGATCTTATTGAGAATCAAACAGAGAAAATAATTAAGGTTCTGAGGACAGATAATGGTGGAGAGTTCTGCGAAAATGAATTTGAATAATTTTGTAAGAAGTGCGGTATAGCAAAGCAGAATAATACTCCATATACAACTTAGCAGAATGGAGTTGCAGAAAGAATGAACAGGACATATATGGAGAAAGAAAGATGCATTCTCAGTGGTGTCGAGTTAGGGAAAGAATTATGGGAGGAGGCAGTGGGTATTGCATGTTACCTGGTTAACAGATCACCCTCATCAACGTTGGATGACAAGAATCCATAAGAGGTATGGACTAGTAAGAAACCTTCTCTCGCACATCTCAAGGTATTTGGTTGTGAGGCATATGTTCATGTTCCAAAGGAAAACATGAGTAAGATAGATAAGAAGGTTGAAAAGTGTATATTTATTGGCTATAAAGATAGTCTCAAAGGTTATAAACTTTGGAACCCAGAAAATAAGAAGGTAGTGTATAGCTGAGATGTGGCATTTAGAGAAATGAAGGATGTTGTTAAACAAGAAGTCCTACCAAGTAAGGAAGAACCAGAGAAAATAGAGTTTGATTTAAAGGATGATGAATTAGACTCTACAGAAGAACAAGAACTAGAAGAAGAAGAAGATCAACATACTCCAATATTGAGGAGATTGATTTGAGAAAGAAGGCTACCAGAAAGGTATACTCCATCTTATTTCCGTTCAAAGTTTGTTTTTTCTATCGCTGATGATGATCCTAGAAATGTCAAGGAGGCAGTAGATTAAGAGGATGGAAATCTCTGGAAAAAAGCTATGGATGAAGAAATGGCAGCCTTGGATAAGAATGAGGCTTGGGATCTAGTGGAGTTTCCGACTGGAAGAAATCCCATTGGAATAAAATGGATATTTAAAAAGAATCTGAATGCAGAAGGAAAAGTGGAGAAAAACAAAGCTTGGTTAGTAGCAAAGGGTTATTCTCAGGTTGAGGCAATTGGTTTTGGTGAGATTTTTTCTCTTGTTTCCAAGTTAACTTCTATGATATTTCTTTTATTTGTTGTTGTTGCATTTGATTTTGAAGTAGAACATGTGGATGTGAAGACAACATTACTACATGAGGATCTGGAAGAAGAAATCTATATGAAGCAACCAGAAGGATTTGATGTGAATGGAAAGAAGGAGCTGGTATGCAAGATGAAAAAGTCCTTGTATGGTTTTAAAAAATCACCAAGGATGTGGTATCAAAAATTTGATACTTATATGTTGGGACTTGGCTTCACAAGAATAAAAAATGATAATTGTGTGTATTTTAAATTAATTGGTGATCATTTGATTTATTTGGTCTTGTATGTGAATGCCATGTTGCTAAGAGCAAACAACAAGGAGATTATCCAGGATGTGAAAACTTAGTTGTCCTCTAAATTTGACATGAAGGATCTCAGTGCTTCAAATTTCATTTTGGGCATGGAAATTAAAAGAGACTGGAAAAGAGGAAACTAGGGTTAAATTAGAGAAAATATGTCGAGAAAATATTGCAGAAGTTTAATATGCAAGAATGTAAACCGATCAAGGTTCATATTCATGTTGGTGTAAATTTATCTCGGGATCAGTGTCATGAGACACAGGAAGAGGAGGAGGACATGTTTTGTGTTCCATATGCGAGTGCAGTTGGCAGTTTGATGTATGAAATGGTCTGTACTAGACACGACAGTGTACATGCAGTGGGATTTTTGAGCAGGTATATGTCAAAACCAAGGAAGGAGCATTGGACAATAGAAAAAATGGTTTTCAGGTATTTGCGTGGCACTGCTAGCTATGGATTGTGCTACCAAGGAAGACCGGGATTGGACAGAGTGTTGGATATACATGACTTTGTGGATACAGACTGGGATGTAGATTTGGATCGTAGGAGATCTACAAATGGGTATGTGTTTAACCTCTTTGGAGGAGCAATAAGTTGAATGATCAAAAGACAGGTTGTAGTTGCACTTTCAACTATAGAAGTTCAATACATGGTAGCCACTCATGCAAGTAAGGAAGTAGTATGGTTACAAAGATTGTGTTCAGGTATTGGGTTGGTAAAACAATCTGTAAGGATAGATTGTGACAATCAAAGTGCAATTTTTCTGGTGAAGAACCTGACTTATCATTCAAAGACAAAGCATATTGATATTCAATATCACTTTGTTAGAGACATGGTTGAAGAAAAGAAAGTGTTGCTGATGAAGGTGGACACTTTGAAGAATGTTGCAGATTCATTAACAAAATATGTGAGCACTGAGAAGTTTTCTTGGTGTAGAGGATCCATGGGCATTGTTGCCCTAGATTGTTGATTATGTAATCATGTAACCCCCTGTCAGAAAACAAAACAACAAGTGGGAGAATGTTGGGTATGTGTTATATTCTTTTTCGAGCGTGTAGGGGGGTTTGTGGGGGGTGCAGGGACATGGCCCCCGAGAATTTTTTTTTTCCTCATGAAAAGTGTTGCATTATTTCCTCGATTTTCATGTCCATTGTTGGGAAGTTTTTTGGCACATGGTTTTTGTCGATGATTTTCTATTTCCGGTTAAGGAATTAGGGTTGTTGACTAATCCAAGTCATTGGGTTAGGGTTTTGGATGTCGCTAGCTCCTATATGTATATTGTATTGTAAAAAATGTATCATATGAATGAATATAGAATATGTTGGTTTTCCCAGTTTGGGTTTCCAGGGGAAAAAATCTCAATGTAATGTTTGTATTTTTCATTGTATATTTTATGTTCTTTTACTAGAAATCTGTTTGTAGTAAATATTGTACAAGGTTAAAATCTACATTTTCCTCCCTAATAATATCTTTAAAAATCTCATTTTGCTTGATGTACCTGACTCCCCTTAAAGCAACTCGCATACATGTTAAATTGGAACAAAAAAATAATAAATCCCGATATTTCAGACGAAGTTGATTTAAATATCGATATTTATTATTTTTTTTGGGATTTATCCTATACAATTGTCTACCTCCTATAGCCCATTCATAACTACTCCGAATGTCAAAAGGGATTATAAAAGAGAGCCTTGGGATGTAGGAAAATTATATCAAATAAATGCACTCTTATGATGACATTTTCCTTACATCCCTATAAGTCCCCTTTTTCCCTTGCATCTGAGATTGTCCTTCCCCTCTGAAAACCCTAGTTTTCAAGATTTGTGTTTCCTCGTGTCTTATTAAGAAGAAGTTCATTGCTTCCTTGGACCTTTTGGAACACAAAGATTTGGAGGTTGTGATTGTCATATCTATCCTTGGGTGGCGGAACTTGGAGCTTAGTTTCGAGATCGTGCCACAATAGTTACAGGTTGTAACCAACTTCTATGCTCTTATTAATAAAATAGCTCGCATTCTCTTCCATTTCTATTTGTTGATTCATGTTTTTAATGAGATTATTTGTATCTTGTTTTGAATCTATTTTGAAAAGTGAAATCATCATGTTTAGTTGGTTAGAAGATAACTTCCTATTTGTAGTTTCATGCTTCTTTGTTTGGAATAATTTCATAGGATTGTTGTGTAAGAGTTCTGAGAAAAAATTCTTAAGACGTATCAACTTCAAACGTTGGTTTCCAGGAATATTCTCTTTTTTATTCTTTGAAAGTTAGTTATTATCAATAGTTACTTTTAATTAACTGCTTAATTATAATTAACTGCTTAATTAAAGTATGAGAGAAGTATTTTAGGGAATCTGTTGTGGCCCTGACCCATAGCCATAGGACTTAGTTTTTGGTAACAATGTGAGAGAGTTGGCCCTTAATCAAGGGTTTCCAAATTTTTTATACCCATATCAACATAGCTTTGGGAGAGGGCCATGTTATCGCTCAGTTTGTAGTGTAGGTCAAGTAGCTTTGAAGGGCAAGAGTCAAACTAGCGTAACAGGAGCTTCCCCACCCACTGTCACCTCGATGGGGGGCTCTTTCTATTCAGGGTGGCTAATCCCAAGGGAGAC
>ML796533.1:44067-68331 GCA_009831015.1 Picea engelmannii
CAATTTCATGCTTTTTCCAAATTTGCTTCTTATGTTAGTGTTTTTT
Organism: Picea engelmannii; assembly: GCA_009831015.1. NCBI lineage: Eukaryota > Viridiplantae > Streptophyta > Pinopsida > Pinales > Pinaceae > Picea > Picea engelmannii. The sequence continues at coordinate 44,114 of ML796533.1, forward strand.
CATACGAAAATACAAAGAAAGTTTTTATAGAAGGTTTTCTAGTGTGAGTTTCTTTAATTAAATAAACCCTTTTCCTCAAAAAATGCATGGCCATTTAGTAGACTGAAGAAAGGAGAGGGGTGAAAGTACTATAACACCAAGCTCTTGAACCCAAGGTTATCTTATTAAGGTGCCATATCCCTATGTTAAGATGTGAGTGTACTTGTTGACTTATTTTTAAATTATTTTTGTGATTTGTAAGTGATTTCAGCATGTTTTCATAGTTGGGGTAGAAGTGAACTGAGTCGTTTGGATAACGTCCATTGCCATGTATCATAGTGAGGACAAGCGAATTGTCCATATATAGTGGGAGGTGTGAACGACTATTAATATGTGGGACTATCAACCATAACTCACATCTCTTGGGCTCTCAACCTCTTTTGGTTGAGAGTTCAAGTTAGAAAAGAAAGATTTTCTAGGGTTTCGCTTTAAAAAAACGTATTTTCTTTAAAAAAGCGTACTTTCTTTGCAAATGAATACAAAAAATTAGATGCAATTTTTTTTACACTTTTTATGAGTTTTGTCCGAGAAAACGTACTTTCTTTGCACGTCTAAAAAAATAGATGCATTTTTTTTACACTTTTATAGGTTTTGTTAAAAAAAAAACAACTTTTTTTATTAAAAAAAGTAAATGTGAGTTTTTTATATTGTTTTAGGATTCTTTATGAGTTTTGTCTAAAATTTTATTCTGAAATTAAAAAGTATAAATAGAATTGTAGATTTTAATGTTTAAAATTACATATTTTTATTTAAATATTTTAGACTTTTTAAAACTGCTAATCAATTTATATATTTAAAACAAGGTAAATTTGAAATTTTATCAATAATTAATTTACTGAACTCCAATAATAATAATAAACTAAAATTAAAAACTTAAAATTTTAAACTATGCTGTGAAACTATTTGGAATAGATTAAATCTAACTACCAATTTTTAAGTTTTCTTTAAAAGAAAATTAGAAATATAGCTTTGATCGATAACAATGCTTGTGAATAACAGATTCTTGTAATAAATATATAAACGGAATAACAGAGTTTTGAAGGAATTAATCCAGATTTGGAAGGTAGCATTGAATGATAACAAATGCTTGTGATTACATGTATAAATGGTGTGACAGATTTTGAAGGAATTAATCCCTGACATTTGGAAAGAACCTACATTTACTATATGCATAGGAATTAAAAACCATGAAAATGGCACAAAACATTTAAAAGTCTAAGTATTTTAAGTATTAAACACCATACAAAAGATCAGATAATTAATTAAAATGAGAAACCTAAAAACCATGAAAATGGAACAAAACCTTTAAAATTATTCAATATTAACTATTAAACACAATACAAAAGACACATAATTAATTAAAATAATAAATAGACCAGTTAAAATATTATATGATATCAAATAAAGTTCTCCATGTTTTATTGACCAAATAACATAAAAGCTGAGATCCGAGTAAACGTGACATCATGCACAATATTGGAAATCCACAGATATGACTGTGAAGGTTGTTGGTTTCCCTTTATAACCAAAATACCATTTGTCTCTGTAAGCAATGCAGGTAGACGGTGCACATATACTCCCCCATGACGGAGCCGCCACATGCGAGCAATCGATTTTTAAGTTACAAGCAGAACAAGCTTGACAGTTGTTGGTCACTTCCGCCACCGAGAAATTGTTGGGGTCGTTTGTAGCGGGGGATGAAACTATTTGAATATCACTCACTGAGCACCCTGCTATTTTCTCAACAACGTTACATCATTCAAAATCGATCAGTGAGATATTCAAGATTTGAAATAAATGATTTAAATATACAAAAAAATTGATAAAACTCTCACCTGCATCGAGTCTAGACTCGTTCAATTTCTTCACGTGGTGGCCACTTGAATTAGTTTGGGAGTGTCCTTCAATATTGCCCTTCAAAGCCAACGCGTTGGTAGACCAAAAGAGGTGTGACGAGGAGAGAAATATAACGACGAAAAAGATACTGTGAAAAGCCATTGTTATTGCTCTCCTCCGCCACTGAAAACGAATAGCTATTCACATCCTCCTTCGCCCTTAAATAACCCGAGTCTGGGAGGGGAAGGCTGCTTTAAATCAAAATTGCTAAAATAAATTTAGCAATAAAATGCTTTACATGGCCGGGCAAACTTTGTTTTGTTTCAAAGAGAGATTATTACTAATTGTGTAAAACTGTGACATTCTATGGGGATCGCTATTTGGGTTAAATATTTAAATGAAAAATGCAATGGAAATCTGAAAATCCTGCTCTAGCTTTTCCTTTTGTTTTTTGGTTTTTTTAATGGACATACTTAATTTGGTTAGAAATTAAAAAAAAAAGAAACATTCTATGAAAGATCGCTATTTCATTGGAGGGTTAAATATTTAAATGAAAAATGTAATGGAAATCTGAAATCTAGCTATAGCTTTTGCATTTGTTTTTTGCTTTTTTAATGGACATACTTAATTTTGTTAGAAATTAAAAAAAACAATTATTATAATTGCAGATTGATTGAGTAGTGATTATTTATGCATTCAAAATATAATTTAAACAACAGAAAATCTATAATTAATGTTAAAAGATAGAAGTTTTAAACAAGGTCTAATACTATATATTAGTATATTAATTTTTAAGTGGTAAAAAATAAAGAAAAATATATTGTTACTAATGTAAATTTATTTTAGATTTGGATTTATAAATATTCAAAAACATCACATTTTTTAAAATGTAAATTTTATTGTTATTTAATTTTACTTCATGTGTTAATTTCTCTATATTAAATTTTACACTAAGTAAAAACATGATATTTTATAGATATTTAGTCTAATTGTTTTAGGTTTTAGTCTTTTTTTCAATATAATTTATTTAATTTTTTCTGAAATTGTTGGATTTATAGATTTGAGTGGTTATTTATCTATAATCAGAGTGCCCCAAGGGTTTGTCAACACTTTGCATCATTTATGCATTCATAATTGCAATTTAAACAACACAAAATTGTGATTTCTTGCAGATTTATGTGGCGAGATTGCAAAAATTACCAAAACCTAGAGTAGTTAAACAACACCCATTTATATTAATTTATTTTTTAAAATATTTCTATGTATATATATTTTTATTTAGTTATCAATTATTTATTTTCATTATCAAAGTATAAAACATCTCATTACTCTTAATGCAATTACATATATATAATATACCTATAACTAAATATTAAAATTTTTAAAATCTTAATTAAAAATTTGGTGTTAAGTGTAATCAACAAACATTTATTCAATTGATATTTTAAATGTTTCAATCCTTATTCATATTTACCAATTTGATTTATTTAATCCTTTGAAAATGGTTGTAGCACAACTCCAACTTAAGTTTTTTTTTTTGTAAGTAAATGATATTGTATTACCTTAAAGAAACATCATGTCAATACAATGATCTATTGTTCTGCCACATGCATGGAAACCAGAACTAGAAAACAAGACATGGCTATTTCCATGCACCAAAGTTTTAACAAAACTAAAATTAACTGGTTCGTGTGGAACAAAATGAAAGAAAAGATAGAGGTGTGGCGAACCCATGCGTCCTTCATTGTTGTAAGTGAAGCCAAACAGTTGGTTGCAAGTCAAACATCCCTTCTGAGCTGGTGCACTTGACATGGAGTCGAATAGGAGGTCCATGCGTCTGTTGAGGATGATCTGATTGTGAATTTGGTCCTCCAGGTTCCGACACATCTCGAAGATTAGTTGAAGGTGATCATCTGAAAAAAAACATGGGTTGAGCAAAGGCTGTTCAGTTTTCCCAACCATTTCCTCATGAGGAACTGCGACTACATCAAAATCTGTTTGTGGAGTTTCTTCCATGGCCAGTCCTTGGGTGGTATTTCATGCTATCCAATCTATCAACCATTTGGGGGGAATTTCTTCCTCAACCACACAACCTCCTGGCTCCATTGTTGGGTGAGCCGGGGGGATGGTGATGATGAAAGGCTCTGGGTGAGCTTCAACGGTTTGCAGCCCGTGAGGAGGAATTTCTTCCTCAACTGGGAAACTCCTATAATCAGGCATGGTAATCAAAGAGTTTAGGAGGCGAATTCAGGACGTTGAGAGCAGGCTGAGGAATCTCAAGCCAATTATGGTCGGTGCTAGCAAAGATGGTAGGTGGAATAGAGGGATGCGAGGGGTCTAGGCGATTGTGTCGAGCTATGCAACTGTAATAATTCGTCCCTCTTTTGGGATTACCTTGATCTCTCGGCATGGTGGGGGAGTTAGACACAGAAGGGGACAAAAAGGAAAACCAGGGTTCTGGTCCAATGAAGAGCAGGCTAGGGGCACGACACAGGTGAGTTATAGATTGAAAATTCTCACCAGCAGTGGGATGGAAGCTGTTGGATAGAGAAGAAAGTGTTTGTGGCAAGGAGGCTTGGAATACCAGATGAGCATGAGAGCCAAAGGAAAGTGATGAATGGGAGACTGCCTATGGGAGCTTACCTTCGTAAAATATTTTGAGGTGGCTGAGAGGAGCGTGAAGACGAAGGTGACGCCAAACAAATGCTTTGTACCTGCTCTAATGCTCCGTAACTAGTTTGCGTAGAGATCCATTAAATTTTCTTTGGCATACCAACACACTAACATCAATGCAACATTAATGTCAGTCATGCTGGGTATGCTATATGTGAGGTTGCACCGCATGAGTTCCAGGTTGCTTCTGCTGGCCAGATGTCACCTCATCCGAGGAACTCCAAGTTAAGTTAGTAAAAGGTTATTTTTACATATTTTTAGATAATTAATTTTTAAGTGAGTAATCTAAAATATAATTGGAAATCTAATATTTTTTTTCACCAAGAAAAATTTCATTTATATTCTAATAAATATAAAAAGTTACCTTTAGTATATAACCCCAATTAAATTTAGCAACTTCCCAACAAAATCAAGAAGTCCCCCAAATTGCTCTCACCTTACAACTTACATGCACAAAAAGCATGAACAACATCTAAACACCAAACACAAAATAAAGAAGATTAGAAAATGTCTAAGTGCCTTTGACCCAAGGCACTGTCCATTATATCATAATAGAATATTCAACTTTCCATAATATGGAGAGCATGCTTTGACATCATATCAACCATATCCGCATCCTAATTGAATTCTCTATATATGTGGTTGAAATTGATATAAGAAAATTCCAAAATCATGTTACCAATATTCAACCATACAATGATGATCTTTGAATCCCCCACACCTGCAAATGATAAATATGTAATCTCATCGCCATCAATAGAAGAGCCCAAACTCCCATTAGTTGACCACCAATATTCGTGCCAACACCACAATTGAACCTCCACTTGTAACTGATTGTAATTGATTGAACCATTTATTTAAATCATCACACCATCTCCACACTTCAAATCCTCGTGATGACAATCTCCATCAAACCATCCAATAGGTATATCAATTGCTAATACAGGCGGTCTGATAAGTCTTGTTTTGGAACTCTTAACAACTTGAAAGTTCTCAAGCAAAGCGAACACCCGAAAGAAAACAACTCTATCAAAAACCTTGCCTCCCTAAAAAATCATTAAGTTTCTATGTAACCACAAGTGCCAAGCAAATAAAACAAAAAAACACTTTAAATCGAGGAAAAAACATCCTAACTTGAAGAAAATATTCCAATCAAAACTCAATTTAAGATATGATAACACCTCTTTCCAAATACACATTATATCTTTTTAGCAACAATAATATCATTTTTATTATAATCATTTAAAACTTAAATGATTGTTTTATTATTAATATAAAGTATTAAACACATATAGTAAATAAATGTTTTATTATTAATCCTGTGAATGATGGAGTTCACATAAAATAAAATTGTAAACATATAAATGAAAATTTTATACAAATTATTTATTATTTTAGTTTTTAATATAAAATATTTTTTTTTTATTATTTTAATTTATTGAAATAAATAATAAGGCATAAGTTTTTTCTTCTCATGTTCAAGGTTAAAGGTTAGTTCAATTGTTCAATGTTAGTTTAATTGGTTTATAATTAAACTGAGATTTCATGCTTGTTGTTGGTCAGATCTTTTATTTTTTTATTTTTCTTGATCTCCCTAAAAACCTAATATTATAAAAAACAAAATAAAAAATATGAAAGATTATATAATATAAAATATATTGTTTTGAAAATATCATATAAAATAAAATTAATAAAATATTTAATTATTAAAATAAAAAAATAAAAATATTAAAATTAAAAAATATATATTAATTGATATATATTTAAAGGGTTAAAGATAATTTGAAGTGTCCCATATATATCCAAATTAGATTTCAACTTCAAAATATTTTTCATAATATAAATCTTTTTAACTTTGTAAGTCATCAAAACTATAATGATCTTGAAACATTTTTCCTAATATTTTTGAATAATCCAAATAACATTTTTAAAAAATTCAATTAATCTATTACCTTTCTTAAAGTTTAATAAACTAATCTTAATTTAGGTGAAAATTAACCACCACTACCATAGTCATATCTCTTCTTTTAATAATACATATTAAATTTCCTTTTATTGAAAAAAATAAAAATATAAAAATTATATATTTAAAAAAGGTAAAATTAAATTAATAAAATATTTAATTAACAAAAATAAAAAATAATATAAAAAAAATAAAAATTATATTTATATGACTAAGTTTATTTCTAAAAGATAAATAAAAAAGTATATTGTTCGTATATGCAATTATACAGCTTTGCTTTATACAAGATCATTAAAAGCTCTCATGGATATGCTTATGCTTACCGTTATATAGATCCTAGTGCATTAAATGTTTTTAAATGACCAACATCAATTTTGAGTTATGATAAACTTCTATGCAATTTATGTGACACCTTTGCAACATTAGTGGCACGTCATAACTTAGAAGGAACGAACATGTGACATCAATGTTTAAGTGCAATCATGTGTTTTTCTAATTTCGTATATTTATTAAGACAATAAATAATGAAACAAAAATAATATGAAAACAAACAATGAAATAAAAATAATATGAAAAATGAATGGCATAATAATTCTTTTCAAATATATATAGCAAAAACAAAAGATGTTATATGTATTCATTTTTCAACTCTAAATATCATCTAGAATTATTTGTTACCAATATATCATTTGTTACTAATATATCAAATCATGTAAATTATTATTAAAGTGAAATAAAGTAAAAATAAAATTTTATTATCGTCATTGATGTCTTATAAAATTAAATTTTTGATGAAACATTGCATGTATATAATTATTTTTAAAACATAGAAGAAGTTACAAGTTTGAATGCAACTTTATGATCTCTCCTATGATATTAGAGATTCACAAAGGTGGAGTAGTGATGAAGGATGCAATTGCTAACTATGTAAGTGACAAAGTATATTGGCATGTTTCTTTTTTTTTCAGAGTGAGACATAGGTCTAGTACCTTTCATTTTTGCATAGCATTAGTTGGTGCAATGTGTATCTCTTCTATTGTTGTGGTGCATGACATTGCAATGAAGGTATGTGGTTTGGATGTTGAAGCCTGCAATATATATCTTACTATTTTCCAAGTCAATAACATCAAAACTAAATATATGGCAAGGTCCTTTGGCATTGATGAAGGTGTGTAGATTGATGTTTGAAAGTACTTTGACTTTCATTATGGGTTCATTTAGGTATGGATTCAGAGATTTAATAGAAGTAAAGTTTGGGGGTGTTTTTTTTATTTCTAATGGTAGTTTTCCATAATCACTTACATATTTAATGAATCTTGGGTCACCAATGATCCTAGATATCAAATTCTACATTTGTGATTCATGAACTATCAAAATCTTGCCCAAAAAAAATATAAAAATAATGTAAAATTACCACTTTAATTATTAATCATATATTAAGTAGTTTAAAATGTGGCTAATGTATTTGTAATAAAAGTAACATTAAACACAACATATTATATATGTACAATTATTTTTAGAAGTAAATGTATGAAAATGTGTGTGTGTTTTTTTTAATCATCATTTTTTATAAATATAAGTAATAAATAACATATGTCAAATATTTTAAATATTATATTTAAAAAAAAACTTAATTTTGTAAACTATAATTGAAATTAAATAATATTTATTGTCATAAATATATTTATGAATATAAGTAATAAATAATATATGTCAAATATTTTAAATATTACTTTTCTTTTAAAGAAAGCTTAATTTTGTAAACTATAAATGAAATGAAATAACATTTATTATTATAAAGTGTGTATATAATTAATGTATGTAAATATACTATTTTGTAAATTAAAATTAGAATTAAATAATATTTATTATTATAAAATGTGTATATATAATTAATGTATGTACATATATTTAATATATTTAAAATGTAATTCTACATTTTTAGTATTTAGGTTTTGAATTACAAATAATGAAACATATTTTAAATAAATATATAATTAAAAAACAAACATAATATTCAATTTTTTATTTAATATAAACATAAAATATGTATATTTTTGAAACATAATTATATATGAAAATTATGAAAATATCTATGTTATATAAAAATAGATAATTAGTATAATATAGTTAAAGTTAAAAAGTTGGAAATATTCATTTTCTTCAACTATGCATTTATGCATTTAGTGGGAGTTCCAATTTTTTTTCTTTTAATATTATTAATTGTTTTTTCTTTATTTACACTAGCTTTGATAGTCATGTTCACAAAAGCTTTAAGACCATTTTGAAATAATGTTTCACTTCATGTTTCAATGTGTCTTCCACACTCTCATATATTATTGCAAATCCTTTAGAACTTTTTTTTATGGAAACCATAGATGAATATCATTTGTGTATCATAATCATTAAATTTCTTTGTAATTTCTTGTTTCAAGTGTGATATAGTCAACTTTTTTTTGAAAATGTATAAAATGTTTCTTTAAAAGCTAACACTAAAGAAGAATAAAAACAATGTTGTAAAAGTTGGGAATAACTAATGCGCAATAATACATATAGTGGAGTGAAATTGAATCCAATGGAATAGATGTTCACATATTTTCTAAAATTAAAAATAAGAAAAATAATTGTGGATGATCTAATGGCATTGAGTGATCTAGCTAGATCTAAAATTTACAACCTAAGTTGTCTAATTATGCAATGAATGTGAACAAGATAAAATATTTTAATACAAAAACCCATTAGACACTTTCCCTCATTTCTAAGTGGGAAAACCCATCTGACACTTCTCCTCATTTCAAGAATGGTACCCATGGGATTTCTGGATAGTATGCTCATTTAAGAGTTGAACATGTCAACCTAAGTGGAATAAAACACCCCTCAACATAAACCACTCGAACTCAACCTAATTTACTATTTTAATATTTTACTTACAATGATTTTATTTTATTTTATTTTTTAAATTATAATTAAAAAACATATACATTAAAATATATTACACTTATCAATTTTCAATTACAATTGTATTTTACTTATTTACTTATTTTATATTGATTAGGTTTTATTTTATTAAAAAAATTTAATTGAGAAAAGTGTTTAAAGCAATTTTTTAAAATGAATAAACAAATAATAGAAAATCAATATTTATAATTTTATACAAAATGAAAAATAAGTTCTTTTAATTTGTAAAGTTCCATATCTCACTCCACCTAATGTGGAGAGAAATGAACTTAGTCCTACCCTGAAACAATATTCTTAAGAATGCAGCGTTGGATACAACTTCACAAAAGTAGCCAAATAACCTAACATATTTCAATATGTTAGAAAAGAAAAACATTTATAATATAGAAAAGAAAAACACTTATTAAATATTTAAGTGAAAAGTTTTATATTGTTTTAAAATTAAGATTTGAATTTTTATTAAAAATAATTATTTGTTTTCAAAAACATAATTATAAATTTGCTTAGTTTCAATAATTATTATTTTTTTTTTCAAAATTACAGTAACACTTTAACATGTTTAACACTTTAACATGTTTTTTTTTTTTATAGTATATTTACATCCAATTTTGTAAATTAATGAAAATATTTCCTCACACATTTTTCTTATTAATGAAAATATTGTCTAGCACATTTTTCTTAAAAATGAAAATATTATCTAGCACATTTTTTAGAAAGAAAATAACAGGTTGAACAAATTGATTTGAATATCTTCTTTCTCAATGATATTTAAACCATATTACAAAATATTTGTATTGTAGCATAATATTTCAAGACTCAATATATTTGTTTTGTGTTGTATGTATGAAAGTTTTCTTGGCAATCACATTTTTGACATTCATAATAATGTTTTTCAATAATTATATAAGGAATTAAAGTTTCATGAAATTATTATTAAGAAATTTGATCACTCTTCCACTAAACATTGTTTTGATGGAAAGAATTAAAATGTGATATCAACAAGTTCACTTAATTGATAGTTTGATCCCATATGAAACCTCTAGCCTCAACCATACATTTCTTACATGATATTTTCTTCAATGCTTCTTCTAAGGTCTTCTTCATATTTTCTATTGCTTCATTCATAGTTATAAAATCCTTTCCCTTCTAATAAATTTGATCCTATTTAAGCTTTCAATTGTTTCTTCCTTCTCTTCCAAATAAATATTCAATTTCTGTGCCTATTCTTTCTCAATTTCTTATGAAGATGATTAGAAAGGTCAACGGTTCTACTAGTACTAGTACAATGCTAAGTTAAACAATTCATAACTATTATTTTGGATTCTTCATTACTCAATGCACCTATTTACAAAAGGTCCATTTTAGAGAATGAATAAATCCATACACAAATTCAAAAATTAATCAATAAAGGACATATTGACATAGCTTCTCTCCTTAGGAAAGTCCAATCATCTTAGTTCCTAAGAAATGTGACATGGCCCATGTACATTGACCACTGAGCTCTCAATCATATTTTAGTGAAGAACGGGTATCATTTCACAAGAATAAATGATCTATTGGATTTTTTAAAGGATGTTGAGTTCTTTACCAAACAAAACATCAACTCAAATATCACCAAATCCCAATAAAGTCATTATATGTTTAGAAAAATAGATTCAAAACCAAGGTTTGTTTTAAAGGCTAGTCATACCTTTCGGTTTAACAAAGATACTTTCTATTTTCATGAGGTACATGGATGATGTTATTTGATCTTCTTTAAGGAAATTTGTCTTTTTTTCGTTGGAAAAAAAGCATAATTTTATTTCAGTAGGTGTGAACACAATTACATTTTGTAGATGCACTTTGGGTGCATTCTTGTAGTGCTTTGAGCCAATAGTGTTGACTATTACATACTAATTTTTCCTTTCGGCTACATTATGAATGTTCTTAAAAAAAGCTTACATATTCATGACTATTTAGATAATTACAATCTATACAACATACTATGTTCGGTAAGCTACAAAATAACTTTGAACTATTTAAAAGACTGGATATATATATATATATATATATATATATATATATATATATATATATATATATATATATATATATATATATATANAAAACAAAACTAGATCTATAATGTAATGTCTATAGGCAAAAATTTAGTTGTATCCTTGATTTGTTGTGAAATTGATAATTTTATCCTTGCGCTGGAAGGCCGCCTATAAAATGTCAATGGAAGATATAAGTTTGTGTTCCATCCTTGAATTCTAAAAATTTTCATTGGCCCAAAGACAAATGGATGCCCTCTTTCGACCTATGGTCCGCTTCCTCATTTATTTCCCTGTAGATATGACGACAAGTCAAACTGTTAAAGGTGCTCTATAAATATTTTACTTCTTCAAGAAATGAAACTAATCTCAAATTGAGACAACCCTGGGTTCCCCTAGAACAATTTATCACTTTCATGGAATCACCAAACACATTGAGCTCTTTGCAACCTTTTTCAATGGAAAAAATGATAAGTAGTTTTAGGCTCATGAGATCAACAAAATTGTCTATACCTTCATTGAGACCCATCGTCATATTGAAGAAGTGTGAATCACTGAGATGAAGGAGTGCTCTTCCACCACAGACTGTGTTTTCTTGGACTTGTCTATCTCTTCTTCTTGTATCACCTGAATGCCTATTAATCCTTTTTCCTGTGGATAATAAGAAATAATTTCCAGGATTTTGGTTGTTGTGATTTCAGGAACAATGGGATTTTCTTGAAAAACGATCTTATTTCGGGCCAACCAAACACCCCAAATGATTAATAGTGGGAGATATTTTATAGGTTTGAAATCTCTTTGATCTAGCCAAAAGTTCCATGCCCTCTCTAGGTAGGGCTCGTTCCATATACAATTTATTCCCAATAATCTAGTGCACTCTCTCCAAACTTCCCTTATGTAAGGGAAACCTAGAAAAAGGTGCAAAGTTGATTCTTCTTCAATTTTGCATAAACAACATGAACCCGACCCCTATTTGTTCATTTTATGAATGTTATTCCATGTAGGAGATTTTTCTTCCATAGAACACTACATAAAGAGCCTTGTTTTAGTCGAACATTTCTACTTCCAGATCTTTTTCCATCACCAGAGAGGTTCTCGCTGATGAAGTTCAATGCTCAGCTGGATATAACCAGCTTTTGGAGTATAGATACCTAACGAGGTATGATCCCAAAATAGCTCATCCTCCTTATCTCTTATTCTAACCTGGGAAGTCCTTAGATTTTTTATATATCCTTGCATTAATATGATATCTTCTCCTTCAAATGTGTTTTCAATATTTTCCTGTTGATCTTCTAGGTTCCATATAGTATTGCAAAATATCCTTCCTTTTGCATAGAACTGAAAAACATTGTATTTTCGTCCCCACTCTCTAGCCAGATCACTCTTCTTTTTAATCTCCAATTTTCTTATTTTTCATGAAGTAAAGTCTTCCTCCTCTCTTCTAGCCTGAGCAGATCTTCCTTGGAATTTTGAGAAAGGAAGCCTTCTCCTTCTGATTCATAGATCCTATTAATACTCTCTTCGATATCCTTTAGCTCCTGATCATCCCTCAGTCTCTTTATATTTCCCCATGCAACAATTTTTTCCTTTACCTTTTTCAAAGTAGTAGTGTATTGTAAAGCTGTCGATTCTGGAGCCAAAGGATTGAAGGGTGTCTAGTTGTCCTTAACCATATTTATAAAGGATTCATATTTTAGCCAATGTTATTGAATTTGAAGGGACTGGACGGTTTCATATTTCCATTTCTTACTTCTAGAAAAATAGGGAAATGGTTAGACTCCCCACCACTACCAATCCATTGTTTTATCAATACTTGTCTCTCTACAAAATTTTCAGACACAAAAAACCTGTCAATTATTTTAGCTACCCGGTCCTATCCCACCCTCTTGTTTCTCCACGTTGGATTTAGATTGGAGGGTTCCACATTGATTAGGTTTCTGGTATAATTTTTTTGAGTAAATTAATCAGTGAGAGGATCGGCCCTAACACGAGGCTCCCATACTTTTTCCAATCCTAGCAAGAAATTAAAATCACCCCCCAAAATTATGGAATTGCCTCCTGGCAATGACTTATTGAATAGATCCTCCCAGAAATGTACATGATCTTTATATGGACCATAGATGTTGAAAATATGTAGCTCCATCCCCAAATCCACCGAGATGAGTTCTATTCCAAGACAAGAGTCTAAACCCCATGAATTAAGAATCTTAACCGTCTTGGATTTCCATCCGACAACCAACCCACCAGACCTATCTTTTATATATGAAGTTATAAAATCCCACCCTAGAAACATGGTTTCCAGAGTAGCGTGCACCACTTCTCCATCACCCAAAGTCTCTTGTAGAAAAATTACATCTCAATGGTCATTAATCACCACCCTTTTGAGGGTGAGTTTTTTGTGGGGATTCACCAGACCCCTACAATTAAAGGACACGATTTTCATTTTGTACCCTTCTTTTGGGTACATGCAGCTCTAAGCACCCTTTCAAATGATTATTGTTTGCTGGAGAAAAGATAAATTTTGTCTTTAGATTGAGATTTTGATAAAAATGACTTCCTTCCTCTACCCCCTCCTTCTTGTGTATGATCCAGCCCTGACCCAAGACCCCCTTTGAAATTATTGGAATTTTGAGAGCACATGAAATATATGGATGTGTAACTCCACAAATCTGAGGGCGAATCTACTTCTATTACCATCCTCACATTTGTCTCACAGGCGCTCATAGAGGATGAAGGGCATAATGCAGGTTGAATCTTAGGAAGAGATGTTGAAATGGCCAGTTTTGGGGATATGGAAAGGTTTCCCCAGAGCCTCAATCCATTCATTTCCAACCAAAGTAATCGAGTTTAACATAAAATTTAATGAAGAGACAGGAGGACAAGGATTACCCATGAGAAAGCCAAAGGTCAAGTCCGGGGAAGATAAATTCAGTATCTGAGTACTTTCCAGTGCCTTCTCTTCTTCTGGCGAGGCTTCTTTCACTCTTTGGTCTGCAAAACTAGTCTCACTTGTCCGAAGCCCCATAGTATGTGCTCATGGGGTAATCAGACCTTCATCTTCCATTCTAGTTTCTGGTACCTCTTCTTTGGATTCCAAACAAATTCTATGCTTCTGGGCTTGAGGAGAACCCTTCTTCCTATTTGTCCTTAAGAAAAGATGAAAATATGCTACTGGATCTCCATATTGATTACATCGTCTACAATGGAAGGGAACATCCTAATAATCTAGTTTAGGTGTGGGAATAAGGCACCCATTTTAGATCTATCTCTTCTCCGAGCCATTCCCTGATGTTTATGCACACCAATATTCTTGCAACTTTCATCTTCCTAGACTCCTTAAAAGACATGTCCTCCTCCAAGAATTCTCCCAAGTAATTCTTGATCCTCTTGAAGGCCTCATGAGACCAATAATTCATCGGAAGGTCTGGTAGCCAAACAAAATTATATCCATTCATTCATGACTTGCATAAAAAAGAGGGGTCCATGGCTTCAAAAGAAATGGAGTGTTATTGATGCTCCAGTTCTTCCCAATAACCCGTTGTGCATGGTCCGACGGTAAGAAATTGAAGGCGAACAAATCCGGGTTAATTCAATGATCTCCAGGACATAACCCAAATGCTCCTTCCAGGAAGAATATTCCCAATCATTTACTGTCTTCAAAGTAAAGGAATGACCTCTCGCTCTCCCAACCATTGTCTGGTTCACCATATGAACTACTTAATGAATCCCCACATCTTCGCCTAGGACCAAGTTTCCGACCTTCCCTTTAGACTTCAAACACTTCCTTTTTTGGCTCTTCATAGTACCTTCCTTAGTGCAAAGGTTATCCCCAACCTCCATCAAGGATTAGGTAGATACCTATAAACCCCCTTTATGCATCTCTAGGGCCTTGATAGTCCAAGGAAAACCTCGATGTTCTTCCATATTTAGAAACGTTGAGATAAAACCTATTTTGGCGAGGGGAGGCGTCTCTCCACTGCTTCTTGGCGGTAGGCTTGAGATCCCAAAAAAGGTCCCTTCGGATGTCACTACAGTTAGAAGGTGAAATACCTCTTCAAGAAGGGATGTGAGGTTAAAAAATTCTATCAAAATTGAACCCACAAACAAAACCTCATCCTAAATTACTGGGTTTCTACACAAGGATGAAACTGGGAGTGAATCCGGTTGGGAAGAAATATCCATCGATATATTCTATGAAAAACCTTGATGTGCCCCCTTCGAACACCATTGTTGAAGCCCTATGGATGGAACCTCAACTTTCTATCCAAAATGGTAATGGGTGAGTTATGAAACTTCGACAACTACTTCTTTGGGTTGCTCATATCCCCTAGGGAAAGAGACCTTCCTAAAACCATTGCCACTTTTTCCACCCCCAGAACACGAAACAAATCAGCGGTATCCATCCTGATGCCACCTGGCGCTGTCCAGATATCACTTTCCTATAGAGGGCCTTCCTTTAAGGAAATTTGTCATTGTCTACTTAGATGAAATTTTGATTTATAATAGATCGTGGGAAGACACTTTGGGGCAACTTGAACAAGTGTTTCACACTCTTTTACATCATAAAAATATGCATGAACTTGGAGAATTTCTATTTTCATATGAAGAGTATCAAGTATCTGAGTTATGTGATCAACTTGAAAGTGTTTGAGTCGACCCAGTCAACCCAAAGAAAATTCAAGTGATCAAGGATTGACCCATTTCAAGGGATACACAGTCATGATTTAAAGAGTTCCATTGGCATAATGAATTATTATTGTAGATTTATGTTTGGATTCAACCATATTGATGAGCAAGCATAGTATTTATAATTATGCAAGTAGTGTTTAGCAAGGCTAGAGCATGGATATTCCTATGCATAGTTGTTATCATAAAGTATGCTTTGATACTATTGATATGTGTTTCCTAGGTGAGGAAAATGGACAACAAAGTTATTTTAACGAGTTAAGATTTATTATGGTGGAGGCATAAACAATCTAGAATTTAAATGAAAAAGAGAATGCATAAAGAAGGAAAAACAATCGACCAAAAAAAGAAAATACCAATAACAAGAATATGTAAGTAAAGAATTGGTCATGGATAAACCCAAAAGGAAAAAATATATTTCATTGATCATTCACCTTTGGAAGTTGGTATTAGAAGTTTTTAAGCAAGATACCCACAAACATAAGTGCACTAGAGTTGAATGAATCACATACAATAAAATAGAGACTTATAGGGATGAAACCATTTTCTATATGACATTACATACATTTATAGATTTTTTGAAGGATGCTTGGGTGCCCTACAGACTACATTTTAGTTAGCTTCTGTTAAATTTAGCTACAAAAAGAATGAGGAAGAGAAACTAACTTCTTACTATATGTAGACCAGAAGAATATGAAGAGACACATGGTGCCATGCAAATGGCACTTTCCTAGTGTTTGGAAACTATTCAAATGTCATTTGAAATGTATGCTTATTCGTCAATCTTTCCTAACATGTATATTTCTTGTTCCTAGTTCAAATGATGCATGAGTCAAATAACTTGAGGGTTGACTAGAGTTTACAAAGAAGGTCAAATGAGTTGATTCTGTTGAGGATTGAGTGAATATCCATTCATATTTGACCATGAGTCAACTGAAGACTGTAACAAGTTGATTTCTACCGGTACAGTCTTGGAATGGATCAAGTAGGGGAAAAAATCGAGGAATGAAATATTATATCTAAGTATGGTTTTCGATGTAAACATTTTTTTCAATAAAATCATACATGTAGAAAACATAGACAAATATGTAATAAAAAACATACATTTTACTATTTTTCCTCATTAAATTTGACAAATATTATCATTGTAAGCATATTCTTTATAAAAAAATATGATAACTTTTAAACAAAAAATTGTCAATTGAAAACTTTAATTTTTGAAAAAACTACAAAGAAATTGCCATTTGGTGAACATTCATTGTCAAAACTA
This sequence comes from Picea engelmannii, assembly GCA_009831015.1. NCBI lineage: Eukaryota > Viridiplantae > Streptophyta > Pinopsida > Pinales > Pinaceae > Picea > Picea engelmannii. Next base: position 61,575 of record ML796533.1, read on the forward strand.
ACTTGGTTACAAGAGTTAAAAATTAGTAGTTTAGCATTGCATATTAATGGAGTAGGGGTTAGGGGTCAATGAGGTTACAAGTATTGGGGTTTAGTGAAGTTATAAGAGTTAGTGGTTATGTTCCATTAGTAGTTAGAGGTAAATGGGGTTATAAGGGTTACTGGATAATGGAGTTTTAAGGATTAGGAATTACCATATTAGTGGTTAGTGGGTTACTTTTTATTAATAATAGGTATTAGGAGCTAGTGGTTAGTGATGTAGTAGTTAGGAGTTAATGATATTACATGAGTTAGAGGTTAAGGTCATTTAGTGGTTAGTGGAGTTATAGTTGTGGGAGGTTAGGACTAAGGGGCCAATGACATAATGGTTATGGATTACGGATTAGGTGTTTCAAGGCAATAGGTTCATAGATGTTTGGGGTGAAGGTATGAATAGTGGGTTATAGGGGTTAGGGGTTGAGGATGCTTAATAATTAGTGCAATTGTAAGGGTTCATGTTAGTGGATTGTAAAGGTAATGGTTAATGGGTTGGTGAATGATTAGTGGGATAGCATCATCCAAGGATAACTATATGTGTCCATGATCAATCAAGGTAAACCATGGCCAGTAATATTCAACAATCATTATTAGGTTAGGAGTTAGAGGGTTAGACATTTGTTGGGTTAGTAGAATCAACCATTAATTGGTTAATCATTTATATGTGGGTGAATAACATTATGCATTGAAATCATAAAGGATTAGTCATTAGTGAGTGGAGTAGAGTAGGCCATTGACAACTATATGCAAGCATGGTCAATCAATATTAACAAAACAAGTCATCCATTGTTATTGAGATAAGGGTTAACTATTTATATATGGGTGAGTAGCATCACCCATTGACATAACAAAGCTACATTGAACCATAGATACATATAGCCAACCATGGTTAACCATATTTCATAGATGTGCTACTTATGTGCATGATTCCATCACATATGTCTATGTGTGTTACTTATGTGTTGAGTGCCTAATTTATGTTCCTAAGCATATTCTACATCCTAGCATGAAGGATTTTTTTTTATGTAACAAAAATTTGATGAGAGATAGATTGAATAATAATATTAATAATAATATTTTATTATCTTAATGAAATACAACTTTTATTCCAAGGAAATCCTCATGGGAGTGCCACCTCTCCCCATTCCCCAAAATTTTGGGATGGTGGGAAAGTCAATTTCCTACACAATAGAAATTGGTAACTTTGTAAGAGTTAGTGGGAATTGAATCTCAACTGGACCAAAACTAGAGGCATGATGTTGAGCTTTGCCTCAAAATACTCTGTTTGAAGCGATTGAACAAATTAAGGTAACCCACTATGCTATTGTTTTAAAAAGAAAACTGTGTGATTCCCCCATCTTCCACAGAATATCAAGATGGAGGACCATGTCAACTTCCAACTACAAGAGTAGTTGGTAACCCTAAAGGAATTTGTTGGCAACATGCCTTTAGTAGATGGTACAATCAATTGAGTTAACCTTTAGGACTAAAATAATTGACATACACAGAGATAACTTAGCTCCAAGAAATTGATGGATTGGTTTGATCATTTTCACTAAGATACAATTTCTACGATGATAATTGAGATCCATTCTATTCACGGTAAGTTCTACAAAGTTGCTAACCGCTATTACAATCTTAAATTAAAATACTTAAATGTGTGAAATAGCATTACTTATATATACTTATACTAAGTAGGTTGTTAATATCAGAAAGTGTATTGATTAGTGTAACATTAAAATATGGACTTGTATGTACTTATACACCACTTATGTTAAATTTGCTCCTAATGTCACAAGTTGATGGTTGTAACATTAAAATATGTATGGGCAAAATGCTATCACAACCTAACATACTTTTGTCACTTTTTTACTTGCACAGCCTTACATGTTCTTGTGCTATCACAACCTCACATACTTTTGTCACTTATGGATGGGTAAAATGCTATCACAATCTTACAATATAAACTACTACCTTCTAATTCTTGAGAAAATGCAGGAGATGTTAGTCACTTACAAAACCTTTATTTTACCCAACCAAATCTACCATTTATATTTGATGTTGTTGGCCATTGACTCAATTATAATGAGTGTTGAATATCTAAATTGTATCTTCATCTCATTTACATTTGTGGTCTATCAAGAATCATGGCAGTGATGGCACCTTATGAAGGCGAGCCAACGCTAACCGTGGACGAATTTATAGAACTATTGGGGATTTTAGCTCGAGTGCTTGTATTTATTACCCTTATCGGGTTGCACACATGTGAAGGGTTAAAGAAGTGGGTGCGTTGGATACCTGGTGATACTCTCGTGCTTAGTGCTCTCACCATCCAAGTTATGAACTTGCTCAGAGGGACAGTTCTTTACTCAGACACAGCTTGGAGAATCAAGAAAAATTCAAAGGTGGCATCATTTAAAATAATTTGTTTACAATACATAGCAGAAGATCGAATGGACCATCATAGCGATGAAAATTCATGTAGCAGCTGTGGGGTTTAATGCATTTTTCAAATTATGCAGTCGTAGGATTTAATAAGCTGGAGTAATTATTATTACGTTTCAACAACATATGATATATAATAATAAGCCTATGCTAAGTAATCATAAATGTTACTAAAGAAGTATAGGAAAAAATGGGAAGAGATATACCTTAATACCAAGCTATTTTGGAGGACATACAAGATTTATCGGAGATTCCTCGAAGACCGTTTTTAGAAAATCGAAAGTCGATCAAGCGAGCCAAGGAACTTGGCAAAAATGACAACAATCATGGAAAACGTTGTGACATTCCGATGAGATTTCTGAAAATATATAGGAGCTCGATTAGAGGTGTGATTATACGGTGTTTGGATCTTACAACAGCACAAGATGAAAAAGTTTGGAAGTCCCGTGTGGTCTGGAAAAAAGGATAAAGAAGGGATTCATTTGATAAGATAGGATAAACTAGCCAAACCTAAAACACTGGGAGGGTGGGGAATTAAAAATCTTTTTAAGTTTGGGAAATCACTTGCAGCAAAAAGTTTGTGGAGATGCATCATGGTACTTGGACTTTGGCATGAGGTAGTTGCAAAAAAATACCTTAGGAAGATGTCTGTGGTTGCATGGCTTAGACAAGGAAACAAAAAGTGGACAGGTGGTTCTAATATTTGGAAGGTCCTTACTTCTTCTCTAAGCATAATAATTGATTGGCTAGCCTTGATTCCAGGAGATGGAAGGGCTGTCAGAATAGGTATTGATCCTTTGGTTGGGGCTCATAACTTTTATCTTTTAACAAGCAATATTATCACAAAACTAAAGGAGCTAGGATTAGAATTTTTGTCTCAAATAAGAACAGTGGATCTGAAAAATGCAAGACAGTCTGGGTGGATAAAGGCAGAGGTTATAGGTTTGGAAGGAGACTTAAAAGATGAATGGAACACCTATATAAAAGGTTTAACGAACTTGGGAATTGAACTGATTAATGAAAAAGATTATTTAATGTGGTCATGGGATACCAAAAATGGACAAGTAACTGCAAAGAAAGCCTATGAAGTACAAATGTTGGAGGATGAAGTAGCTGAACCTGTATTCTGGTACAATGATCTATGGCATTGGCAACTGCCAATAAAAATTAAACTTTTTATGTGGCTACTGTTAGAACAAAGAATACTAACCTCGGAAAATCTAGTTAAAAGAGGCTTTCATGGCCCTACCAGATGTATCCTCTTTGGGACTTGTGAAGAAACTGTGAACCATATATTTGTGAAATGAAACTTTACTAAAGAAATCTCGATTTCAATACAAAAGTTTTTAAAGAATGATGGCATCTGGGAAGGTGGATAGGTGAGTGAATGCATCCTGAACTGGAGAAGTTTGAAGGGAGAAATATTAGAAATCCCAGGTCTAGTCTGTTGGGAAATCTAGAAACATAGAAACCTAGCCATTTTTTAGGATAGACCACTAAGCAGGAACAAAGTTTGTACAAGTATTTTACAGGTTCTTGGAGAAATTCAAATAGGTCATAACAGGAAGAAAAGGAGGATTGAAAGGCCACCAATTCTCTTTTGGGATCTGGCTGTAGGTTTTTTTGATGGTGCTTCATAAGAAAGGGGAGAGATTTGTGGAGCAGGAGCTGTTTTAAAATGCTCAGAGCCAGGTACCTTCATAATCAAATGGAACTGTGGCAGTGGCTCAAATACCAAGCGTGAACTTCTAGCATTATGGTGTATTTTATACTTTGCACATTATAAAATTATAACAAGGTTGCAGTTGGTTGGTGATTCAAAAGTTATCATTGATTGGTTTGCTAATGCAAACAATCTACAAGTGATTTCATTACAGCACTGGATGAGAAAGATAAGAGAGCTTAGCAGAAACTTCTCCCAGCTTAAAGTCCAACATATTTACAGAGAATACAAGAATGAAGTGGATATACTATCAAAAGAAACATTAACACTTGAGAATGATGACTTATATTATGCAGAGTTTAAAGATGAACAAACACAAATCTTTGACAGATTAGACATAGCCTTTTTTCACAGTTTCAATGGTTAAAAACTTGATATTTCTAATCGGTTGAAAGAAGAGTTTTTTAATTTATTTTGAAGCATATATAGAAGAACTTAATAATTATGTCGATATGTAAAGAAAATGATTTTTTATATTGCAACAGAAAATGAAGTGAATTCTAAACTTCAAAATTTTTATAAGAGAAATTTTATACTCTATAATATAATGTTTTTTTTCATTTGAAAAAAAAAGTTTTTGAAAGTGTTGAATTAATTTATATACTTAAAAATACAATTTAAATGTAAAATTAAGATTTTGTCAATAATTAATTTATCAAATTGATAATGGTAAGCAAAAGTAAAAACAACAGAAAATTTATTTTAAATTTTTGTCAAAACAAAATTAACTACAAAGTTTATAATATAGCTTTAAACAATTACATATTTTTTTTGGAAAAATATATAAATTGAATGACAGATTTTGAAGGAATATATTATAATTATCGAATTGATAATGGTAAGAAGAAGTAAAAACATTAGAAAATTTATTTTAAATTTTTATTAAAAGAAAATTAACTACAAAGTTTATAATATAGCTTTGAACAATTACATATTTTCTTGGAAAAATATATAAATGGAATGATAGATTTTGAAGGAATATATTATATATTCTTTTAAATTTGGAAGGAACCCACATTCATTATAGAGAAATCCATGAAAATGCCACTAAACATTTAATTTTTTTTTTTAAACAAATTTTTAAATATTAAAATAATCAAATTTTAATATCATAAAATTTTAATTGAGTGAGAAAGTTGACTAAATTAATATGGCTTAGTTGAAAGTGATTATTATAATAAAATAATTAATAAAAATATTTAAAATTAAAAAAAATATATAAAAAATATTATGTGTATTTTTCATTCAATTAGAAATGACCATCATTGTCATTAAATGAGATATCGATGATAAATTGAAAAAATGACTATACTTTAAATATATTTAGGATAGTATCTTCGCACAAAATCCAACACTTTTTAAATTTAATTAACTTTAAACCAATACGATTATTCCTATTATCCTTGTTTGAGTTATGTGATGATTATTAGTTATTAGTTAGGGCGTTTTCTAATTGTTTTAGGTTTTGGATTTTTTTCTCCTGAATCCGAAGACTTAATTCTATAAGAGATCACAATTTTCCATTTTTGAATACATAAATGGATTCAACATGTTGAAAAACCCTTGGGACGCCTAAATTATAGAGAAAATGATCTAACAATCACTTGCTGGATTTTGGGCAAATATCACTTGAAAATATGGTGAGTAATTGTTGGATCTGCAAATTTGAGTGGTTAATTTTGTATAATCAGAGTGCCACAAAAGCCAGAACTTAAAACATTTAGACAATGCCTCCATTTAAATCTAAAACTATGAAGCTCCCAAAGAGATCAAATCTAGAGATTCAGACTTTTTTTAGAGTACAAAACTTGATAAAAGCTTAAAAGTCCGCACCTCCATATATTTGATCCCTCTTAACTTGATAGATCTAGAGTTAAAAAAATCTTTTATTAATTTAATTTTATATAATCTTTTAAAAAATAATATATTTTATATTATATAATCTATTTATAATAAATTAAATTAATAAAAATATATATATTAAAAATAAAAAAATCAATTAATATAATTTATTTTAATTTTTATATTATTTTAACAATTAAATATTTTATTAATTTAATTTTACAAAATTAAAAAAATTAATATATTATATAATATATCATATTTCCATATATTTGTTATATTTTATATTTTTTCCTTTCTATTCAATAGATACGAGGAAAAGAGACATGTATCATATTATTTATTGTAATAAATTAAAATAATACAATATTAAGAAACAAAATAATAAATTTAAATATGATACTAAAAATTAAAATAATAAATATTTACATATGTCTTAAAAATTATTTTAACTAAAATTGTGGTTTCCTGGGTATTTCCATGAGTGAGATGTGATTCCTACGTGAGTTTAAGTGCATGGCTTTGGCCCTCGCAGGGGATCTAGCCCTCCACCTCGCCCCGTCGTGTGCTGAGATTGTGGATTTTACTTCCTTAGTGGCCTCTCTCCCAAAACATTTGAAGTTGACGCAGTCCAAGTTCATGAAGAGGCTTAATGGCATTCCTAAAATTCCTGTGTCAAACAACTCAAGGATCACAACTCTCTGTTTCTCGG
>ML796533.1:71281-120346 GCA_009831015.1 Picea engelmannii
GTCTCCCTTGGGATTAGCCACCCTGAATAGAAAGAGCCCCCCATCGAGGTGACAGTGGGTGGGGAAGCTCCTGTTACGCTAGTTTGACTCTTGCCCTTCAAAGCTACTTGACCTACACTACAAACTGAGCGATAACATGGCCCTCTCCCAAAGCTATGTTGATATGGGTATAAAAAATTTGGAAACCCTTGATTAAGGGCCAACTCTCTCACATTGTTACCAAAAACTAAGTCCTATGGCTATGGGTCAGGGCCACAACAGATTCCCTAAAATACTTCTCTCATACTTTAATTAAGCAGTTAATTATAATTAAGCAGTTAATTAAAAGTAACTATTGATAATAACTAACTTTCAAAGAATAAAAAAGAGAATATTCCTGGAAACCAACGTTTGAAGTTGATACGTCTTAAGAATTTTTTCTCAGAACTCTTACACAACAATCCTATGAAATTATTCCAAACAAAGAAGCATGAAACTACAAATAGGAAGTTATCTTCTAACCAACTAAACATGATGATTTCACTTTTCAAAATAGATTCAAAACAAGATACAAATAATCTCATTAAAAACATGAATCAACAAATAGAAATGGAAGAGAATGCGAGCTATTTTATTAATAAGAGCATAGAAGTTGGTTACAACCTGTAACTATTAACGCACGATCTCGAAACTAAGCTCCAAGTTCCGCCACCCAAGGATAGATATGACAATCACAACCTCCAAATCTTTGTGTTCCAAAAGGTCCAAGGAAGCAATGAACTTCTTCTTAATAAGACACGAGGAAACACAAATCTTGAAAACTAGGGTTTTCAGAGGGGAAGGACAATCTCAGATGCAAGGGAAAAAGGGGACTTATAGGGATGTAAGGAAAATGTCATCATAAGAGTGCATTTATTTGATATAATTTTCCTACATCCCAAGGCTCTCTTTTATAATCCCTTTTGACATTCGGAGTAGTTATGAATGGGCTATAGGAGGTAGACAATTGTATAGGATAAATCCCAAAAAAAATAATAAATATCGATATTTAAATCAACTTCGTCTGAAATATCGGGATTTATTATTTTTTTGTTCCAATTTAACATGTATGCGAGTTGCTTTAAGGGGAGTCAGGTACATCAAGCAAAATGAGATTTTTAAAGATATTATTAGGGAGGAAAATGTAGATTTTAACCTTGTACAATATTTACTACAAACAGATTTCTAGTAAAAGAACATAAAATATACAATGAAAAATACAAACATTACATTGAGATTTTTTCCCCTGGAAACCCAAACTGGGAAAACCAACATATTCTATATTCATTCATATGATACATTTTTTACAATACAATATACATATAGGAGCTAGCGACATCCAAAACCCTAACCCAATGACTTGGATTAGTCAACAACCCTAATTCCTTAACCAGAAATAGAAAATCATCGACAAAAACCATGTGCCAAAAAACTTCCCAACAATGGACATGAAAATCGAGGAAATAATGCAACACTTTTCATGAGGAAAAAAAAAATTCTCGGGGGCCATGTCCCTGCACCCCCCACAAACCCCCCTACACGCTCGAAAAAGAATATAACACATACCCAACATTCTCCCACTTGTTGTTTTGTTTTCTGACAGGGGGTTACATGATTACATAATCAACAATCTAGGGCAACAATGCCCATGGATCCTCTACACCAAGAAAACTTCTCAGTGCTCACATATTTTGTTAATGAATCTGCAACATTCTTCAAAGTGTCCACCTTCATCAGCAACACTTTCTTTTCTTCAACCATGTCTCTAACAAAGTGATATTGAATATCAATATGCTTTGTCTTTGAATGATAAGTCAGGTTCTTCACCAGAAAAATTGCACTTTGATTGTCACAATCTATCCTTACAGATTGTTTTACCAACCCAATACCTGAACACAATCTTTGTAACCATACTACTTCCTTACTTGCATGAGTGGCTACCATGTATTGAACTTCTATAGTTGAAAGTGCAACTACAACCTGTCTTTTGATCATTCAACTTATTGCTCCTCCAAAGAGGTTAAACACATACCCATTTGTAGATCTCCTACGATCCAAATCTACATCCCAGTCTGTATCCACAAAGTCATGTATATCCAACACTCTGTCCAATCCCGGTCTTCCTTGGTAGCACAATCCATAGCTAGCAGTGCCACGCAAATACCTGAAAACCATTTTTTCTATTGTCCAATGCTCCTTCCTTGGTTTTGACATATACCTGCTCAAAAATCCCACTGCATGTACACTGTCGTGTCTAGTACAGACCATTTCATACATCAAACTGCCAACTGCACTCGCATATGGAACACAAAACATGTCCTCCTCCTCTTCCTGTGTCTCATGACACTGATCCCGAGATAAATTTACACCAACATGAATATGAACCTTGATCGGTTTACATTCTTGCATATTAAACTTCTGCAATATTTTCTCGACATATTTTCTCTAATTTAACCCTAGTTTCCTCTTTTCCAGTCTCTTTTAATTTCCATGCCCAAAATGAAATTTGAAGCACTGAGATCCTTCATGTCAAATTTAGAGGACAACTAAGTTTTCACATCCTGGATAATCTCCTTGTTGTTTGCTCTTAGCAACATGGCATTCACATACAAGACCAAATAAATCAAATGATCACCAATTAATTTAAAATACACACAATTATCATTTTTTATTCTTGTGAAGCCAAGTCCCAACATATAAGTATCAAATTTTTGATACCACATCCTTGGTGATTTTTTAAAACCATACAAGGACTTTTTCATCTTGCATACCAGCTCCTTCTTTCCATTCACATCAAATCCTTCTGGTTGCTTCATATAGATTTCTTCTTCCAGATCCTCATGTAGTAATGTTGTCTTCACATCCACATGTTCTACTTCAAAATCAAATGCAACAACAACAAATAAAAGAAATATCATAGAAGTTAACTTGGAAACAAGAGAAAAAATCTCACCAAAACCAATTGCCTCAACCTGAGAATAACCCTTTGCTACTAACCAAGCTTTGTTTTTCTCCACTTTTCCTTCTGCATTCAGATTCTTTTTAAATATCCATTTTATTCCAATGGGATTTCTTCCAGTCGGAAACTCCACTAGATCCCAAGCCTCATTCTTATCCAAGGCTGCCATTTCTTCATCCATAGCTTTTTTCCAGAGATTTCCATCCTCTTAATCTACTGCCTCCTTGACATTTCTAGGATCATCATCAGCGATAGAAAAAACAAACTTTGAACGGAAATAAGATGGAGTATACCTTTCTGGTAGCCTTCTTTCTCAAATCAATCTCCTCAATATTGGAGTATGTTGATCTTCTTCTTCTTCTAGTTCTTGTTCTTCTGTAGAGTCTAATTCATCATCCTTTAAATCAAACTCTATTTTCTCTGGTTCTTCCTTACTTGGTAGGACTTCTTGTTTAACAACATCCTTCATTTCTCTAAATGCCACATCTCAGCTATACACTACCTTCTTATTTTCTGGGTTCCAAAGTTTATAACCTTTGAGACTATCTTTATAGCCAATAAATATACACTTTTCAACCTTCTTATCTATCTTACTCATGTTTTCCTTTGGAACATGAACATATGCCTCACAACCAAATACCTTGAGATGTGCGAGAGAAGGTTTCTTACTAGTCCATACCTCTTATGGATTCTTGTCATCCAACGTTGATGAGGGTGATCTGTTAACCAGGTAACATGCAATACCCACTGCCTCCTCCCATAATTCTTTCCCTAACTCGACACCACTGAGAATGCATCTTTCTTTCTCCATATATGTCCTGTTCATTCTTTCTGCAACTCCATTCTGCTAAGTTGTATATGGAGTATTATTCTGCTTTGCTATACCGCACTTCTTACAAAATTATTCAAATTCATTTTCGCAGAACTCTCCACCATTATCTGTCCTCAGAACCTTAATTATTTTCTCTGTTTGATTCTCAATAAGATCCTTAAACTCTTTAAAACTGTCAAAGACTTCAGATTTCATCTTGGGGAAATATATCCAAGTATTCCTTGAGAAGTCATCTATAAATGAGACATAGTACACAAATTTTCCCAATGATGGGACTAACATAGGTCCAAAAACATCATTTTGACCCAGCTGTAAAATTCCTTCTTCCCTCATTGCACCGAAGGGAAATCTTACCCAATTTTTCTTCCCTTATACACAATGTTCACATAAATCAAAATCTAGAGAGACGTTAGACATACCTTCAACCATACCTTTACCATGTAGTAGTCGAATACCCTTCTCTCCCATATGCCCCATTCTTTGATGCCACATCATAACGTTTTCTCCAGAGACTGTAGGAGTTCTTTCTTCTTGAACTCCAATATCAGGAACAATGACACTATTACACCTATCACTAATAGTGCTTCCTTGTAGCTTATACAGAGTTCCAAATCGAACTCCCTTCAACAACACCATTGCTCCTCGAACCATCCTGCAGGTTTCCTTTTCAAATATTGTTTTTACCCCTGCATCGTCCATTTTTCTTATAGAAATCAAATTTCTGTCCAAACTTGGGATGTAAAGAACACCAGAAAGTGTTTTAATACTTCCATCTATGAGCCTCAACTTGAATTTTCCTCATCCTATGATTCTAGTTGTTGAATCATCACCTAAGAAAACATTACCTCCATCATACCTTTCATATTCACAGAACCATACCTTATGGGGAGTCATATGAAAGAATGCACCTGAGTCAACCAACCATGCCTCATGATCTACATGTGTGCTTGAAGAAGCGAAGTACACATCCCCTCATTCTTCCTTGGAGGTATTTTCTTCTATAGAAGGAGATTCTTCAGATCCCTTCTTTTTATCAACTTTGGATCTACATTGCTTCTTTTAGTGCCCTTCTTTTCCACATCTCCAACATACCTTTACAAACTTTCTGGGAGATTTAGATCTACCCTTAGACTTATATCTCCCACTTAAGAACTTAGATCTATTTATTTCCTGGGAGCTTCCTCTTGCAAATAATGTATTTGTGCTCTATCCTTCCATGTTATTTCGTCTCATCTCCTCCGACAACAAGGATGAGACCACTTCATCAAAATTCAAGGAAGTTGTATTAGTACCTATGGCCACAACCAAACTATCCCACGAGTCTGGTAAAGAAAATAGTAAACTGATACACTTATATTCATTTGAAATTTTAATCTCAACAGATACTAACTGACTTACCACAGTATTGAAGGTTTTCAAATGCTCTTCCACTAAGTCACCATATCTCATTCTCAAGTTATACAACTTCTTTCTGAGGAATAGTTTATTTACTAGGGATTTAGACTGATGAAACTTCCCAAACTTATCCCATAAATCCTTGGTTGTAGCTTCCTCTGACACATTAAGTAATGTTGAATATGAGATATAGTCGGATTTTTCTCTTCGCCTTCCTATCCAACTTTTTCCAGTCATCTGCTGAAGTTCCTGTAGGTGCAGTAATTGGATCTACCACAATCCACTGATCTTTGTCCACTGACAGATCTTCCATCTTGAGCTTCCACATGATCCAGATTTAGGAGAGGAACGAACTAATTAACATGATTAATACAATAAACACAAAGATATAAAGAATAACATAGATATCCAGTGAACAATATCTTTTATTGAATAAGGAAATAGGTTGAAACTGTAAAACTGCAGAACTGAAACACTTGCTCAAATGGTGGTAGTTATCTCTGAGAAGAGATGTAACTTCTACAAGCATACGTCTGAGAATAATGAATTACAATGAGGCTCTATAGGCCTTTTTGATATTACTCGTGAATGCCAAAAACCTAGACATCCAAAAACCTAACCCTAGGAGGTGAAATGTCAAAATTCATGTGGGCCCCTATGGGTAAGTTGGTACCTCAACTTCTAGGGGTTGTAAATTTTGCATACAATCTCTGTTTTAGGCACTTGATAGCCCATTGGAAATGTCTTTCAAAGAACTACACATTTTGTCGTCAAACTTTGAATCTGTCTATAGTTTGACTATTGCGAGCCAAAAAAACATTGTTTAGGCCTCCAAAATGGCCTTGGTAGTACAAAAAGATGTGCTGATATGAAAACATACAAAATAATCCAATTGGATTAGGTGAGAGACCACCAATATCCACCTGGAATATGTGTAGGGCTTCAAACATTCAATAATACTGAATTTGAGAGATAGTCAGAATTTTCTCTTTGCCTTCCAATGTAACTTTTTCCAGTCATTTGTTGAAGTTCTTGTAGGTGTAGTACCTGGATCTACCACGATCCACTGATCTCTGTCCACCAACATATCTTCCATCTTGAGATTTCACATGATCTGGATTTAGGAGAGGAATGAACTGATTAACATGTTGAATACAATAAACACAGAGATATAAAGAATAACACAGATATCCAGTGAATTAATATCTTCTATTGAATAAGGAAATAGGTTGAAATTGTAAAAATGCAGAACTGAAACACTTGCTCGAATGGTGGTAGCTATGTCTGAGAAGAGATGTGGATTTTACGCTCATCTCTCTGAGAAAAATGAATTAAAATGAGGCTTTAGAGGCCTTTGATATTACTCATGAATGCCAAAACCCTAGACATCCAAAAACCTAACCTTAGGAGGTGAAACGTCAAAATTCATGTGGGCCCCTATGGGTAAGTTGGTACCTCAACTTCTCGGGGTCATAAATTTTTCATACGACCTATGTTTTATTCGCGTGATATCCCGTTGGAAAGTTCTTCCAGATAAATACACATTCTACTATCAAACTTTGAATATGTCTATAGTTTGACTGTGGCGAGCCAAAAAAACATTGTTTAGGCCTCCAAAACGACCCTGGAAGTACAACAAGATGTATTGACATGAAAACATACAAAATAATCCAATTGGATTAGGTGAGAGGCCACCAATATCCACCTGGAAGATGTGTATGGATTCAAGCATCCCCAAAAGTGTAGAAACCACAATTACAAAGAAGTATAGAAGAACATGTTGAACTAAAAACAGACAAGAGGAGCGAGTTGGAATAGGTGGGTGGCCACCAATAGCCAACTGGATCAATACTCCCCCCATAGGAAGAAATGGTCTTCATTGCGTTGAGTTCCCCCATCATGTGAGGAAACTTCTGTTGGATTTGGCCTCGGGTGAGCCGCATTTCTTGGTGTAGGAGTTGGCCTTCCTTGACAACTCGATAAAGCTGGATCTTATGTTGGTGGGTTCCCTTAACCTATGTGTCCATTATATGATCAATGGATGCTTGTTCCATGCAGTCAAGGTTGAGATATGTGGGTGTTAGTTGTTCTTCAATCTCTGAGGTGTCCAATAATGGTGGAAAATATGGTCGAAGGAGGTCCACATTGAACATTGGGTGCAGGCCAGGGAAGGGTGGAGTGTTGAGCTTAAAAGCATTGCTACCCACAACCTTGGTGATAGTGTAAGGCCCATAGAAAAGTGGGCAGAGATTCCGATGGGGCCCTATGATATGCTCATATAAATGTAACTAGACTTTGTCGCCAACCTGAAACTGTTGTGGTACCCTCTATTGATCATGGCGCTACTTGTACTTAGCATTGGATTTCTGCAAAATATCCTGGACCTGTTGGCGGATGTGCTGAATCCTCTCAATGAATCTGGTGGCTTTGTCGATCGCAGACTGATCATGGGAAGAGTCTCTCTATGTGGTGACAAAGGAAGTGCAACATCAATGGGTCCCAAGGGTTGGAATCCCAGACCCACCTGAAATGGGCTATGGTCAGTGGAGCTATGGAGAGTGATGTTGTAACTATACTGAACATAGGGGAGACTCTCGTCCCATGTACATGGATTCTTAGAATTGTACATGCGCAAGACGTGCAAAATCATCTAATTGACAACCTCTTTTTGACCATCTGTTTGGGGGTGGAAAGTAGTGGATTTTGTGAGCTTGGTGTCCAATAGTGACTAGAGACTCTACCAAAATGTGTTGAGGAACCTGTTGTCCCGGTCGGAGATGATGGTCTGTGGTATCCCAAAGTGGACCCATAGTCATTCAAAGAAGAGCTTGGAAGTATATTCCACTATGATATTCTTCTTGCAGGCTGTGAGTATGGTCATCTTAGAAAACCAATCAACGACCACAAATACACAATCATTTCCTTGCTTGGTGGATGGAAGGCCCGACATGTAATCCATTGAGATGGATTCCCAAGGCTTCTCGGGAGTAGTAAGAGGGGTGTATAAGCCTTGATTATTGATGCTTTGATTGGTAATGACATAGGAAATGTAAGATATGAGATACTTGATGATGTCCTGTCGAAGGTTTGGCCAAAAAAAATGTTTATGAAGAACGACCACAGTTTTCTCCATGCCAAAATGTTCTACCATTCGATTGTAGTGGGATTCCCAAATCAACTTTGCACGCTCTCTTTTAGGAAAATAGATATGGCCCAAGTGGCATAAAAGTCTATCTTGAATGTGAAAATCGGTGACAGTTGCGTCTGTACCAAAGAGATGATAGGTGGTGGCAAAGTTTGGATCTTGTTGATAAAGTTAGGGCCACTCAGATGCTTCATTTCCACAGGAATGGAGCACCATGGTGAGTGTAGCCACAAGAGGTCAACTGAGGTATTCAGCGACACGATTTGAGATACCTATTTTATACTTGATGTTGAGATGGAATTGTTGCAGGTAGATGGGCCACTTCTGATGGCGGTCATTCTGCAATTTCCCCCATGTCTGTATGAACTGTCGCGGCTTGTGATCAATGTGTATGATTGTCTCCTTTCCCAGAATGTAATGTTTCCATTGACGACATACTTGTAAAATGGAATAAATTTCCTTATCATAGGTGGGGTATTTCCGGACAATATCTTAGAGTGTCTCACTATGGTATGTCACTAGATGACTGGGTTGAGTGAGAACTGCACCCACAACATAGTCAGATGCATTAGTCTGAATCTCGAATGGTTGTTGAAGATTGGGAAAGGAGAGTACTGAAGCTGAGAAACAGTGATGCTTAAGATAATCAAATGATATTTTTTGTTCCTTCCCCCACACGAACATGGCCCTGCCACTACCCTTGGTCACCTGGATGTGGGCCCATGCAATATGGGAGAATCCCAATGTGAACCATCGGTAGAAGTTAGCTAGTCCCAAGAAGCTCTGAAGCTTGGTCAGTGTGGTTGGAGCTAGCCAATCAAGGATGACTTGTATCTTAGATGGATCAACATGTACCCCATGCTCATCAACATTATAGCCCAAGTATTGGACCCTGTTCATGCCAAAAGATAATTTTTCCAAGTTGGCATATAGCTTGTGCTGTCGTAGAGTGATCAAAACCTGTTGAATATGCTGCATGTGATCCTTCCACCTTTTTCTGAAGATGAAGATGTCATCCAAATATACCACCAAAAAGGAGTCGGTGAAGGGTCTCAATACATCATCCATCAACCTCATGAAATTGGTTGGTGCATTTGTTAAGACAAAGGGCATGACTATCCATTCGAAGAGACCTTCTTTACATTTGAAGGTTGTCTTCCATACATTATTTGGTTCGATGGGAACCTATTGGTAGCCATACTTTAGGTCAATCTTGATGAAGAACTTTTCCCCCTTGATTTTGTCAAGAAGGTCATCAATCTTGGGAATGGGGTACCAGTTCTTGACTATGATTTTGTTTGAGGCTCCTTAATAAATGCAGAGTCGCCAAGTCCCATTCTTCTTCTGCACCAGTACAATTGGGCTTCCACAAGGGGAGGATCTGGGTTTGATGTGCCCCTTTTGAAGAAGCTCTTGGATATGATGCTTGATTTCGTCATTTTCCATCAACGAGCAACAATAGACTGGTCTGTTAGGTAAAGGTGCGTGGGGGGTTAGATAATTGGATGCTTGACTTGGCAGTGTGTCAGTACCCCTGCAGGTGAAGAGAAGATATCTTTGTATTCTTCCACAATCCCATCCACTTTCTTCTGCTACAAAGAGAGGCTTTGTGTAGAGGCCACAGATGTGGCGATGACCTTCTACTCACTGTGAGCGCGGATCACAAAGAAGATGAACTTACCGGTTTGTGATACGACCTTACTGCATTGCTTAGCAAAGATTAAAGAAATAACAGTAGGTGGTGATACCTCTGGTATCCTATAAAATTTTCTACCCAAAGTAATAATAACATTGCGAGGTCTAGAGTCATACACAACATGAATCTTCCACAAATATGGTTGTCCTAAAAGAACATCACAAACATCAAGGGGATAAATATCACACAGTACCTCATCTTTCAAAGGCTTGATGTCGTAGGGAAGACGACACTATTAGCTGACATGGAGATATCATCCTTGGCAAATCCAAACGATGGTGTAGGGTTGTGGGTGTGGTGTCATTGGCAAGTCCATCCTCTTGAAGACCTTTGCTGAAATCAATTTCTTCTGACTACCGCTATCGACAATGAAATGAAGCAGAGACCCCTTTACCGACATTTGGGAGTGAAAGAGGCACTCCCCTTCCTCTGGTTCTTCTAGTTCGCTTGGTAGGACTTTGGTGGTAGCGACAATGGCACTAGGTTCAACATCGATAATTTGCTTCCCTCCTTCAGGATTTGATTTGGAATCAGATTCGACCTCCGACTCGGAAGCCTTCAATTCAGCCATGAGTGACTGCTTTGTTGGGTATGAGTGACTGTTGTGTTGGGTATGTGTTATATTTTTAGGGAGGAAAATGTAGATTTTAACCTTGTATAATATTTACTGCAAACAGATTTTTAGTAAAATAACAAAAAATATACAATGGAAAATACAAACATTAGACATAGTTTTTTCCTCTCGAAACCCAAACCGGGAAAACTAACATATTCTATATTCATTCATATGATACATTGTTTACAATAAAATATACATATAGGAGCCAACAACATCCAAAACCATAACCCAATGACCTGGATTAGTCAACAACCATAATTCCTTAACTGAAAATAGAAAACCATCAACAAAAATAATGTGTCAAAAAACCTTCCAACAATGGACATGAAAATCAAGGAAACACGAAAAACAAATAAAAATATGACACGTTTCCTGAGTAAAAGATGTGACACTACATGTTTTAACGAGGAAAAAATGTGACACTACTACTCGTGCAAAGAATATAATGCATACCCAACAAAAAAGGTGGATTTTTCTCTTGCAAGCAGGCAAAGGGATGTAACTAAGGCCAATGAGTTGTCATGACCATGTGTGGTGTCAAATGATGCTATAACAAATGCTACATAATGTGTGAGGTCAAAATAGCAATTGATGGCTGAAATAGATTATAAATATTCATGTGATTGTGGAGGGGCCATTGGGTAGGAGTAGTTGAAGTCCAATTGTGGAACATATCCTACAACAAATCCTACAACAGAAACAAGTACTATACTCTCTTCTCAGGTTGGGAATTCCCATGCTTGAGTGTGATGTAAGCATGTCTGCCAAATCAAGTACATTGTGAATCCATGAATAATGAAAACATAACTGATGTCCATGGCCACAAAAAATATTCATAGTGGATCCATGTTATATATAGAAGGAGCAATCATGTCCATGAGAAAATACACAATCGATCCATGCAAAAATGTAGATCATAGCTACGAATGGATACACAATGGAGCTATGTATTAGAATTAGATAGAGGATATATGGAACCAATGGAGTGAACAAAATTATCCTATGCAAGTACAAATGTCGAAGAGGGTGGTGGAATGAATATAATTCAGGTAGGAGCACAAGAGATGTGATGCTCATACTTCAACCAAAGTCTTCAAAACAATTTGTTGTGGTAGGAGTCTACACTATGTGAATAAATGTGTTGGAGACAAACATAGTGAGACGTCATTTGATCACCAGTCATTTGTGTATACCGTTAACAAATGTGATACAACCCATTGATATTGATAATGGGCGTCAAGGTACCTAGTACAATCTAATAAGTGTGAATAAAGGATTTGATGTCGAATACCTAATAGAATCTATTGAGCATGGGACATTGATGTAGTTAAACTGTCAATAGTTAGGGAACCTGCCACTGATGACTGCAAGCCCCAAGGTACTAAAAATAACTCTAGATCCATGTCCCAGAGAAATATGTCCTGAAGTCGATAGGAAGAGATCCATTGGAAGGAAGGCATTAAGGCATCCTTCATCATCCAATGTGAGGGGTGGTAGAAGGACAAATATTTAAAAAGACTCGGATGAAAATATTGAAAGGACCACACTGAGGTATGACCCCAGTATGCACCAGATGTAACAACACACGGAAAATACTCTCTAAATAATAGAAAATAATGGAGACTACTGAAAAATACGAGGGATCCACCAATGGGGTAAAATGGAATCCAAGGTATCGCACAAATCCCTATGCATGATATTGGTTGTTGACATCGAACATAAGGGAAACCGCTCAATCAACGACCAATGATGGTTTGTCATTTTCTAAGTGCAAGGTCACCTATGAATGATGTAAATAGGCCTAGGGTGAAACTTTAGGTCATACTCTTAGAGGAATGTGTTGTAGTTTATAAGAGAAGACCCGCCAGGAAGAAGTAAATGGAGACCTTCTATACTAGCATGAGTAAGGAACAAAGATAATTGTGATATTGAGAAGTACTTCACTGGAATGGGAAGGGTGACTTGAAAGGTCAAGGGTTTTGTAGAATGGCCAACACAGGATGACTTCCCTTGAATAGAAACATGACACAATATGTGACTTGGGCAACAATGACTATTAACTGGGATATATTTTTGGCATAGGAGGCATTGAAAAATTCTCCATATGACTGGAAGAATAATCAGTTGGATGAGATTATGATAAAAAAATGAGAAAAAATGCCTCCTAATACCATCCTAAACCTAATAATGAGGTAAAGACTCATAAGAATGTGTTGTATTCAAGGGTGACATAAGTATCTGCCATAAAAAATGAGAGTTATTACCATCCTTTTTCTTTTTCTTTTTCATATTATAAATATTGAAAAAGAATAAAAGAATGTTATGATATATTGGAGGAAATGAGTGTCGTAGGCAATAAAGATAGTTCTGAGTGCAGGGAAACGTACCTATTCTTAATGCAAGGAAAGAATGTGTAGGATATGGACACTCGGGGGAAATATTCCTCCAGGGATATAGGTATCAAGTTTCAAAGGATGGTATTGCAAGGCTAGTAATTTTTCGAGAATGCATATAAAATTGGTTATATAATAGCATGTTAAAGCCAACATTATGCCTAAAAAGTGCGAGAGGTCAATATGAAATGAAAGTACAAATAAAAAAAACAAATGTTTGGAAGCATCGTGGGTAATTAGCCAACAATAGATGAGAAGAATATATGAAGCTTCAACGCAAACTCATGGCGGGGCTAAATAGGGCTCACAAGCCTATGAAAGTACTTTAGCATGGGAGCCAAACTGCAAACATGGTTCTAACTAGGGAACCGATGAATAATAAGCTCTACCACATGAATTGCAACACTTCTAAATAGAAAACAAGGTTCCCTGTTGCAACTCAGTGGGGTCGATCCTAAGGTAAAATGAAACAAGAAATGGATAATGAAAAAATGCATGAAAGGGAAAATCTAACCAGTGAGCTCCTAGCTTTCAATAGAATACCTACATTGGTAAACACCCATTAAATTGACTTTAACCATTATATGGAAAGGTGTAGATGATGGAAGGCAAGGCTCAACAAGATCATTCCAAACAAATGAAACCATCCCAGGAGTTGGAAGGAGTATACTCAAAGAGAGTTGATTTCCCTCTTGTTCAGAAGGTACTGAACTAGAAATGATAAAGACATATTCGAAAGACACATCACTCCACAAAAGAAGAGTGGGATCAACTGAATATTGCATCGGTGAGACCACTTTGGTAGACTCATCACTCTTTAAGATAAGAGTGGGATATGTTAACATGTATGATGTGTAGGGGTCAAAACACCTTGGTTTTGTCTTGTTTTGAGTCATAGGGTCTTTAAGTCTTAGGATTTGGGTTATATTTCATGCCATAACTAAAATTTTTGTTTTTTATAAGCATATTATTGGGTCACATTCTTGGTCTAAAACATCATCATCATGATATGTCTAGTCTCAAAGGTGTACACAAGCTTCCATTATGTCACTTTCCAACCATTTAGAGGTCAAGTCAGAGGTCAGATCTATTTGCTGCCAACTCACCTAAAATTTTGCAGTGTACTAAGAAGTACCTCATGCACTTATATTTCATTATTACAATTTGGAAACGTGTCAAGGAGAATTTCATGGTTTTCATCACTTTCATTCAGTTTTATTTTCAAATATTATGTCAATGAAAAACTCTAACAATTTCTTGGAAGCACACTACTAAAATTTGAAATTTGCGCTGCAAACTAGTTGAAGAGGATTGTTCAAGATTGTATGCCTTTCTCTAAGACCAACTCAGGTTAACAAAGCACCAACATTAAATTCAGATATATTAGGTATTCCTTGACAATTTTCATGCTGCTTAAAGGTTGACTGAGGAATTAAAGATGTTATGAATTGTAGGCATTGTGAATTGTTAAAATTCCATGTGCTTCCAACTCTCAAACCCATGGTTATGGTGCTCTAATCTCTGTCCATTAGTCAAAGTTGTTATCTCAAGGTCATCCTACAATTCCTTTTCCAAACAAGTCATTTTCCCATTGATATCTTTGTGCTGCGAACTGCTTGTTTTAAACATGCACCACAATTGCACACTACAAACTAGCGCTGCAAATACTCATTATTTGGATTGTCAAAACCCTTGTCATTTTGAAATCAGTATAAGACCCAAGTTTTAACTAGTTGTATGAACTCCCTCTCAGACATGGAAACTCTGGTCAATTCTTTATAGAATCTATCCCAATTGCATACCAGGTTGGTGTTGAGAATTGATCCAGGCACTGCGAACTGGTACTAGCACTGCAAAACCTTTGTTGTTACAAAGTTGCATTTTTTTCATGTCTGGAATTTTACTCAAGACTCAGTTGATGTCCCTTTTTTTCATTCCTATTTGAATTTTTCTCCACTTCATACCATTTCTTTGTATAATATTTTAGACAAGTGAACTCCAGGCTTACTAGCTCTGTTATCAAACCCTAAATCCCTATTTACTCTATATTTCATACAACAACTGTCATAGGAAGTTAGAAGAAGTTTTTTTCAAACCGTAATTATGGATAGTCAACAAAACATGAAGACTCGCAAGGGGGGAGATATTGTGAGAACTGAACCATATGACATGAAACTCATAAAATCCAAACCATTTTTCAAGGAAGCTTTCCAAAGGGTGGGTTGTCTCATTTTTTGTCAAAAGATACAGAGTGGACATCCAGTAGTTGCCAAGGAATTTTCACTTAATTTTAATGGGACAAAGACTAAGGTGGGGATGTTGGAGTTTGAATTATTTGAGAATTCCATCTCTATAGCTACATAGATACCTGAATATGGTGAGAAATGGTTTAAATCCATGTCATTACACTCTTCTTTCTCCAAAGAATTTATTTAGCCTAAATATCAAGGAGACAACTTATCTAAAGGAGTGCCCAAAAGTCACATGCTAGAATGTTTTGACAAGATGCTCAAGTTCATGCAAAGGTACTTCACATGTGAAGGGATGTTCAATATGGTATACCAATACCACATCATATTACTATTACACTTCACTCGAAAATAATCCATGAACCTTCCATTCTATCTTTTCAGTATTATTGACAAGATGTCAGATAGATTCCAGGCAAAGTCTAAGTAGGTGGACACTAGTGTTTTTCACTCTAGGTTGATCAAGATGTTAGAGCTGGAGGAGTTGAAGAAGACTAACACTGACTTGGAAAATTTCCTAGATACATCAAAATTTCAGTTAGATATTTCTCCTACACCACAGTCCAAAAGACAAACTCCTACCCCTATTGAGATGACTGTGCTGACAGATTCAAGCAAGAAGAGGGTGGCTAGGAGTAATAAATATTTCCAGGCTCCTAATTAAGCAGAAGAAGTTGATCCTTCACAACCTCCTGACAAAGAAGTTTCACCTGTGGAAGAACCTACCCCTATATATATTCCTTCAAGAAAATCAAGAAACTTAAAAGGAAAAAATCTTGTCTTTTTCCCACCCGTTGTTGCAAACAAAGTTAAGCCTAGAAGACCCTTTACTAGATCAACAACAAAAAAACATGTTCACATGAAGGATGATACAACCGAGACTTCAGCTCAGAAAAAGGACAAATATCAGTCTTTTAATCATCCCATAGAGGTTATTTACATCAACACTCCTCATCATGAAAGAAACCCTACCTTCAAAAGGCTTAGGAGGTAGCTCAAGGAAGTAAGAGCTGAAATTGACAAGTTGAAGAAGGAATATTTGGGTTCCAAGATAAAGCTAAAGGAGATGTTGGACATGTATGAGGAGACAATTGATAAAAAAAAATGTTCATTTCTAATAGGTTTCATCCCCTTCACAGGCAACTCAAGAGTCTGCCAAGATGAAATCTGAAAATTGAAAGCAGAGTTACAACCTTTCAAAGAAGAAGTGGCAAAGAGGAACTTAGATATGATGGCCAAGGTGGAGATGAGAATAATTTCCAGAACAAAAATATAAATACAAATGATCTTATAAAACCAACATCATTTTTGTCAAGGTTTTTGTTGCATGAGTTTACAACTTTTAATGATGGTTTTGAATTTTGAGCTAGACTTAACAATTTTTCTATTTTTCTCCAAGTTTATATCATGGTAATAAGTTTGTAGCATATATTGAAGAATTACATTACCCCTAGTACAAGTTTTAAGGTTTTTAAAATTTTGTGATGGAAAACAGGATGCTACAGGAAAGTTCGCAGCACCTGGACTAATTGGCGCTATGAATTGGTTGTTTCGGGTCCGTTTACAGCGTTGTGCTGCGAACTCATGTTTTTGAATATTTTTGAGGGAAGGGAAGTTTCCAACTGTCAAGGGGATCTTGTACGAGCACTCAGAGGATCAATTTGACTTTGTAAGGCCACTTGGATCAAGGAGCTGCAAACATAAAGACACATCATCAAGTTGATTGAGGACTTGTTGTATACATTGCCAACATTTTCCTTCAAAATAACAATTTGTTATTTTTCTGGTTGTACACTTGTTTTCACTCTTCCCTTAGGTATGGAATCCTATGAGGAAGTTAAGGTATGAATTTTAAATCTCTCTCTTTATAATTTTGGTTATTTAAGAGGCATTGTAATAGGAGAAACAATTCAAATGGTTAAACATAAAAACTCTTATCTTTAGTCTTGTCATTTTTCTAGTAGAGTTTTCCTAATGTATGGACCAGATCCAAGAAACCTTTAATGGTGGAAATCAGTCTTATTCTCATTTTCATCTCTTTTCTGTCTCAATTTGAAATTAGTCTCTGTTGAAGGATTCATCATGTTGTTGGTTCTTTATTGCAGTAAATGATTTATTGTGGTATTGTATGTAAATTTATCAGAGTAGTTTTCTCTTTGGATTTAAGAATTTCTTATTCAAATGAGTTTTCTTTCATATGTGTGTCAGAAATACTTGATGTAAACTGATATACATATTACACTTTTCTTGATAAGTCTTCCATTTATCATTTCTATCTCTCAAACCCTGATTTGAAACTATTCAAGGCCTTGCTCGCTGGTGTGTATTTCATTGAAAGATTTGTGTTGACATCTTAAATTGATTTTTACACCCATTTGCCACACTTATTTAAAAAATTATCCTTTACATTTTTATGTGTATTAGGATTACACCTATAGAAATATAGGTGTGACTTCTAGTGCTAACATTTTTGGCATCATTGTCGGGTAACAAATTGAAGATATTTCCCTGGGTTGTACAACAAAGACACTAATGATTCTGTTGGTGTACAAAAATCTGTGAACAGAAAGACTGCATAGTGCACCAGGCGACTCCAATGTTCATTTGTGGCTCCCAATATTAGGCACATGAGGTGTAATCCACAGTCACCTCTGGTTGCACCTGAACCTGATCCAGAAAAAATCATAAAGAAGGGAAAAGATTTGCAAGGAGCCTCCTCTTCTACATTTTCAGGTACTTCTGGAGGCTTACCTGACTCTGCTTTCCATACACTAGTTTTTTTTTCTCATGTTTCTCATTTACCTATTGTTGAAACTCCTGTAAAGTAAAAAATAGGAGATTTTCCTGTAGAATTTTCAACTTTTTCTCCTGAGCTGAAAGAAGAAAATCTAGAAAATTTGATTTTCTTGCATCCCCTGAAATTGTAAAGTGGTTTAGACTTGAAAGTTTGGAATATTTTCCTCTCTTAGGTTCTCCTTCTCGCCATTCTTTTAAATTTTTTTATAACTAAAGAAGAAGGAACCCCAGTTTCTGTTGAAATTCCCCTAGCCTCATCTAAGGTTCAACCACTTTTTGTTTAATCTGAAGTTTCCCCACATTATACTCCTCCTTTCCCAAGAATACATGTCATACAGATTGCATATTTACTTGTCAAGTCACCTTCTACTTATCCTAAAATTTAGAGTCCTCCTTTTCCAAATCAAATGGCAGGGGTTAATCCTCCTAAAAAAAAATGGATGTCATTGTGGCTGCTAGGTTTGGACCATTAGTTCTTCCTCAACCCATGAATGCTCTTCCAATAGGATATTACATTAAGTATATGCCTAAGTTCACAGGATAGGAATATATCACTTCTGAAGAACACCTTGCAACATTTCATAGTTATGGAGATAATTTGAATATTGAAAATGAATATGTTTGGATGAAGTTTTTTGTGCAAAGTCTTGATGGAGAAGTTAGAAAGTGGTTTATAAGTCTAGATCCTTGATCCATTGATGGAATTGAAGTCCTAGATGATTCATTTTTAATACATTGGGGTGACAAAAAAGACTTCTTATATTACATCACAAAATTTGGGGCTCTTAAAAGGAAAGAGGGTGAATCAATGTCATATTTTTCAAAGTGATTTAACAATATGTATAACAAAATTCCTACTGAATCAAACCTATTGAAACTTATGCTAAAATAACCTATGCAAGTGTGTTTGACCCAGAATTTTGTCTTTTATTGAGAGAAATAAGGTCTACAACATTAACGCATATGCAAGATGCTTCTCTAGAGGTTGAATCAAACAGATTGGCAGCAGATAAGTTAAGGGGAAAATATGATACATATAGAAGAAAAAAAAATCATAAGCCTCATCTTCTAATGCTTCAGGAATTAATCCCCAAGTTGATGAATTGACTAAGTTGGTTAAGTCACTTTCTGCATAAATAAAAAAATTAAAACTTGAAGGGAGACAAGCAAATAGAAACCCCCAAGATTTTGGAAATAGAAACAATTTCAGAAGACAAAACAATACACCTCAAATTATTTACAGAGATTAGAGAAATAGAAAGGACCAGAAGGTTCAAATCCCTCAACAGAAAAATTTGATTGATGATGAAGAATGAAATAATGAATAAGCAGATCAAGAAATTCATTGTCCGGGGGATACAATTTATTCCCCTCATTTAACCCAAACTTCTTATAAAGAGTCTCTAATGAGAAACCGGTTGAATGAGTTAAGTAAAGGAGAAAAAGTGAACGGAAATCAAAACAAATACTATTTGAGGTAAAAAAAAATGAGGGAAAGCCAATTACATCTAATCAACCTAAAAAATCAGATACCCCTCCCAAAATAGTGGCTGCACCAAATAAAGGAACACAAGAACAGAACAATAAACTGATCATTAAATCTCTTGTTCAAGAGACAAAGGAAATTTTGAAGTCCCAATCCTATTATAACTTTTAGAATATAATCCACAAAATCAAAATTCATGTCCCATTCTTAGAGTTGATCAAAAATGAATATTTCAAGAAATCTATTTAAAAAATGTTGTAGCCTGGATCTTCTTCTGATTCAACAAACTCAGTTAACTTGCAGGATGAGAAACCTGCAATTATATTGGGATCATTGGTAGAAGACATAGATGACGCCTCTCCTCCCTTTTACACTTCTTTGAATGTATATGATAAAATATTGCACAATTTCCTTATGGACTTAGGTGCATCCAAAAAATTGATGCCTAAGGCTGTCATGGATGAATTGGGTCTAGAAACTACTAAAGAATATAATGATTTGTATTCCTTTGACTCAAAAAAGGTAAAATGTCTTGGAGTTATTAAAGATTTTTTTGTCACTCTTTTTCAACTACCTATGAAGAGCATAGTCATGGATATTGTAATTGCAAATGTGCCTCTTAAGTTCTGGATGTTGTTTTCTAGATCATGGATCAAAATGTTAGGAGGGACATTGCAAATGGATATTTAGTATGCTACCATATCGGTCTTTGGGGGTGAACACAGAAGACTATATAGAGAAGCACAACTTTCATATATCATTAGTGATGAGGAAATCCAACAAACCATCCCATATATGTTGTTGATACTAATTTAGGATCTAGCATTTTACATCTTACTGATTTTCCTCAGTCACCATTGGAAATAAAAAATCAGTCACCAATAACTTGTGAAACATCTAGACAAGGTGCTCAAACCAGAAAAATCTATTTTGATGGTGCATCTTCCAAAGATAGTGTTGGTGCTGGAGTTGTGTTCATTTATCCTTCCCAGGAGGTCATAACCTTGTTCGTTAAATTGGAATTTTAAACCACAAACAATAATGCATAATATGAAGCCTTAGTTTTGGGGATTAGAATTGCAAGGGACATTAAAACTTAAGTATTATCAGCTTTTGGAGATGCAGAGTTGATTGTACATCAAGTCAAAAATATCTATCAATAAAATCATCCAAGACTAAGAACTTATAGGAATGAGGTGTGGGACCTTATTGAAAATTTCTTCCTAGCCTTCAACATATCTCTTGTTCCCAGAGAGAATAATACATTCCTTGATTCCTTAGTTGTTTCTGCCGGTAATTTTAAAATCCCACTACCTCCTAGACCTAAGTATGATGTTGAGGTAAAATATAGGCCTTCTATACCTAATAAGGTCAAGAATTGGAAGGTTTTTGAATATGATCAAGAACTAAAGAGGTTTTTGGAAACAATAGATGAATTGTTTCTCTTCATATTGACCAAGATTCAAATGATGATAAAAATCTGCATGTTGATAAATTTTTGAACAATATTGCAGATCACAAAATTGTTCAGTTGCCTAGCAATAATATTCCTAAAGGATTGGTTCCCTTATGGATATTATTTTATAAAAATCATGTGGTTGTGAAAGAAATTGGTTCAAGTAAAAATGTTGAGCTGACAGAGTGTAATCTGGGCACTGAAGAGGAACCTAAATATGTCAATTTGTCAAGTAGGTTGTCAAAAAATCAAAGGGATGAATATATCAAACTATTGAAAGAATTTGTTGATGTTTTTTCATGGAAGTATGAGGACTTGGAAACTTATGATACTAGCATCATTGAGCATAGAATACCTTTGAAGGATGATACCAAACCTTGTAGACACAAACTAAGGTAGATCGACACTTTGTTATTGCCCATTATGGAGAAAGAGGTCAAAAAATTGGTTGATTCCCAGATCATTATACCTTTGATATATTTTGATTGGATAGTTAATTTGGTCCCTATAAGAAAGAAGAATGGTGAGATCAATATTTGTGTTGACTTAAAAAACTTAAATAAGTGTTCTAGAAATGACAATTACCCCTTACCTAAAATGGATCATATCTTGTAAAGGGTGACATGCTCAGTCAAGATGTCAATGATTGATGGATTTTTGGGCTACAATCATATTTTTTTATTACCATAGGATAAGAAAAAGACAACATTTACCACTCCTTAGGGTACATTCATGTATGCCAAAATTCATTTTGGTCTCATGAATGCAGGGGAAACTTTCCAACATGCAATGGACATTGCATTTATCAGAGAAAAAGATAAATTTTTGGTTATCTAATTGGATGATATCACAGTGTTTTATAAATATGATCAAGAGAATTACCAACATTTAGAGAAGGTGTTCCTGAAGTGACGAAAATATGGGATGTCACTTAATCCCCAAAAGTCTCTTTTTTCCATGAAAGAAGGTAAGATGTTAGGACATATTGTCTCAGATGAATGAGTAAAAATTGAGCCAAATAGCGTAGAGACTATCAAAACTCTTTCTCTCCCAAGGTCCATGAAAGAAATTAAGTCCTTCTTAGGTAACATAAACTTCTTGAGGATATTTATATCTAACTTTGTTGAGTTAGTCAAATTCATCACAGACATGTTGAGAAAAGGGAATGAAGTAAAATGGGAACTAGAAGCTAGGAGTTATTTTGAGAAAACAAAACAAGCATTGGTTAATGCTCCTGTTATTATCAGTCTTGACTACTCAAAGGAATTTTTTATTTTTTATTTTTCCTCAAATGATACATTAGTTTCTATCCTTCTTCAGAAGAATCCAGATGGAATGGAGCAACCTATTTCTTTTTTCAGTAGGGCTTTGAGAGATGTTGATGTCATATATGACATCATGGAGAAACAAGATTATGCTTTGGTCAAAGCCCTAAAATCTTTTGGGGTATATGTTCTTCACTCAAAAATTATTTCTTATGTTCCTTGAAGCTCTTTAAAAGAAATTTTGATTCATCCTGATATAAATAGGAAAAGAAGTAAGTGGATTTCTAATATCTTGGAGTTTGATCTTGAGATGAAACCCACCAAGCTGGTGAAAGTTCATGGTTTAGCTAGATTGTTAGCTGAATCAAATTGTAAGGAACTGAGAGTAAATTTCCTGAATTCCAATTCTGTAAATCAACAAACTAATATTCCTAACAACTTGAAAATCAACTCAAAATTGATAGAATGCAGTTGGTACAAGGAACTCATCTATTTATTGCAAAATTTGCAGCCTCCTATTGGACTTGAGAAGACAAAATTGAGGGATGTGAATACTAAATAAGTCAGGTATAGCATTGTTGATCATATTCTGTATTGGAAAGATCTTGTAGGGGTTCTTTTAATATGTTTGGATCTAGAAGAGGAAAAAAAACTATGACTAGTTTTCATGAGAGTTTATGTCAAGGTCATGATTTTTGGAGAAATACAACATATAAGATACTTAGAGTTGGGTACTTCTGGCCTAGCTTATTCATTGATGTATTTGAAAAGATCAGAACTTGTGAAAAATGTCATAAATTCTCAAGAAAACAAAAAATCAATTATTTGCCTCTGAATCCCATAGTGGTATCTGGCCCTTTTTAGCAGTGGGGATTAGACTTCATTGGAGAAATTCATCCAACCTCAAGTGGTCAACATCATTGGATTCTGACTGCTACTGATTACTTCACCAAGTGGATAGAATCCATTCCCACTAGAAATAAAACACACAAAGTAGTTATTGGCTTCCTGGAAGACATTCTATCAAGGTTTGGTTGTCCTATCAAAATTGTTATTGATAATGCTTCAGCTTTTAAAGTTGAGCCTCTGGTGAAGTTTTGTGAAAAAATTTGGATTTGGCTTATCCACTTGACTCCATATTACCCTTAGGGTAATGGATTAGCAGAATCCTCCAACAAAATCTTAGTGAATATCATTAGAACGATGTTGGAGGATAATAAGAATTCATGGGATTCAAAGATGAAGTTTTCCCTATGGGAAGACAAAGTAACTACCAAGAGGTCAATTGGAACCACTTCATTTCAATTGGTCTATGGAATTGAAGTTGTTTTTCCTTCTCAACTAGATTTACCTGTGGCAAAGTTTCTTCAAGATCAAGAAGGGGAACCAGATGACATGATTAGGAGGATGCATCAACATGTGGAAGTACAACAAACCAAGGAACAAATTTTTGATAAAGAACAAAGCCATCAACAAAAAATCAAAGAAGATTTCGAGAAGAAGGTGAGGAAAGAAAATTTTCATCTTGGAGACTTGGTACTCAAATGGGATGCAGAAAGGCAAGATAAGGGGAAACATGGTAAATTCAAAGCCCTTTGGGTTGGTCCTTTTAAAATTTTTGAAGTTTTGCAAAATAATACTTTTACGTTGCAGAATTTGGAAGATGTTGAATTTCCTAGTGGCCTAGTCAATGGGCATTTTCTAAATAGATACTTTTTCTAAAATCCATGAGTGGATTCATTTCATTTTAAATACCAATCTTTAGTTAGTTTTCTTTTCTTTAAATAATGACCCCTAGGAAAATGGATAAGCTACTGGAACTCCATATTCTTGGAGCCTCACAGGGAGCTCACCATCCCCTATGGAGCCAGATGTTATCATATAGGATGTGTAGGGGACAAAACACCTTGGTTTTGTCTTCTTTTGAGTCATAGGGTCTTTAAGTCTTAGCCTTTGGGTTATATTTCATTTCATAACTCAGATTTTTGGTTTTTTATAAGCATAGTATTGTTTTAGTCTCGGTTTAGAGCCTTAGTTTCATGGGATAATTCATCATCATAAGAATAAGGATCCACATGGGTCACATTCTTGGTCTAAAACATCATCATTGTGATATGTCTTGTCTCAAAGGTGTATACAAGTTTCCATTATGTCACTTTCCAACCATTTAGAGGTCAAGTTAGAGGTCAGGTCTATTTGTTTCCAACTCACCTAAACGTTCACAACGTACTAAGAAGTACCTCATACACTTATATTTCATTATTACAATCTGGAAACATGTCAAGGAGAATTTCATGTTTTTCAATGCTTTCATTGAGTTTGATTTTCAAATATTATGTCAAGGAAAAACTCTAACAACTTCCTTGAAGTGTGCTACTGGAATTTGAAATTGGCGTTGCAAAGTAGATGAGGAAGATTGTTCAAGATTGGATGCTTTTATCTAAGACAATCTCAAGTTCACAAAGCACCACCATTAAATTTAGATATATCAGGTATTCCTTGATGATTTTCATGCTTCTTAAAGTTTGATTGAGGAATTAAAGTTGTTATGAATTGTAGGTGTTGCGAATTGTTAAAAGTACATGTGATTCCAAATCTCAAACTCAATGTTATGGTGCTCTAAACTATGCCCATTATTCAAATTTTTTATCTCAAGGTCGTCCTACAATTCCTTTTGCAAAAATTCATTTTTTCTCACTGATATCTCTGTGTTGCGAACTACCTATTTTAACCCTGCACCACAATTGCGCACTGCAAATCCTCTATATTTGGATTATCAAAGCCTTGTCATTTTGAAATCAGTCTAAGACCCAAGTTTTAACCAGTTGTATGAGATCCCTCTAATACATAGAAATTATGGTCAATCCTTTATAGAAACTAGCTCAATTAAATACCAGGTTGGCACTGCAAACTGATACAGGTGTTACAAACTGATACTAGCGTTGCAAACCCTCTGTTTTTACAGAGTTGCATTTTTTTCTTGTCTGCAATTTTACTCAAGACTTAGTTGTTGTCCCTTTTTATCATTCCTATTTGAAATTTTCTCCACTTCATACCATTTCTTTGTATAAGATTTCAGACAAGTGAACTCTAGGATTACCAGTTTTGTTATCAAACCCTAAATCCTTGTTTACTCTATATTTCATGCAAAAAATTTCATAAGAAGTTACATAAAGTGTTTTCCAAATAGTAATTATGGATAGTCAACAAAACATGAATACTCACAAGGGGGGAGAGATTGTGAGAACTCAACCATACGACATGCAACTCATCAACTCTGAACCATTGTTCAAGGAAGATTTCTAGAAGGTGTGTTGTCTTAGTTTCTATCAAAATATGCAGAGAGGACATCTAGAAGTGGCCAAGGAAGTTGAAATTAATTTTAATGGGACAAATACTAAGGTGGGGATGTTGGAGTTTGAAGTCTTTAAGCATTCCATATCTGTAGCTATAGAGATACATGACTTTGGTGACAAGTGGTTTAAATCTATGTCATTAAAATCTTCTGTCTACAAATAATTCCTTAAGCCTGAATATCAAGGAGACAAATTATCTAAAAGAGTGCCCAGAAGTCACATGCTGGAATTTTTTGACAAGATTCTCAAGGTCATCCAATGGTACTTCACATGTGAAGGGAGGTTCAATATGGTATACCAATACCACATCATATTACTATTACACCTCACTGGAAAAGAAACCATGAACCTTCCATTCTATCTTTTCAAGATTATTGGCAAGATGTCAGATAGAGTCCAGGCAAAGTCTAAGTAGATGGACACTAGTGCTTTTCACCCTGGGTTTATCAAGATGTTAGTGCTGGAGGAGTTGAAGAACACTAACACTAGCTGGGAAAATTTCCTAGCTACATCAAACTTTCAGTTAGATATTTATCCTATACCACAATCCAAAAGACAAACTCCTACCCCTATTGAGAGGACTATGCATATAGATTGAAGCAAGAAGAAGAGGGTGACTAGGAGTAATAAATATTTTCAGGTTCCTAATGAAGCAGAAGAAGGCGATCCTTCACAAATTCCTGATAGAGAAATTTCACCTATGATAGAACCTACCCCCATGGATATTCCTTCAAGCAAATCAAGAAGCTTAAAAGGAAAAAGGATTTTATTTTCCCCATCAATTATTGTAGACAAAGCCAAGCCTAGAAGACCCTGTACTAGATCATCAACCAGACAACATGTTCCCATGAAGGATGATACAGTAGAGACTTCATCTCAACAAAAAGAAAAATACCGGTCTTCTAAGTATCCCATATAGGTTATTTACATCAACACTCCTCATCATGAAAGAAACCCTGCCTTCAAAAGGCTCAATAGGCCGCTCAATGAAGCAAGAGATGAAATTGAAAAGTTGAAGAAGGAAGATTTGGGTTCCAAGATAAAGCTAAAGGAGATGTTGGACATGTATGAGGAGATAGTTGATAAAGAAATGTTCATGGATAATATTTTTTTTCCCATTCACAGGAAACTCAAGAATGTTTATAGGTAGAATAAAGTCTGCCAAGTTGAAATAAAAAAATTGAAGGCCGAGTTACAGCCTTTTAGAGAAGAAGTGGAAAATAGGAACTTATATATGATGGACAAGGTGGCTACTAGAAGAAGTTCTAGAACAAAAATATAAATAAAAATGATCTTCTAAAACCAACATCATTTTTGTCAACGTTTATGTTGCATGCATTTACAACATTTAATGATGGTTTTGAATTTTGAGCTAGACTTATCAATTTTTTGTGTTTTTCTCGAAGGATATATCACGGTAATAAGTTTGTAGCATATATGGAAGAACTACACTACCCATGGTACAATTTTTAAGGTTTCTAAACTTTTTCAAAGGAAAACAAGTTGCTACAGAAATTTTGCAACACCTGGACTCATTTGCACTGTGAATTGGTTGTTTTAAGACAAATTTGCAGTGCTGCGCTGTGAACTAAGGTTTTTGAATATTTTGGAGGGAAGGGAAGTTTCCAACTGTCAAGGGAAGCTCGTACAAGAAATTAGAGTATTAGTTTCACTTTGGAAGGCCACCTGCCTCAAGGATCTGCAAAAATAAAGACACATCATCAAGTTGATCAAGGACTTATTGTATACCTTGCCAACATTTTCCTTCAAAATAACAGTTTGTTATTTTTATGGTTGTACATGTGTTTCCATGCTTCCATTAGGCATGGAATCCTATGAGTAAGTTAAGGGATTAATTATAAAGATCTCTTTTGATAATTTTGGTTATTTAAGAGGCATTGTAATAGGAGAAAGGGTTTGAATGGTTGAACATAAAAAATCTTATATTTGGTCTTGTCATTTTTCTAGGAAAGTTTTCCTGATGTATGGACCAGATCAAAGAAAATTTTAATGGTGTAAATTAGTCTTATTCTCATTATCATCTCTTTTTTGTCTCACTTTGATATCGGTCTCTGTTGAAGGATTCATCATGTTGGTGTTTCTTTATTGGAGTAAATGATTTATTGTGGTATTGTATGGAAATTTGTCAGAGCAATTTTTTGTTTGGATTTAAGAAGTTCTTATTCAAATGAGTTTTCTTTCATACATGTGTCAGAAATACCTAATGTAAATTGATATACATATTACACTTTTCTTTCTAAGTATTCCATTTATCATTTCTATCTCTCAAACCCTGATTTGAAACCATTCAAGACCTTGCTTGTTGGTGTGTATTTCATGGAAATATTTGTGATTGACATCTTAAACGGATTTTTACACCCATTTTCCACACTTATTTAAAACATTATCCTTTACATTTTTATCAGTATTAGGATTACACCTACAAAACTCTAGGTGTGACTTCTAGTGCTAGTAGGATCGACCAAAGATTACATTAGCATGACCACTTTCTCAACCACTTGTTGAATAGGATGCAGGAAAACATGGTCAAGGGATGCATAATCCCCTAAAACAAGATCATTATCGACTGAAGGTTTCATCGACATGACCAGTTCATCAACCAATGATTGAATATATTATTGGGAAACCAAATATGACTTAGAACTAGAAGGGCCTTCAGACAAGGAGCACGCTCTTTGTACCATGGAAATAGGAAGGCACAAATGATTAAGGTGATATCCCTTACAAATATTACAAGGGAACTTGTGATTATGGCCTATTCATCTGGGTTTCTCAATAGTATCAATGCCCCCAACATGACTTGTAGTGGCTGGTGGGTTACCCACGACATGAATTGAAGAGGTTGGTGACATTTGTCTAGTATGACTAACAATGACTAGATTCATGCCCCCAACATGAATTACAGTGGTTGGTTGTTTATCTCCAACATGACTTGCAGACGTTGGCGACGTTTTTCCACTATGACTAGCAGTGACTAGAATCGTACCCCCAGCATGAATTGCATAGGTTGGTTTCTTGTCTTCAACATGATTCACATAGTTTGTTGACATAAGTCCAACATGACTAGCATAGGTTGGTTTCAAATATCCAACATGACTTGCAGAGGTTGGTGACTAGTTTCCAACATGACTTGTAGAAGTTGGTAACTTGATTCCAGTATGAATTGCACTGACTGGACTTTCACTCCTAGCATGACTCACAAAGGTCAGTTGTTTACCCCCAAAATGACTAGGAGAGGCCAGGAACATGTCTCCAACATGAATTTTATATGTTTTTTAATTTTTTCCAGTATGACTTGTAGTGACTGGACTTTCTCTCCCAACATGTCTCACATAGGTTAGTGTTACGTATCCAACCTTACCAACAGAGGTTGGTGACTTCTTCTTATTCTTCTTCCTCTTCCTCTTCCTTTTAGAATTATTTTTACTACTAGTAATACTTTCACTAGAAGAAGGATAAGGAGAAGGAGTACACTTCGAAGATGTAGAATATAAAGGATCAACATTCATAAGATGCCCATGACATAAGGTGCTTATCTGAGAATCATCAAGATATTTTGGGACATTCAGAGTGGTCCACAACCAAAATGGTAGCCAAACATTCAACCCAGGAATGTTTAATGTGGCCATTAAGGGGGCACCAAAGTTTCCAAAGAAAGGAAAAGAAAAATAATTCCCTTGAGTAGGGGTCCCTTGGTTCGTATCCTAAAGAACTTTGGCCATGTCATTTTGTGCACAAGTTGGCCCCTTATGGGATTGTTCATGTTTGAAAAAGTCTCACGCACTGAATTTGGTGAATTACTGGTATAAAAACCGAGGCCTTCTATGAGGTGGCTCCACACTTTCAAGAGAAATACCATAGTTCCTTCCTGATCAGTGGAGCGATTTATCGACCACCTTGAATCAATGATCCAAAAGTGGCAATAAAAACACAACCTAAGACCGACTATACAAAGCAACACTCCACTAAAAATTCCTAAGAGAAACATCACAAACAAACATCTTCTCCAAAACTTCATCCTAGGTGGATAAGGTCTCGATTCCAAAGAACTTAAAAAGTGGAAAGGGACCTTTCAGATACTGGCATGGGTTGATAAAGTCTCTATACCGATGAAAGAAGGAGTGAGAAGTAGTTACCTCGACCTCCACTAACCATCCCTACCTGGTGCAAGTAACTCTTGCTTCGTGGGGCACCCTCTAGCGGTATTGATAGTGTGATATGAAATTTTCCTCAAGTACCATGGGAAATCTCCCACAATTACCTCTAAGATACCTAGGAAAATCAATTAAGTATACCAACTCGCAATCAACGCCTGGGGAAACAATCAACAATTGAGATCAGATGTACGACAAAGGTAACAAAGCCCGAAGCCTCGAAATCACATCCTCCTAGGAAGGTATGGGAACTAACAAAACCCAAAAACTAATATGTCTCTACAAGTCTTGGTGAAGCTTCATACGGGTTATCACCTTGTCTCTTCCTCGCATAACCTCATGTTTAGCTCCTATGTGAGAGGAGTTTCCTGACAACACCTATACGAAAACTAGATTTGACTCTCCCTATATCAGAATCCTATTTTTTTTTGCCATCCTTGGAGAGTTATCTCTCCAATCCTAATCCAGAGCCTTAACCCTAAACTTTTTTGTGAACCATAGAAACAAATTCTGGGACCAAACTCCCCCAAAAGCACCCCCAAACTAACTGAAATAGGGCTTCAAAAAGGCTGAAAAACAAGGAAATAGTCTTTTTTTTGGAGGTGTACGCGGATTTATCCAATGTAGGTCATGTATATAAGTTGATGTATTCACCCGATATATTTTTAGGGAGTGAGTATGAAGTATATATGTGAATTTTCCTTCCAAAGGTTGCGTATGTACATTTTTTGGCCTTCTATAGGTCGCGTATATGAGACAACACTTACATGTTTTTTTCAACGTATGTACGCGATTTACTCCTAAGTAACAATAGAGTATGTATGTGGATATTTTCAAAGGAAAGAGCGTATACAATTATAAAAACTTTGAAATTTTTGGTATAAATCCAAAACCCAAAATGCAACAAAGAAACACAAACAAACCCAAAAGATACTAGAAAAAAAGAGCAAAGTCAAGAAAGAAAGAAACAATTTTTGAAACAAAAATTAACTCTAAAGACTTAGAAAGACCTGGAAGATCCTACAGAGTCACAATCCCAACCTCAAGAGGTCTGGGTAACGTTTAAAAAATCCAACACATAACATGTATGTGATTTTCCAAGGGACAAGTGGCATATGTACATGACTTTAACTAGGGAAAGTCATATATGTATGCAGTTGTATCAACAATAAATTACATACAACCTAAAAAATCCTCTCAAACTAAGAGAGGAATTTCTGGAAGACTCAAACATGATTGTATAAGTTTATAGAAGGCTAAAAAGAAAGCTTAAAACACATAAAAAGCTTCAAAAAGAAATGCAAAAAGAAAGAGCC
Source organism: Picea engelmannii (assembly GCA_009831015.1). Lineage (NCBI taxonomy): Eukaryota > Viridiplantae > Streptophyta > Pinopsida > Pinales > Pinaceae > Picea > Picea engelmannii. The sequence goes on from ML796533.1 coordinate 102,438, forward strand.
CCTAACGGAGAATACCTAGTGGAGTTTCCAATTCCGTTATGGAAAACTAAGTCCCATGTCTATGGATAAGGAACACAAAAAAGTAGTTCCCTAAAATACTTCTTTCAGACTCTAACTAAGCAATTAATTAAAAGTAACTACTTGCAATAACTAACTTTCAAAGGATAGGAAATAGAACATTCTTGGAAAAACCAACGTTTGAAGTCGATCTCACTCAATAAATTTCGATCCATAAATATTACAAAACTATCTTTTGAAACTCCTTAAAACAAATAAACATGCAACTACAAATAGGTAGTTATCTGCCAACTAACTAAACATGATCATTTCACTTTTCACAATAGACTCAAAACAAGATACAAATAATCTCATTAAAAGCATGAATCAACAAATAGAAATGGATGGATGAGAATGAGATATATTTTATTAATAACAACAACGAAGTTTGTTACAACTTGTAACCACAACGACATGGTCCCGAAACTAGGCTCCAAGTTCCTCCACCCAAGGCCAAACATGACAAGAAGAACCTCCAAAATTTGTTTTCCAATAAATCCAAGGAAGCAATGGCTTTCTTTGTGACAAGACAGGGGGAAATACAAATCCTAAAAACTAGGGTTTTCAAGGGGGAAGGAAAATCTCATATGCAAGGGGAAAATGAAACTTGCAGGGATATAAGGAAAATACCAGCATAAGGGTGCATTTCTTTGATATCCTTTTCCTCCGTCCCAAGGATCTCTTTTATATTCCCTTTTGATAGTTGGAGTAGTTATGAATGAGCTACAAGAGGTCACAAAATGAGAGAACCCATTAAATCCACTTGAAATATCAAGATTCATTATTATTTTTAGCTATTTTAACTTGTATGCGGGTTCTAACTAGCAAGTAGCATATGTACGAGAGTTTCTTTAAGGAGGGTTGTGTACATCCAAAAAAATGGTATTTTTAAAGATATTTTTAGGGAGGAAAAGGGGGATTTTTATCCTGCAAGCAAGGAAAGGGATGCAATTGAGGCCAATGAGTCGTCATGAGCACATGTGGTGTCAAATGATGCTATAACACATGCTTTTTGTGGGAAGTTTTTTTTTTTTTCTTATTTGAGCTCAAGGAAGATTGAGATCTAATCTTCAAAAGTGGCCCATATTTTATGGGTCCAAGAAGGATTTACCTCAACCACTCGAATCTAGAATTATCCCTAAAAAACAATATCCCAAATGCAATCTCAGTCTGGTTTCGTCTCTCCAACTTCCCCTTCCACTATTGGGGGGATGATACCCTAAGGAGCATAGGAAATTCTTTAGGAAAATACATTGACAAGGATGAACCTAAAAATGGCCTCTAGGATTATGCCAGACTATGTGTGGAATTATATCTTTAGAAAGGCCTCCCTGTTGTCGTGAACCTCACTATAGATAACTGGTCTTTCATCTAGTAATTGGATTATGAGAAGCTACTTTTTAAATGTTGAGCTTGCCAAGAATATGGCCATTTTTCAAGGGATTTCTCAAATTCAACCCAGAAAATAACCCATCAACAACAAGCCATGGAGAATGATGATTCCTAGAAACATCACAAGAGAAATAAGCAAGCCCAAAAACCTCCTTCCAAACCAACTGATCTGCAAGATGGAGCCTCCTCCAATCCAATATCTGACCCAGATTCTTCCTCTTCATGTCAGCCCAAATTCCCCACAACACAAGTAAAGAAATTTGAATCCATTGTAGATCTAAAGGAATCACAAGAAGAGGAGAAACCCACTAATTTTCCAATGCATATAGAAATAGAGAAGAATCATGGTCAAAACATAAATCCATCGCAAGACCCTAGCCAACTTAGGGGTGAGGGAAAGGAAGATCTTGATGAAGAGAGTGGTCATATTGAAATACTAGAAGATGGAGAATCAGGGGAAAGATATGGAGATGAGATGGAATCTATATATATTTAAAGAATCTGTTCGACCAAGAGAAAAGTTGGGAGGAGACCCAATGTTCAAAAGTGGGAAGAAGAAACAAACAAGGAGAAAGATCTAGGTAAATAAAGCACACTAGATGGGACTTTTAAAACTAGGAATGCAAGGAGGAAGGGTAGTCCCAATCCCTCCAAAGGAGGGAACTCAAGATCTTCAAAATGTTGAAAGTCTCCTCCTATAATTGTAGGGGATTGGCTAATCAAGAGAAAAGGAATCAGGTCAAAAACTTGGCGAAGAAGGAAAAATCCATGATTCTCTTGCTTCAGGAGACAAAGTTGAAGGAGGTGGATATCATTCAATGCAATTCTAGTATGTGGCACTCTTGTAACATTATCACAATAAGTTCCCATGGGGCATCTGGGGGGTTATGGATGATGTGGGAACCTCTCCTTTTCAATTTAGAACATTGGAAAATCACACAACACTGGATTTTTTTCCTTCTACACCATCACTCCTTAGGTATATTATATATTGTCCTTAACATTTATATGTCGAATTTCTTCTTGGATAAACAATAATGTTGGTACTCTCTTTTTCTTCTTAAAGAAAAATTCCCTTCCTCAAACCTGATTACAACTAGTTATTTCAACACCATATTATCCCAACAAGAAAAAAGAGGGGCCTCTATAGTGTGGGACCCCTTCATGGAATCAATGAAATAATTCATTTCTATTTCATGATCTAGTTGAAAATTTCTCTGCCAAGGGCCAATTCAATTAGAGAAATAAGAGGATGGGAGGATCTCACATTTCTTCATGATTAGACAGGTTCCTCATTGCTAGCTCTATTCTAGAAGCATCCTTGTTTCCTTCCTCTGCAGTAATTCCCTAGGTGGGTTCTAAACACAACCCAATTTCTCTTTCTTTATATCCCCTTAATAACCTAGGCCCCATCCCCTTCCATTTCAATCTAATTTGGTTGCATATCATAGACTTTTTGGAACTTGTTTAGCACTCTTGTAAAGGTTGGAACATTGGGTATCCCATTCAAATTTCAGAAAATAAACTAAAATCCCTGAAGATAAACATAAAGGAATGGGATAAAAAGCAAGCATCCTCTCCTGGAAATGATCCTCAGATCATAAATTTGTAGATGGAAAGAATTAGAAAAATGTTGGAGACTGAACCCATGACTAGGGAGCTTCTTCAAGAGGAGAAAGCAACTTATAAAAATATGCAAAAGGCATTTCTCGAAGAAGAACTTTCCTAGAAATTGAATTCAATGATATTATTGTTACGGGAAGGGGATAGAAATACCAAGTTATTTCACTGAAAAAAAAAGTCCCATATTTGGAGGAATAGGGTAAAATAAATCATTAATAATCAAGGGGAGGTGGTCGCGAACTTTTATCTTATAAAGCAAGTATCCAAAGAGAACTATGAAAATTTGTACACATAGAAATATAACTTTGATGGGTAGGAGGTGGAATAACTCCTTTCTAACATACCCCAAGTTGTGAGCCCATCGAACAACACTCATCTATCTTGAATAGTCATTGAATAGGAATTTTGGGATTCAATTAGCCAGATGGAGGAAGACAAGTCACTCGAACTAGACAACTTCTCTGCACACTTCTACAAAAAGTGTTGGCACATTATCAAGAGGCATCTAGTCAGGATGATCCGATTTTCTCATAAATATTCAAGGATTAGGGAATCCACAAAATTTTCCTTTTTGGACTTGGTTCCCAAAAATTCTAACCCATCTTATTTTTCTCGATTTAGGTGAATTTCCTTGTGTAAAGTGTCCTACAAAATTATCTTAAAAATTATAGCTAATAGAATCAATCCCCTTCTCCCTTTCCTCATTTCCCCAAATAAAGGTGGCTTCATTGAGAAAAGGAATATGATGGATAAGATGCTCCTAGTGCAAGAAGATATTCATTTCAATCAACAGATGAAGGAAAAAGGGATGGTGATTAAAATTGACATGGCCAATTCCTTTGATAGAGTTCATCACAACTTTCTCTTTATTGTGCTTACTAGATTTGCATCTAGGGAGGATATAGTCTCCTGGGTATCATCCTGCATAATGGAATCATGGATTTCTCCCCTTGTAAATGGAAGACCCATTGAATTTCTTATACTATGCAGAGGACTTAGACAAGGGTTCCCTGTCTCCCCAATTATTTATACTATCATGGATGACACCCTGATTTGAAATTTGGAACAACAGAGAATATCTAAATCCATCCCTGGGATCAAAATAGTGCAAGAGGTGAGGCGACTGAACCACTCGCATTTTGCAGATGGCACTCTTTTGTTGGGAGGAGAATATTCAATTATTGTCATACGATTTTAAAAATTCTTGGAGACCTTCACTAGAGGATTTGGGGGTCTGGTTAATAATCCCAAAAGCTATTTGTATTCTTGGAACATCAACTCAGGAGAACTCATCGCATTGGACATAATCATGAATTTTGGGTATGTATAAAACTGGAAATCATTTAAGTACCTATGGGTACCAATCAATCTGACATATTTGCCATCCTCCACCTAGACTCACATTTTGGACAAGGTTGAAAGAAAATTCTCATCTTGGGGTTCCCAATGGCACAACCTAGTGGGAAGGGTTGTTCTGATAAAATCGGTCCTATCTGCACTTGCCATCTTCCAATTTTCCATGTTGTTGGCCCCTTCAATCAAACAAGAAATTTCTCATGAAATTATATGTCTTGTATGCAAGGGAAGGAATTCCAATAGTAAAAGGATTCATTTGGAGAAATGAGAAAAGGTTTGAGCACCTTGGAAGCATGGGGGTCTAGGCATCAAAGACCCTTATCTTGTAAACCTGGCATTAGGGGAAAAATCCTTTGGATATTGATTACAAGGGAGAGATATTGGTGGAAGAAGGCACTCCTAAATAAATATATGTCATGTGACAGGATAAGGAGTCTAGATGCACCTAATGTGAATCAGAAAGGGTCTCCTTGTAGTATTGGTTGAAAGTTTCTCTGCCCTTATTAAAATAAATCTCACATGGATCCTGAGAAATGGGAAAAAAATTCTCTTCCACTCGGATGGGATCTTGGGGAACCCCCCTCTCACTCAGGACACAGATCTTGCTCCCATTCTGGATTGGTTAAAGGATACTGGAAAATACACTCTCTATGAATTATTGGATTGGGACCCCTCGTTTGGTGCCCAGACAGGTTGGAATATGGGTCTTATCTCAGAAAATTTACGTGAAGCAACCCTCCTTCAATCTAGACTCAGAGGGTGTACTCCTATTTAGATATCCAACTCAAACTCAAGAGTGTGGGATTGACATGGATACTTGATAAAAAAGGGTATGGATATCTCTTGTCGTAGATTGACCTCCCTCCTCACCTCAGAAAGTAGGCGATCATTTGGAATAACAAAGGTCTTTTGAAGGAAAATATTTTATGTTGTATGCTAGCTCACAACAAGATTTTTATCAGAGATAATATTCGAAAAAGGGGCTTCTTGGGACCCTTCAGATGTGCTCTATGTAAGAAAAACCTGGAGACATCAACGCACATTTTCTTGCAATGTCCTTTGGGCAAATAAGTTTGGAGTTCATTTTTAAAAGAGTTGTACCTACAAGTAATATGGCCTCACTCTCCCAGTACTTTTTTTGACACAAATAAATTTCTTTATACAGTCTCTTTTTAGGGGAAGGCTCTCTTTAAAAAAAAATACCTAAGTTTGTCTGCTACAAGATTTGGCTAGCCAGGAATGAAATCATATTTAATGGAGTTTATTCCATCCCCTCAAGTGTCGCTTCAAAATCCCTTTTTCTTATTGCTAAGGCTTTTGGGGCCTCCTTCTCTTCCTCCTCCTCCTTCCTGTCTTTAGACCCCCAAGAATTTGACTGGTTTATGCAATTTTCTCCTCTCCCCTTCCTCCTTTCTTCTTCCCATTATGGTCCCTCTCTTAGACTTGGCTGGCAACATCAATTCTCTCCTATTGACTTTGACTCTTGGAGGATGAATCTTACTCTATCTTCGCTCAATTTTGATGGCGCTGCAAAAGGAGAAAATAGGGAGGTAGCTACAGGAGGGGTTCTTCTTGACCCTGGAGGAAGTTCCAAGAAAAATTTTTCTTGGGGTTTGGGCTGTGATTCCAACAACCAGGTGGAAACATATGTTATGTTGAAGGGAATCAACCTGACTAAGAAACAAGGGATATCTAAAATTACGGTCTCCGGGGACTCTCAATTTGTGATCTCTCATGTAAGAAATCAAAAACTTCATTCTAATGCTCGACTCAAGTATATATTTCAAACAATTTTCCATGAAATAGCCTCCTTTCAGTCTGTCAAATTTTTCCATGTTAGGAGGGAATGCAACAATGAAGCGGATGACCTAGCAAACTTAGGCTCAAGGGAAAAGGTGGGGGTTATGGTATTGGATGGAAATCAGAGCGATAACGTAATCCCCTAACTATTCATTCATTGAATAATACGACCTAGGAATTATTGGAAATGTGTGACACATAATAGTAGGCACATGATGATATCCGTAAGATATAATTATTTTCATCTACCATAAGTGAAATACAAGAACCCATGTCACCCCACCGAAAGATGCACTAACTCTCGAGCTTGGGAAATTATATGTCTGAGTGCTTTGTCCTCCCCATTGCCTATGGGTATTTTCATCTCTCCTAGTTTCCATTTAACTCTCATCAGGACAACACATTGGAAGACTAGGATGATGGGCTTAGGGCCTAGATTTCTGATCTTCAGTCCTGCTTGAATATCCTTAGGATGAAATATCAAGCTAACTCTGGGGGTAGTCCTCATGATGACTCTAGGAGTGAAATGGATAGATCTCCACTAGAATCATACTTGAACATGTCAGTAGAAGAAGCATAGAACAAAAACAAGGATGAATCTGACCATATACCTTCTATGTAATTTTCTATGTTTTTATGCATCTTGGTATTAAGAGTTTTTACTAGAGTTTATACAATTAAGAGGTCTGGGGTTTTTGTAGTGTACAAGGCAATTTTAATGTTTCAGTATGAAAAAATTGGTTTGAGTTCTCAACCTATCTTCCTCCATGGCCATGGTGAATGGTGAAATGATGTAACAACTATGTGTGCATGTGCACAGATTCATTAATAAAAATTCTGAATTTGTGTTTGTGTTAAAAAAATATTTTAATTAATTGATATTATTTAAAAAAAAAGATATATTTCCTACTAAATCTCCAATTATATTTTCATAAAGTAAGATGCATTAAGTTTACACTATTAATTTTAGATTTCTTATTAGAGTGTAAAATGAATATCATCCTCAAACTTTACACTAAATACCATCTTTGAAATGAGAATAAATTTTTAAAAAATTCTTCAAAAAGTTTTCCAATCACTCTCAAATTCCCATATTACAATTTAATTGTATAAGGTTAACATTTATATCCAAAATTAGAGTAGAAAATGTGCGAGAGTCTACACTAATCCTAGAAGGAAGCTCTAGAAAATGCATCTAAAAATTAGGTTGCAAATTATTATGTTAATAAAGCCACCCTCTTAAAACATGGGTCATTAGAATTAATGGAAATCAAACCACTTAACCTATTCCATTGGTTTTCATGAGGTATAAGCCATGTATTGAGGATTTAAGGTGTCACATGGCCATGTGAGTTAAGGTGTCACATGGCGATGCATGTTGATATTGCGAGAGAAATTATGAGATGAGACAAATGGATCATTTCCGCATATCATCAATTTTTTTGTCACAAATTTATGAATTATATAATGGTGTTATCCTTAGTCATGGTGGGATTATCCAGATGACATTGTGGAGGAAAGCTTTGGCAAAGTGTGTGTCAATGTTTGGATATTGGCTCTAGAAATTTGAGGAACCCCCTCCCTTCATGTTTGGAGAGTTTGTAATCATGTTGCATATTTTGGTGATTACATGGGAAAGTGAGATCATTTAGGGGCATGAAATAGTGCACTAACCTAATGATAAACAATTAGTTAACTTTAGGAAATGGAAAAAGAAATATAACACTTTAGAAAATGGAAAAGGAAATATAACACTCAAAGAAGAAGTGAATAGACATGCCTAATGATAAACAATTAGTCAACTTTAGGAAATGGAAAAAGAAATATAACACTTTAGAAAATGGAAAAGGAAATGTAACACTCAAAGAAGAAGTGAATAGACATGCCCTCTATTAATTTTTATGTTTTCTAAGTTGAATAGACATGCCTAATGATAAACACTTAGTCAACTTTAAGAAATGGAAAAAGAAATATAACACTTTAGAAAATGAAAAAGGAAATGTAACACTAAAAGAAGAAGTGAATAGACATGCCCTCTATTAATTTTTATGTTTTCTAAGGTTCTTAGATTATATGGTTTATTTAATATAATATACACTTCTCAAAAGTTAGACATCATTTGACACAATTAGACATCTATGAATAAGTTTTTGATATAATAGTTGTAATATTTTTGCAATTAGCTATACTCTTTTTATTTAAAAAAATATTTATATCTAAAATTTCAGTAATTTAATATAATTTTTATAAAATTTTAAATTAAAAATATTTTTTTTCCTATTATTTTAAATTATAAAAAAATCACATCACATTTAAACTACAACCTTATTATATTTTATAAAATTATATATTAAAAAAACATAATTTATATAAAATAAATCAACATAAATTAATAAAACTATAACCTTATTATATTTCATAAAATTATATATTTAATAAAACACAATTTATATAAAATAAATCAACCTAAATTAGTAAAAATATGTGAAAATAACCCTTTACTACCTTTTAAGTTGGATTCAAGATACAACCATTTTCAAAGGATTAAATAAATCAAATTCGTAAATATAAACAATAGTTGCAAGGTAACATAGTCCCTGTCTTTTTAGGAATTTCTAGGATGTTCTCAGTGGCATGAATCAAGCTAGGCAGTGACAAGGACCCTGCAGTAATTCCTTTGGTCAATAGGCTCTTAACTGCAAGTGAACGAAAACATGATCGGAGGCTCTATAGTGGACTCTTCCTTGATAACTGAAGTTGTTGTAATACATTGTTAAGGAACTTAAACTACCCCAAACTCGTTAGCAATAACTTTCCTTTCTTGCAACTCATTTAATCAGCTCTGGGAATCAACAAAGCATTACTCTGAAGTACAAGTGCTAATATGATATTCCTCTAACTGCAATCCTGTCAACAAAAACTTGTTTCCAAGGGAGATAAAATGCAACATTAATTGTAGATACATGGTAAAGTCATTTCATAATGCAACATTAATTGTAGATACATGGTAAAGTCATTTCATTCTTTATATTAATTAATTAAATTTGGGCATATATAACAAGTACATTAATTATGTAATTAATTTAAAACATTGAAATAAGTGAAGGCTGTAATAAGACATGAAATATATTATCCAAAGGAAGATGAGAAAAATAAATATTTTTATTATATCAAAAATATATATATTTGTTTTGTTAAGTTAAACATTACATTTCATGTACAAATTTAAAATAAAAGAAAAATTAATGTCAAATCAATAACAAACTCATTGCTATAGTCGTGTTTTAGTAAAGACTAATAATCATTTTGTTAAACATATACAACATTATATAGTAAAAAAATATATACAATTCATTATATAATAAAAAAAATATACAATTAAAAACAAATTAGTAATAATATAAAAGATATAATTTTATTTTTAAAACACAAAATTAATATTATTTTAATATAATAAATAAATATATTTTACTCTCATTTTATATTATACATTTTATTTAAATTTAATTATAGTAATATTAATATCTTAAATAGTTTGAACATGCTCTTTAGTTATGATTGAAGCCTTTAGAGGTAGCCTTTATCTTTATCTTAGATATTTCATGTTAATCAATTTATATAAAAAATATCATTATTTTAGATATTTTAGGTTAATTAAATTATATAAAAAATATCAAGCAAAACTTTTATCATGTTAATCAATTTATATAAAAAATATCATTATTTTAGATATTTCAAGTTAATTAACTTATATAAAAAGTATCAAGCAAAACTTTTATAAAGAAAATAAAGTAAAAATATGATTTCAATCTTTATATTTATATTATTATAAAATTGATAAATAAACAATACTTTTTATTTTTATTAAATATCATTTTAAGAAATTAAAAAAAAGAAACTAAAAAAAGAAATAAAGACAAAATATTTATTTAATATTTTTATTTTTAAGTAATTATAATATTTTTCTTAAAAATCATTATAATGTAGTTATATTAATTTAGACTTTATACTTTAATGTATTCTGGGGAGCATAATCTACATCATGATAATTAAATTGTCCAAATTATTTGTCGGGTACCCTTTTCCTTGACTTACAATAAGACTTTAAAATTCATATCCAATAGAAATTTAGATAAATAATATTAATTTTATTATATATTTAATTAAAAAATTTGATTATGTGAAGTTTAAAAAATATATATTTTTAAAATAAATAAAAGTTATATATATATATATATAATATGTGAAACTTCAAAAATATATATTTTTAAAATAAAGTAAAGTTTTTTTCTAAATAAAATAAAAACAATATATATAGTCAGTAATGAATTTATAATTATGTAAAATTTTGAAAAATATATAATTAAAAAAAAAATAAAAATAATACATAATGTGATGGACTTTTAAGAGACACCACTCTTTTATAATCACTGATTAAATAAATATAATGATAAATGAACCATTAACTATAAAATTTGATAACGTATAGGGCCAAAGTACAACCACAATGGTTTTAGAATCGCAGATTAAGATTCTCTGCAGTAGTTGTAAGAATAATCATGTATATAAGTTGTTATAGTCATACTTTCTTTTTTTTGTTGTACATATGTAATTAATTTAAAACATTGAAATATGTGAAGGCTGCAATAAGACATGAAATATATTATCCAATGAAAAATGAGAAAAATAAATATTTTTATTATATTAAAAAATATTTATTTGTTTTGCTAAGTTAAACATTATATTTCATATACAAATTTAAAATAAAAGAAAAATTAATGTCAAATCAATAACAAATTCATTGCTAGGACAACTCAATTGTTGCTATTCCTCCAGACATAAAAAAAAAAACAACAACAACAAATTCATTGCTATAATCATCCTTTGGCACGAACTAATAAGAATTGAACAATTTAAATAAAAGTTTGTTGATTACACTTAACACCAAAATCTTAAACATCTTAAAAAGGTATGTGATTACATGGAGAGCACCATGTTTGATAATTACTTCATGATAAATTAAATTATATTAAATAAAAAATAAATAACCACCTACATAAATATATAATAACATTTAAAAAATTAAATTAGCATAAATTCATTTTAAACATTTATATATCAAATATTTAGAAATATCAATTCTTTCCTTAAGATGTAATTTCTTTATTATTTAATACAAAAGAATAATAGATGAAATGAAATTAAATAAAAATAAAATTCACACTTTAATAAATAATAAATGGGATCTCTTTTAATGTGATAAATTTATATTTAAAATAGATTTACATTGATACTACTATTACATAGCAGTGGAAAAAAACTATTACATCTCCACTATGATCTATATATTTTTAAATGCAATATTATAAAATAAAGTCATGTTATGTTATGTTTTTGGGTATGATTTACATTTTTTTTATTAATTTTTATCCGCTTATAAATTAATATAATAACATATAGTATTATGGTATGATTTAAAGTTTTTTTATTAATTTTTATTCACTTATAAATTAATATAATAATATATAGTATTAGGGGTTGTTTAAAAGTTTTGATATAAATTAAGAATATAAATTTGAGTGAAATTTCAATTTTATGTCATTTAAATTACTTTTTTAAATACATAAATGAATTTAGCATCTTAAAAATTCTTAAAGTATTTCTAAAATATTACAAACTTAACTAGTCAAATCTGTAGTTCTAACATTTTTTTCATTAAATTTGACAGAAAATTAAATATTATATATATATATATATATATATATATATATATATATATATCATTTTTAATTTAAATATTTAACCCTCCATTAAAATAGCTATTTTAATCATAGTATTATAATTTCAATTGCATTTTTAATTTAAATATTTAACACTCCAATGAAATAGCGATCCCTTATAGAATGTCACGCTGTCAAAATTAGTAATAATACCTGTTTGAAAGAACAGAAAGTTTGCGTTGCCATGTAAAGCATTTTATTGCTAAATTTATTTTAGCAATTTCGATTTAAAGCAGTCTTTCCCTCCCGGACTCGGGTTATTTAAGGGCGAAGGATGCTGCCAATAGCTATTCGTTTTCAGTGGCGGAGGAAGACATCTGAGGAGAGCAATAACAATGGCTTTTCACAGTATCTTCTTCGTCATTATGTTTCTCTCCTCGTCATACCTCTTTTGCTCCACCAACGCGTTGGCTTTGAAGGGCAATATTGAAGGACACTCCCAAACTAATTCAAGTGGCCACCACGTGAAGACATTGAACTCGTCTAGACTCGATGCAGGTGAGAGTTATATGAATTTATATTAAATCCGAATATCTTTATCTTTACAGCATTTATTTCAAATCTGGAATATCTCACTGATCGATCTTGAATGATGTAACGTTGGCAAAACAGCACATTGCACGTTTGATGATGTTCACATTAATTCATCGCCCGCTAAAAACGACCCCCACCAGTACTCGTTGGCGCAAGTGACCAACATATGTAACGATTGCGCGGCTTGTAACTTAAAAATCGATTGCTCGCATGTGGTAGCTCCGTCATGGGGGAGTATATGTTATCCGTCTACCTGCATTGCTTACATGGACAATTGGTTTTTCGGTTATCAGGGGCCACCAACAACCTTCAAAGTCATATCTGTGGATTGGAAATATTGTGCATGATATAACGTTTTGTCGGATCTCATCTTTTATATTATCTGCTTAATAAAACATGGAGAACTTTATTTGATAACCTATAATATTTTACCGTCTAGATTTCTCATTTTAATTAATTGTGTGTCTTTTTTTGTATGGTCTTTAAATAATTCAATTTTTAAATGTTTTGTGCCATTTTCATGGGTTTTAATTAAATTCTTCTACATATAGTGAATGTGATTAATTCCTTCAAAATCTGTCATTCCAATTATATATTTATATATTATTCACAAGTCTATGTAATTGTTCAAAGCTATACTATGAACTTTGTAGTTTAATTTTTTAAACAAAAAATTGAAAATGGGTAATTAGATTTATTTACAATAATTTTTGAAAATTAGTAATTAGATTTATTTACAATAGTGTAGTTTAAATTTTTTATTTTTTATTATTAAAGTCTAATAAATTAATTATCAAACAAATTTCAATTTTATATTATTTTTATATTTTTAAATACATAAATTAATTAAGCACTTTTAAAAGATATCAATCATATGTATTTTCAATTACTAAAATTTGCAATTTCATTTATCTTTCTACATTTAGCTATAGAAAACTCATCAAAAACGAGTGTCTGTAAAAGATGTATCATTTATCTTTCTACATTTCGCTATAGAAAACTCATCAAAAACGAGTGTCTGTAAAAGATCTACATCTTAAGTAAGTTTACTTCTATTCGTTTGCAAAGAAAGTATTTGGTTTTTTTTCGGTGAAACCCTATAATTGTTGCAGTTGTTGATTAGGACTTTTCTAAGATTACAAGTCGGATAAAATATGGTAAAAGTCGGATAAAATATGGTAAAAGTAATAAAAATGGGTCGTAAATGGAATGAAACTAAGGCGTAGAATGGGGGTGACTGTTACGGCTTCTAATTGGCTGGCAGATGGCATGCAAAAACGGACAGATCGCACGCAAAAACGGTGGCCACGCCAACAGTCTTTATTTGTCAGTCTATGCCTCATCAAGGTTTTGTTATGTTAAACATAAATTCTTCATGTTAGGTTGTAGAATATGCCTCGCAATGCTTAGTACATAAATGTGGTACCCAATACATTAGTAACACATAGATATATGTGATAAAATTATGCACATAAGTAGTATATCTATCAAATATGGTACATAAATGAGGTACTCGATACAGAAGTAATACATAGACATATGTGATGAAATCATGCATATAAGTAGCACATCTATCAAATATCATTAATCATGGTTAGTTATATGTATATATGGTTAAATGTCACATAGATATATGTGATGAAATCATGCACATAAGTAGCACATCTATCAAATATCATTAACCATGGTTAGCTATATGTATATATGGTTAAATGTAGCTTTGTTATGTCAATGGGTGATGCTACTCACCCATATGTACATAGTTAACTCCTATCTCAATAAAAATGATTGACTTATGTAGTTAATCTTGATGACCATGCTTGCATATAGTAGGAGAAAATTTTAGGGGCTAATTTTCCATGGTTTCCCCAAAAAATGATTTGTCAATCTCCATTTTTTCTAAAAATGATTGGCTCAAATCCCATAGAACAAAATTATTTTACTTTAAAAATTGCCAAAATTTTATAGAAACTATATAAAATCCTTAGAAATTTGAATATTTTTAAGAAAATATGGCCAAACATTTAACATTTTGCATATTAAGGATCAATAAGATTAGCCCATGTTTCTATATTTTAACATAAATTTCCATCCTTATTATCCATGTATATAGTTGTCAATGGCATACTCTAGTCCACTCACTAACCGCTAATCCTTGAGGATTTCAATTGAATAATGTTATTCACCCACATATAAATGATTAACCGACTAATGGTTGATTCTACTAACCCAACAAATGTCTAACCCTATTAGCTATGGTTGACCTTGATTGTTCATGGACATTGATGCTATCCCATTAATCGTTCACCAACCCATTAACCATAATCTTTATGCTCCACTAACCTAAACCCTTACAATGGCACTAATTATTAAACATTCTTAACCCCTGACCCTTATAACCCACTATTCATAATGGACCTTAACCCCAAACATCTATGAATCTATTGACTTGAAACCCTTAATCTGCAAGTCGTGACCACTACGTCATTGTCCCCTTAGTCCTAACCTCCCACAACTATAGCTCTATTGACGGGAGTAAATGACACACCGTCAACAGGAAAGTTAGATCTGGATTGAGGTTGTCAAATTAACCCAAGTTGTTTGGTATGATTTTACTCGACGGGTTTAATGGCTCTGTTAGCTAACTAAAGTCCTAAAAATAGTAAAATAAATAAACTGATATAAAACTATGTTTCTAAGACATGATATATTACTTACTAATGTTTATTAAAAAGAAACACGAATATACAAATGATTATAAACAATCTATATACAGTTTACAAGGTTTACTTGAAATCTTGCGAAAATGAATGTTCATAATAATGTTTCAAAATAAGATAAAGTAAGAACATAAATCTTTTTTCTTTTTCTTTTTAATGTTTAAAGATTTTAAACTAATAAATACTAAGCAAACACAATTGAAACAATGGTATATAAACAATCAAAGCTAATTAATGCAATCATCATCTCATTCATGTATAAACAAATCTGAATAAAAGAAAGAAATGCACCTACTAACCTCTCACTGATCAACAATACTAAGCTAAATTCATCTCTATGTATTTGTATGAGCTCCTCTTAACCTATGTCAAGTGTAAACCTATGACAAAAGCAAGCACAATACTTCTTGAAGAAATTCAAGGAAGTGTTTCATATTCCAGAGCGAGTTTATAACGACAGAAAGACAAATAATTATATATCTTGTGACCTTGAAATGTCCAATAATTGAAAATGAAAGAAATTCCAATTCTCAGAAATGGTGTTACTATCTATCTAGCATCAGATGGAAACTCAAAATACTTGAATATATGATCAACCGCATATATTAAATGAACCATATAAATGAAAACATAACATGAAAAGTTATATGCAGAACCATCTAAAGCTAGTTCAATATAAATAAAGTTTCATATTCAAAAGTTATATGAGAAACAATATTAACATTGCAAAATCTACAAAAGGACAAAAGCCAAAGAGTAAATTGTATCCCATATATCTTAAGTATAATAAGTTCATCATAAGGTCCAAAAAGATTTTTTTGGTGATAATAGACTCTTAAAGATTGAAAAAATTAATACATAAATGATAACAATTAACCATGTATTCATAAAACAAACTAAAACTAATTTAAATCAATGGATAATCAATTACTCAAAGAATATGAAGATATTATAATGAAAGCAAAACCATTTTACTCACAGGACAAAAGCCATTAAACAACCTGGAATTCCATATTCTTCTTTGAAAATACTTGTCCATTCTCCCAAAGATTCCAACCATCAACTACTCCATTTGAAAATAAAAAAGTGCACAAAAGATATAATGTACAAAAAGAAAGGATACAAATCTTCCTCTCAATTTCCTGGATCCCTATGGCTCTGAACTTTTTCATATATTTATACAATGAATGAACAGTCTGGGTGTCACTAATAATTTCCGCCACCTGAAATTTGTCTCATAAAGAGACACAAATATATCTCAAATTGTGAATTTGTTTGGGAAAATTCCCTCGTGTAAGCTAAATGGGTCCATTGGAGATGGGTTTTCAATCGTTTCTTCAGATTCCTCACGGTTTGGATGCAATCAGTTCCACAAAATCGCCTGTCTGTTCTTGACGCATTTCCAAATTTTATATGTTGTTGCTCATAAATTTATTTGCAGCAATCCAATATTATTTTTGGATCAATCATCTTGAATGTATTTAGACAATAAAATCAATCCATGATCAGATCTGTACCAATAATAAAAACTCGTGAAACAAAAAGAAACCTAAATTAATAATCTAAAAATTGTGAATAAAACAATATCTAGAACAATAAAATTAAAATGAATTTAAACTAACTATAAGTTTTAAACAAACATTGTGTATATTTTCCGTTCAAATATGATCTTAAAATTCTAGAAGCTTCAAGTTGATGGAGAGGAGAAAAATATTAATTTTGGGTTTTCACAAAATCAAACAATTGATAAATAAATATTTATTATTATTATTATTTTTATTTTGAAATGAAATGCAAAATGATAAAATAATTTAATTAATTAATCCCACCAAATGATTTTGTGAAAATGAGAAACCAACCAAGATATTATTTGTTGAAGTATTGAACCCATGATTCAAAATAGTCAAACTTGCTAATGAGCAAAAGAATGAACCCATAATCATAATTTAAATGAAAGTAAACGGTTGATAGAAATTAATGTTTTTGTTTAAATTGAGATTTCTATGCTAGTTTCTAAATTTTGACATATACTTTTGTAATGAATGTCTCATACTATAGTGAATGCCTTAAATTTGTCTCAAAGCAAGCCAATGTATGGAACTATTTGAAAAGGATGATTTTGTAGCTCATTATAATGATTAAGATTCTAATGGGGGCCCTTTAAATTTTGTAAAAATTTAAGGGGAGTTGTTGGGGCCCAACAAACTCCAATGTATGTGCAAGCTAATGATGGTCTCTCATGATGCGTTAGTGGCAATGAAAACATGGAAAAACATTAATATGTTAACTTGGAGGGATTATTCAAGGTACTTTTACAATGAATTTGAATATGGTGTAAGAATACGGTAGGAAATTGAATTAGCTTTTCAAATAGAAAAAATTTATTCATAGAAATTGTGAATAACTATGTGAAATTTGATTTTTTCTAACAATGGTAAGTTATTTTTCCAACAAAATATAAGGTACATGTAAGTACCTTAATGATGGAGTTTCATTACAAAATTTTGTATAATTGTAGAGAACATGTTGTTCTAGTATGAAATATTTATTTGAAATTTATAATATTATATATTTTTAAAATTATGAAAGTCAAAATATCCTTTAAATTACGTTTTTTGCTCATGCAGGCTAAGGGGGTCTTAACATG